>CM040963.1:23150746-23535782 GCA_022985045.1 Macadamia tetraphylla | reverse complement strand
GGCCATATTCGGTCAAATCCAAGACTTCAAGCAGACCAATAGATGCTTTTAGGCCTTTTAGGAACCTTGCGCCTTCTCTTGGTGTTCGCATATGCCTTGGGGCAAAATGGAACAAACTCTCGAGCTGTTGTTGGTACTCAGGCAGTCTTACCTCCTTGAGTTAAGGCCATGAACTCAGTCTCCTTTCGGTCTCTGAAACTGTGCGGATAATGGTTATCCAAGAACAACTCCTTGAACTGCTCCCAAGTAGGTTCTGGATGAGCAGCCATCAATATAGGTTTGGAGGCTTGCCACCAAGAATTTGCCTCTTTCTTGAGTTGCAACCCAGCACAAATAAGTTTCTGGGCATCCGTGCACTCAAGCACCTCAAATATCTTCTCTAATTCTTGGATCCATTGATCCGGTTCCAGAGGATCACTCCCCACCTTAGAGAATACAGGTGGTAAGTTCCTCTTGAACGACTCCACTACCCTTGACGTATTACTCGTCGTCGGGAAGTTAGGAACATAGGCAGGATAGTAGGAGTATGGAGGAGGCATCCCATACTGAGGAACACCGAATGGTGGGATTGGAGGTGTACCCCCCACTTGTGGTCCGTTCCGACCCTCGGTGGGCCCTGTGGAGTGAGTACTGGGAGGTTGACCCGTTGAGAAAAATCCAAGCTTTGTCGGATGGCGCATAAATGCTTGTCTTTGAAGCATTTGTTGCTGGAAAGCTTGTTGGGACTGCTGAATTATCGTGGCAACATCTCCCGGTGTAATGACCGGTGGAGGGTCCGGGAGTGAAGTCATAGGTGGGTCCCCATGTGCCCCACCCTGACCAAGGGTCTCTGGAGGTAGTGGAGGTGAGGTATGCCCCACAGAGCGGGACCTCCTGGGATTTTGTGGTCGACCGACCCGACGAGGACCCCGCGAGGTACCTCGGGCATTACTACCGGATCTAGTACGTACCATCGTATCCCTGTACCTGGAACACATCACACACCACATTGGTTAAACACCATAGAATTAATTTCGGCACACAATCATATGCCATTACATGAGGTGTTGTAGTGTATGGTAGCCTGTAAATAATCACAGCTCAATTCCAAGATACAGGCAAAGTCCCCAACAGACCTGTCAATGGTCCCATTTGACCATAGTATATTAATTATAGGAATAACATCAATAGTGAAACTCAATGTAATCATGCTAGGAGGAGAGAAGGGAAAAAGAAAAGAAGAAAAATTTTCAAAATTTCCCAACTGTCACAACCGGTGGGCTTCACGGGGTAGAACCCGCCGGTTATACCCCCGGTCTTGCCCGTAAAAACACGACAGGGGCCCTCTGAGACCTGTCATGCTGCCTTTTCCCAAACTCCTTTCTCTTTCCTCCTTTCTTCCTTGGGCGATCTTGGAGGTCTTCTCGGCGATCCTACTCGCGGTTCCACTCATCAACTCGGCGCTTTAGAGAAGAGTCAACTCTCCCTTCTTCAAGTAAGTTTCTTCTTTTTTCCTTTTCTCAGAATTTCCATTTGGGTAAAATGCATGTATAGACTTTACCTTAGGTTGTCTTTCCATATTTTTCACCATAGAATAGTGTTTCCATGTGATTGTGATGCTTCTACTGTGGTCATTTGTAGTTTATAGGAATTTTATCTCTTCATTTGGAGAAAACCCCAATTTGTGCCCTAGGTTTCCAAATTTGGGGGTTTCTTCAATCCTTACCCTTTTTCTCCAATTGATGACTTCTTTGTGATGCATTCCACTTGTTTTGTGCTTAATATACTTTAATTTGCATAGATTATCCATTGTGCTTGGAATCCCCATGTATTTCCATGAAAATCCCTCTTTTTGTATTGGTTTCCTTGGTTCTTCATCCCATACTTGCATTCTTAGAATTCCATAGCCTATTTGGGTACGTACTTGCACATTCATGATCCCGCTACTACGACATTTCGTTTTAGACCTAGGGTTTCAAGCTTTTACTTCATTATGTTCGAATTTGCACATTGGACTTGAATTCCCTCTTCTTATTTATGCTCTTTGCTTTTGCTGTCATTCTACTGTTTTGGCATGTTTCTATGCGTCGTAACCTACCGTGCTTCATGTCATAGGTTTCCTATCATTCCTAGATTGTCGCCGTTCCCGTTTTGCATGAATTGGGTTTTGGATTCCCCTTTTTAATGCTGCTGTCTTTTCCTTCCTGTACTAATCCCTACTTTCTTTTCTTATTGCCAGGATGTCGTCACGCACTGGCAAGGGACCATCTTCCTCTGGCGTTAGACGCAAGACCATCGCTTCTAAGCGGAAGAGTGCGGAGACCAGCTCTTAGCTCTCGCACTGGGGAGCACCTGCCAGTCTAACCCTTGACTATGATGAGGAGCACTTCCTCGGTCAGAGCCAGCCAAGCGGCCCAACTTCCGAAGGGGTCGTGATGATGGAGAAGACAGTGGTAGTCGAGGACTTCCACAAGGCTAGGCTTCAGGAGAGGTTCTCAGCATTGGGCTGGGACTCTATTCTTCAGGTAGACCGACCATGCTACGAGCAGCTCATCCGTCGGTTCTATTGTAACCTAGAGGTGTCGTATCCGTACGGGGAGTTCACCATCAGTAGCTTGGTGAAGGGAGTGGACATCCAGCTGACGGTAGGCACCCTGGCCAGTATCTTGGGTATCTCGGCGACGGGACACCGATACTACAGTCCCCCCAGGGGTAGGCCTCAGGGACCGTTCATAAGCCTGGCGACACCGGACTTCATCTACTAGACCATCTGCGGCAGCGATCGCCGAGTCGAGACATCCTTCTACCACGAGGTTCGTCTATTCGCCGGTTGATCCGTTCAACCTGCTCCCGAGGAGGTCATCGGAACCGGTGGGTTTCATGGCGGCTTTCATCGCGATTCGCATCTTCACGGCCACGAGGGAGGCGGCGAGCACTTGTGCCTCCCTACATCATTCTCGAAGCGATGGAGCACCATACTTCCCACCCAGAGGATGGAGGATTCCCTTACGGCAGGATCCTCACTAGGATCTTCGAGTTCTTCGGGGTGGATCTGAGCGGTGAGGAGGGGAAGACTCCGGCTGATAGGTTTGACCGGAGAAACCTCCTGAAGATGGGTCTCCAGACCCTCATGGATTCACCTCCGAGATCAGGAGCTCAGAGAGGTAGGGGTAGGAGGGCTGCCCCTATGGAGGATGTCCTCATGGAGGAGGAGTCCAGTGAGGAGGATGAGGACTTTGTTCCTCAGGACGAGGAGGAGGATCTGATGGGTGGCGGAATCCCTGAGGAGGCGCCCCAGGAGTCGAGGGGTCCTGGTCCTAGTTCTTCTAGAGCTACAGCCCCACCACCTGGGAGTGGTGCCTACGACTTTGAGGGCATGACGTCCTCCATGTGGGCCTTGTAGGATGGCGGTTCGAATCTGAGGCGGTGGCGAGATTGTCTCGGGAGGAGCTTATGGAGGGCAGACCACCTTGGAGGATTCCTTCCTCCCGTGGGTCAGACTTGGACACGGGGCCAACACTATCTCGAGATTTTGGCCGGCTACGGAGGAGGTCGGCTGGTGAACGCGAGGTTCGATTATTACGATCACCGCTCGACGTTAACTCTAGGCCTCCGGACGTGGTGATCATCGGCAGCGATGGCGACGACCCGGTGAGGGCTTGGCTCGCCCACACTAGTGTTTATCCATTTTTCTTTTGGACATTGTATATTTATTTATTTTCATTCCTTGTATTTGCGATGTAACTAGATTTATTATGGAATAATATATCTTTGGATAGTGGATTTTTTTTTTTTGTGGTGATTTCATATGTGGAGTACTTGTGTGGTTTTGTGGTGATGTATTTGGCTATCGGTGATCTTTGTTATATTTATTATCTGCTTGTTTATCGGTATTTTGTAAAATTTTGGAAATCTCATTTACTGTTATGCTACCGAAATTTCGTCAAAATAGTACTTTATAGGTTATAGTACCAACCTAATTACCTTTTATCTACACTCACGCATGCCATGAATGCAACTTATAATATAACCCCATTTTTATACTTTCTTTCTTTGACTTTTAATCTTTAAGCTTTTATCTTTACCCAACCCATTTTCCTATTATAGAGTCTCTACGGGATTCTAAGGGTATCTTTGTGAGTGGAGCGAGCATCACGCTCGATACCACCGTTTGTCACACCCGTTCATTTGAACAGGAGCGGTGACCGAGTTAACACCGGTTAACCCAAACTGCCGAGGATCATCGAGATCTATATTCCACCACAAAGATACGCACACTAACATAAGTTCATCGATCGTGGAAGACTAAGTTTTCCCATGAATAAATCCCATATACTTGATACCCGAATTGTGATACAATAATTATATACATTTGGGCTGAAGGCATGATATATACACAAAAGAATATGATTCAAATACCAAGTATATCTGAAATCATCAAAACCATCGAGTACACGACTCGGCTCGGTTTCAAGGTTGGAGCTCACTGGCATCGAGGTTGTGCCCAGCTCGGCATCATATAGAAGAGCTCACTCGGCCTCGAAGTGGAGCTCAGCACGGCCTCGAAGTCTTGTCCCAGCAGCTCTCGACGGCGGTCTACGCCGTGCTCAAACTCCTCGAGGGTCCACCGGTCCTCTTGAGAAATTTCGAGTGGGACCCACCCCATGCTCCTCGATGTATGACCGTAAAATCATCTAAAAGGGTGTACACGTGGGATGAGCTCACTAGCTCGGAAGTAGAAAGATGGACCCCCACAGTCACACATCACAACACATCATATGCACTACATGCCATGCTATACATTTTAAATCACATCCACCTAGCAACATTACTAAGTCTTTGGTTTTAGTGCTACTACAACCACAGTCTTGCGATACTCTGACGAGCCGCGAACTCCCTCCAGTGATCGCCCATAGGGCTGTCGGAAAGGCCCACCGTGAGTACTCAAAAGTAAAGACAATGCCATCCATCGGCTCTCAATAGAAATGTAAATGACTGAAAATAAAGGTGCTGACTCCAGCAATTTAAAAGCAGTACGATTGGCCCTCTTGAATGTACCACCGGGGTTGCCGACTGTCCTACATGACTCGTCGGGCGTAATGCCTAACCGCCACAGTGTCCGACAACCGTGACCCCTGCTTCCCCCAAATGGCAACCCAACACCTTAACCCCTGTTGGGAAGGGTCGTAGCACGGGATGGTGAGAATCCTAATACCGCATGCTCCTATATGACAATAGTACGACTGCATAGTGCCTCCGTGTCCCATTCCACGGGCCACCAATGCATTCGTTTCCAAGCCGACTATGGCATCTAGTCTATCAATGCATTATGCACCATGATGTCCACATTCAACATATAAACATCTCATTCAATTGGCATTTGAAAAGTAAACATAGCACATATGCACATCAATGTGTGGAATGACTAATCTATATAGCATATTCATGATGACATGACTAGATTAGATATAATTAAATGAATGCCAAACAAATTCCTTGAAACAAGGCCAAACGTCCTCTCCCCACTTACCTGTAGCGTACAAGGATTCCCGTTCGGTACGGGTGAGATCCGGAGCGAATCGGGTAGGATTTGGTGAACCTAACATAATTGAGCGGGGTTAGTACTTCACCATTTTAGAATCAAAATTAATGAAATCCGATGTTAAAATCGTGTTTAACACGTCAAAAGAAGGTCACACGTCCGATTTGGGTTCGATCGGACATAAGGATCACCTTCGGAGCCACACGGGTGGGTCAGACAGGTGGGTTGTCTACCCACCGGTTTTACCCATCGGTTTGGACCGACGGGTAGGTACCTGCCGGTTGTACCCACCGGTGGTACCCACCGGTTGGGCCAGGGACCCCCTGTCTTCTCAGGTGGGTACCCATAGGCGGGTAGGAGCCCACCGGTTGTACCCACCGGTCTTGGCGGAAAAGACATGTTTCTTCCCCATTTTCTCCATTCTTTGGGGAATCAAATGGGGCTTTTCCCCACCTATTCTTCACACCCTCAAGGTCCTATAGGATGGTTCTAACCTAGATCTAGGTTAGATTCAAGTGAGGGAAACCATCTTACCTTCTTTGCTCAAGAATGACTTCAAACCCTCCAACCACTTCAAACCCACAATGTTCCTTCCACCTTGTCAATATCTCTTCAAATCCTTCAAGATCAACACATAAATCATCTATTAAACCTTAGATTCATCATTTCAAAGGGTTTTACAAGATCTCAAGAAACCATACTCGAATCAAGGGTTTAAAGCTTGGGTATGGTGAATGTTCACAAAACCCAACTTTTCTTACCTCCAACTGTAGATCTAGAGTTGAAGATCACTCCCCCGCACGGGAATGGGAAGACCGAGCTTGGCACGCTGAAATCCCCTTTCTTCCTCTTCCTTCTCTTCCTTTCTTCTTCCCTTTCTTTTCTCTCTCCTCTTTACTTTTCTCCCCAAAGCGTCGAGGGTAATAAATGGAAAGAAAAGAAAATCATAAAGCCTTATATACTATTCCTAATTAAGTGAATAGTGCACTTGGATGGGTCACTGTGGGTGCACCCACTGTCCTACCCACCGAGAGCCAAAACTTGGGATTTTGACGGTCCGGACCTCGTGCGAACCCCACCCCAAGCATACGGTGTAGCATACGATATACCTTAAAATATGGATATAATACTGTTTTATCCGCACATAGCCTTATGGTAGGTGCACGTACAGTTTGGGCACTCCCGTCTCTTCTGGCACTGGCTCGGACTTATCGGGCCAGCCGGTGTTTAAGGTCACCCGTGCCATCATAGCCCATAAGGAACCCGCTCTAATTTCCTCTGGCTCGGTTCCTGTATGGTTAAACGGTTCAACCGCGAAATCAGACCGGGCTTAAGAAGCGGGGTATTACAGAAGGTATTGTTACTGTCGAAAAACCCGTATAAGTTGATCCTGCACAAGCACAGACGGCAGAGGCCCGGAGCTTTGTCCGGGGTTAGTCCTCCGACGCTCAAGTTAGGAATCGGCCACACAGTTTTTGTTAAGGAGTAATGGTGTGGGTATTGATGCTTACCTCTCCCTTCCTTCCGATCCTTCTTATATTGCTCTTAGGGTTTAGGGTTTCCCCTTTCCTAGGAGGAGTCTTCCTCGATTCTACCTCCTTTCCTTTTAGAGTCCTACTCCGATACGTCCTACCCCTTCGTTGGGGATATTCTCTTCACGTGGTTGACGTGGTAGACTCCTGACAGCCTCTATTAGGTGGGTGACACGTGTCCAAGTGGGCGACGCGTGTCCTTACCCTTCTGGACAGTCAATTTAGCCGTATTAGGAGCCCCCTTACTCCCGTCAGGAGACTCTTCTTGTGGGAGTAATCACATTTTTCATCCTTTCTCTTCTCCCCTTTTTTTTTTTCTTTGAGTCCTTTCGGCCTTATTCCTTCTGCTTTGGCTTTAGTTCTGCTTGCAACCGAGAGCTTCAGTCAGCCAACGTGAAGACCTTCGGTCAGTTTGGCTCGGCCATGCCCGAGCCCCTGTCTGAGGTGGGGGCCTTCGGTCTGCTTGGCTCGACCTTTGCCTGAGATCCCAACAGGGTGAGGACCTTTGGTCAGCTCGGCTCAGCCTTTGCCTAAGCCACCGACCGAGGTGAGGACCTTCGATCAGGTCTGTTTGGCTTTGGCCGAACTCCCAACCGAGGTGAGGACCTTTGGTCAGGTTCGTTCGGCTTTGGCCGAGCCCCCGACCGAGGTGAGGACCTTCAGTCAGCTCGGCTCGGCCTTAGCTGAGGCCCCAAACGAGGTGAGGACCTTTGGTGAGGTCCGTTCAGCTTTAGCCGAACTCCCAATCGAGGTGAGGACCTTCGATCAGGTCCGTTCGGCTTTAGCTGAACTCCCAACTGAGGTGAGGACCTTCGGTCAGGTCCGTTCGGCTTTGGCCGAATTCAAAATTGAGGTAAGAACCATCGGTCAACTCGGCTCGGCCTTAACCTAAGCCACCGACTGAGGTGAGGACCTTCGGTCAGCTCGGCTCAGCCTTAGCTTGAGCCCCCCATCGAGGTAAGGACCTTCGGTCAGGTCCGTTCAGCTTTGGCCGAACTCCCAACCGAGGTGAGGACCTTCGGTCAAGTCCGTTTGGCTTTGGCTGAATTCCCAACCGACGCAAGGACCTTCGGTCACCTCGGCTCGGCCTTAGCCTGAGCCACCGATCGAGGTGAGCCCCGACAGAGGTAGGACCCTCGATCAGTTAGGCTTGGCCTTGTCCGAGACCCCGACCGAGGTAAGGACCTTCGGTTAGGTCCATTCAGCTTTGGTGAACTCCCAACTGAGGTGAGGACCTTCGATCAGGTCCGTTCGGCTTTGGCCGAATCCCCGACCGAGGTGATGACCTTCGGTCAGCTCGGTTCGGCCTCAGCTGAGCCCTCGACCGAGGTGAGGACCTTCGGTCAGGTCCGTTCAGCATTGGCCGAACTCCCAACCGAGGTGAGGACCTTCGGTCAGGTCTGTTTGGCTTTGGTCAAACTCCCAACCGAGGTGAGGACCTTCGGTCAGGTCCGTTCGGCTTTGGTCGAATTCCCAACCGAGGTAATGACCTTCGGTCAGCTCGCCTCAGCCTTAGCCTGACCCACCGACCGAGGTGAGGACCTACGATATGCTCGGCTCTGCCTTAGCTGAGCACCTGACCGAGGTGAGGACCTTCGGTCAGGTCCATTCAGCTTTGGCCGAACTCCCAACTGAGGTGAGAACCTTCGGTCAGGTCCATTCGGCTTTGGTTGAATTCCCAACTGAGGTAATGACCTTCGGTCAGCTCGGCTCGGCCTTAGCCTGAGCCACCGACCGAGGTGAGGACCTTCGGTCAGCTCGGCTCGACCTTAGCTGAGCCCCCGAACGAGGTGAGGTCCTTCGGTCAGGTCCATTCAGCTTTGGCCGAACTCCCAATCAAGGTGAGGACCTTTGGTTAGGTCCGTTGGCTTTGGCCAAATCCCCGGTCGAGGTGAGGACCTTCGGTCAGGTCCGTTTGACTTTGGCCGAATTCCCAACCGAGGTAAGGACCTTCAATCAGCTCGGCTCGGCCTTAGCTTGAGCCACCGACAGAGGTGAGGACCTTCGGTCAGCTCGGCTCGACCTTAGCCTGAGCCCCGACCGAGGTAAGGACCTTCGGTCAGGTCCGTTCAGCTTTGGCTAAACTCCCAACCGAGGTAAAGGCCTTCGGTCAGGTCCGTTCGGCTTTGGCGAACTCCCAACCGAGGTGAGGACCTTCGGTCAGGTCCGTTCGGCTTTGGCCGAATTCCCAATCGAGGTGAGGACCTTCGGTCAGCTCGGCTCAGCATTAGCCTGAGCCACCAACCGAGGTGAGGACCTTCGATCAGGTCCGTTCGCCTTGGCCAAACTCCCGACCGAGGTAAGGACCTTCGGTCAGGTCCGTTCGGCTTTGGCCGAATCCCAACCGAGGTGAGGACCTTCGGTCAGGTCCGTTTAGCTTTGGCCGAACTCCCAGCCGAGGTGAGGACCTTCGATTAGGTCCATTCAGTAGAGTTATGGTCACCAAACAGGAGAACTCCTCTCAATTTCCGTAAACCAGCTTTCGTATTTTCTATGAATAAGATCCTCCAGAGTTTAGGATGAGGAATTACAACTTAAAAGTGCATAAGAGAAAAAATTACAAAATGCGAATGTGCTTGCTACTCTTGTATGAGGCTTGGTTCTACTCCATCGGCTTGAAGGGTTTCTTCCATTTGGATGTACTTATTGCACCGAGCTCTCAACTCAGCCAGGTTCCTCGGTGTATGCTTCGCCAAAGACCTTTTCAGCTCCTTATCCTTGACGCCTCCCAACAGGGCTGTGAACTCCTCTTTCGGGTCCAGACCTCTGATCGTGACCTTCTCTTGTTGGAAGCGCTTCATGTAGTTTCGCAGTGATTCTCCTTCACGTTGTTTGATGTTGGTCAAGTTCAACGTGGTCTTCTGAAAGGGTTGGCTACTGGAGAATCTCTTCACGAAGAAGTAGCTTAGATCGTTGAAGCTGTGGATCGACTTCGTCGGCAGACGGCTGTACCATAGCCTTGCTGCTCCTCTGAACATCAATGGCAGGGCGCGACACATAATATTTTCTGAGACTCGATGGAACTGCATAGCGACCTTGAAGCCTTCCAGATGATCGACGGGGTCCCCCGACCCATCGTAAGTGTCATACTTTGTCAGGCGAAAGCTGATCGGGAGCGGGTCCCTCATGACCTCATCAGCTAGAGCCATGTCATTAGTGAGGTCTGGCTCGTGGGCTCCCATCTGATTTTCTGCCAACTTCTTGATCTCATCTTTCAGGTCCAGGATCATCTGCTTTAACCCCGAGTCTTTGTGTCTCGGCTCGTCTCCTTGGTGTGGTTCCCCATGTCGGTCTTCGGCAGCACGCCGTGTCCTTCCCCTAGGTGTGGGACTTTTCCTCATTGCTCGATTTCGAAGATTATGACCGGACCTTATCGATCCTGTACTGCTCCGGTCCTCGTCTCGAGCTCTCTCATACTGGATATGGGGGCCTCGCGGTGCTCCACCAGTCTTCTGGGAGACAGCTTTGGAGACCTCCTTCATTGCCTCGGCCATTCGGTCATATTTGTCCTGGAGGGCTTCGAACTACTCCCTCTTCACATATTCCTGCGCTCCAGGAGGGGGCGGAGTATTTCTATCTCCACGATCGAATATCCAGCCGAACGCTGGTACCTCACGGAACCTTCCCGGTCATCATTCCCCCTTTCTCGTCCGTATCTCCGTCGAGGGAGGAAGCCCCCCTGAAGGTTCTTCCCCCATGTTCATGTTTGACGCTGCTCTTGTCTTCTTGCGGTTGTAGGTTCTCCCCACCATTACTGTCGTTCCCACGGACGGCAGAGGCCCGGAGCCTTGTCCGGGGTTAGTCCTCCGACGCTCAAGTTAGGAATTGGCCGCACAATTTTTGTTAAGGAGTAATGGTGTGGATATTGATGCTTACCTCTCCCTTCCTTCCGGGCCTTCTTATATAGCTCTTAGGGTTTAGGGTTTCCCCTTTCCTAGGAGGAGTCTTCCTCGAGTCTACCTCCTTTCTTTTTAGAGTCCTACTCCGATACGTCCTACCCCTTCGTGGGGATATTCTCTTCACGCGATTGACGTGGTAGACTCCTGGCAGCCTCTATTAGGTGGGTGACACGTGTCCAAGTGGGCGACGTGTGTCCTTACCCTACTGGACAGTCAATTTGGCCGTATCAGGTGGAAAACAATTGAAGCGTCTCTTTGGGAAACATGATCGATGTAAGAATCGATGGCGGGAACTTTGAATGAGTCATCGGAGCTGAGGAGGACTATGAGGGAGAAGCGGTGGCTATAGTGGTAGATGATTAGCTTCCCCAGTTCTGCCAGGGAGACAAGGTGACTTAGGCCCGGAGCTGGGTACAGAACTATGGTGTCTTTCATTTTCTCTTCAGATCAGTTCAAAGAAAGAATGAACTGGACAAAGAGCAGAGCAAAGGGAGTAGGAACATGTAAGAAGTAGAAAGTGTCAGACTCAAATAAATAGTGTTGAAACGTGCGGCCAACGCAAATGTTTCAACATTTATCTTCCTTTTTTTTTTCTTTTTTTTTTTTTTTTGACTAAGTTGAAAGAATCTAAACTCTTTTGCGGCTGTTTCTTTTAAAGCTTTGATTCTGTTGGGTTATTCTGTTTTAATGTTTTGTGTGATGTATTCACTATAATCTCCAACATGCTGGACGATTTATTCGTTGAATGAAAGTTTCTGCTTTCTATCATGAAAAAAAAAAAAAAGAAGGATTTTTTAAATAATATGTTATGAATGATCTCACTTAGAAAGAAGCATTTTCTTCCTTATTAGACATATCAATATCGTCATTGATTTCGTCATGGTACAGAAGATGGTCTTAGTCATAGTATGGGTTTGTCATTTGTGATAGAAGGTCGTTGAGAAATGGTATTTCTTGTCGTTATCTTTATTTTTTAAATGGTTTGTGCGCCATATCATTAATGAGCACATATTTTAATGATTAAAAATTAAGTATAAAAAATTCAAATTTTATAAAATTCCCTTCTTTTAAATAGACTTCAATCCTTGGGTAAAACTAATTAAGAATATCCAATGTTTATATATATATATATGTGATGGGAGAGGGATAGGTATGCCGTCCATATCAAGTATACTAGCAGATAGCATCAACAAGATCATATGATTAAGAAGGATATGAAGGTCATTTCAAAAAAAGAGAAGAGAGAGATAGACACAGTGGGTGGTAGTATATTTGATATCGGCGACATACCTAACCTTTTCCCATTTATGATTATGCACATTTATCCCTTTATCTCTCTCACACACACACACATCTCGCCTCTCTCTCTCTCCCCAAGCCTTATGAATCGGCCAATTGGATTCATTGGAATTGGGTTGGCTTTGGTCAATTACAAGTTTTAACTAAATATCCCTAGCCTGCAATTAAGAATGAACAACAAGAAATAAACAACAATTAAAAACTGAACATTATCCCAACTTAACGAGGTAGGTTACATGGATTCGAATATATTAATAATGGGATATGACAAATGAATGAAAAAAATTACAATATGAAAAGTGAGAGGTGAAAGAGAGAATAGAAAAATAAGAGGAAAGAGAACACAACCTAGCAAGACAGGAGAATCTCAACTAAATGGGATCAGCCACATGGATCCATGCTCTCCAATAGGCTCTATCTGAGATGATACTTGGTACGAGGGCTAAACCGCGTATGTCATTCCTCACAACTTTTTTTATGGTCATTTAACCCCTATCTCTTGTAACCCTTCAATCTAAATCCTATTACTCCTCCTTAATGGGGCGTCGCTAGGCTTCCATTGAACATGACCATACCACCTTAAACAACTTTCTCGGAGCTTGTCACTAATCAGGGCAACTCTCAAATTTGCTCTAAGACGCTCATTCCTTACTCTATCCTTCTTAGTTTTGCAGCACATCCATCTTAACATCCTCATCTCTGTCACACTCATCTTCTCCTTATGACACTAACATTCCGCTCCGTACATCGTGGCCAGACACACAATCTATTACCCTTCTGACAAGCTTTGAATAAAATAAATATTTACTGAAACTCCCCTGCCTATTAATTTTTTTTTTCAGATACTGCCTTGTTTATGGATTACATCTCTTTCTCCCCTCCTCTTTTTAAATACCCAGATTATCCATCCTTTTCACTTGTAATCTCTTAAAATTTTTTCAAATTAGGTGTCTTAATCCCTAAAATCACGTGCTGCAACCCTAGCGGGGAATTTAACATTGAGATCAATATTGATACCAATGCAATATTGATCATAATATTAATTACTAAACTCATGATGAGAGATGAGACAAAAGAAAAAAAAAATAATAAAATCCTCGATGATGGATGAGACAAAAGAAAAAAATAATAATAAATAAAAAATATCCTAAAGTGACTCAATACTAATGCATTCAAGAAATAAAATAGAAAAATAACAATAAAAGAGCCTGGAAGGAATTTGAGTTTCAGCCAACAAAGCAACATTTGAACTTGTTGGCTGTTTTCTTGGATTAGTAAAACATGTTTTGAATCGGTTAATTTGAAAAATGTTTAATAGGCTACAAATGAAAATGAGGGATAATCTGAGTATTTGAAAAGAGATGTAAAAGTCCAAACTAGAGACCTTTATAAGTGTAGGCGAGTGGTAGTAAATCTCCCTAAAATAATTCATGGTAGGCAAACTAGGGGTGTCAACCATCAGGCCTAGTCGAGCTTGACCACTTGGAACCATTGCACGATAAACGCCCATTGAAGTAAACGGGCCCATATTTGGAGGGCATGGTACTGGTTATAATCGGGCCGATTAGTGTCGGGCTTTAATTTTGCTACTTTAAACGGGCCTTAACTGGTCTATGGACCTATTTAAGTCTAAATAGGTTCTAAATGTTCCTACTCTAAAATCCTTTTCTTAAGTGGATTGAATTTCCAGAAATGTTCCATTTGAACAATAAATCTCTATAGTATTACACCAAAAATCATCATATATTAGATTATGGTTGTTCTAACAAAAAAAAAAAAGATACAGATGCCAACTTGAAATATGAACTCTTGGGTTTTATTAACTCCTTAGCCGATGCCATCGGATTGCTTCCATTTCACCAGGGATTTGAGAAATTCTGTTACTGCAAATGACATTTAATGAATTGCTCACAATTGAGAAGAATGTTCAAAGATCATTAAAAATGCAGCTTTTCATCGATTTCATTAGTAAAAATGCCTCAGATGGATCTCTCATAGAGTCATCAATCAAACGATTGGACCAGGACCAAAGTTTCAGGTTGAGTCTGGCCCTAACAAGATTAAAAAAATCTCCAACAAAATATAATTACATGTTATGTATATTAAGCAAGTGCACATGGATTAACTGATTCAAAACACCAACTTCAATAAACATTACACTAAAAAATGAAGCAGACAGTGAAAATAATATTAAACAGCAGATAAGTCATGTAATTATGCAAAACAAAACTAAGAGAAAGAAGGGATGGAAAAAAGTGCAGTATAGTACAATGGAAAAGTTTCTGTAGTAGCAACAGGTAAATCCATGAAAGCTTCAAAGCTAAACAAAATTATTAAATGAAAAATAGCAATTAAAACTATCTTGATCATGGATGTAACAGGGGTGAACCTGTGGATCTTTGATTGCATAAAAATAAGAGTTCACTTATTTTCATAAAATAAAGGGTAAAAATATAAAGAGTGAAAAAAGCAATAGGTTTCATGGGTATTAGGATGCATAGACCACACAACCTTACATTCTTAGAACCATGTCTTTCTCATAACTCACTATTCCCAACAGAGGAGTGATGTGACACAGATTCGGTTTAGGTTCTCTGGATCAGTAGCTCCTGTTGCAAAATGGCACTGGAATGGAACCTTATCATCTCAACTCAAACTCAGACCGAACTGAAGATCTAAAGGTTGCTTCTTGGTTTGTGACTCTATAGTAAGTAGTCTGAAGCTTAGTCTCCAACTTAATGTCAAAACTCAGAACACTTAATTATTCTAGTAGCTGGAACCTGTACAGCCGTCCAGGCACTTCATTGCATCAAAAGTATAAATCTCACATCATAAATTTAAGGGTGATTTACGTCAACCTCCCTCGCCGTTTGCTTATATTACATCCTCTTCCCTAAAAAATCGTTTATTACATTTAAACCCAAAAATCTAACACCGTAAAAGAGGTGTTAGTTTTATAACACAAAATGACAGAATCACCCCATTCTTCTTCTTCTTACTCTCTTAGTGTTTAATCAAGGGTCTTGAGGAAAAATAAAACAAATATAAAAAAAAAAAAAAAAAAAAAGCAAGAATATAAAATGGCAGAAAAGTAGCATGTCGATTAGCAAAACAAATCAAGAAAAATGTGAGAGAAGGGGGGAGTGGCTTGAGAATAATAACCTACTAGAGCAGCTTCAGCTTGAAAGTGAACGATGTAGAAACTGAAGAGTACTAAGAAGATACTGAAAACCCAAGAATTTCTCATGAAGCTCTCTTCAATTCTTATAACCGAAAAAAGAAGTTGTATAAGAAGATTTCATAAGGGTTTATCTCTAAGAACCCTAGTAGACTAAAATGAACGTGAAAATAGATAATATTTAGGATTAGCATATGGGTTCATTGGGCTTCTGTTAAGTTTGTCTTGAATTCTTGACCCGTTTTGAAGATTGACTCACTCTGACATATTTTGGTGGCAACCCCAATGGGAAGTTTTCTGAGATCTGTGATGGAAGCAGAGGGGTTGAGCCAATTGGCCCCCAAGGTGGTTCAACAGGATTGGAGTATATAATGTACTGTTGTCTTGTTGAGAAAGTTATTGTAGTTTGGGGGGTATTTCAAGCTAGGGTTTCAAGGCGAGTTTTCTTGCGGTTGCTTGGGTGTAATTTTTCATTTGCATAGTAAAAATTCTCCCTCGCCCAAGGACATAGTGCACCACACTGGTGTATGAACATCATTAAATCTCTATGTCGTACGGATCTTTTATCTATTTATTTTCATATTTCTTGGTGTTTAATCTAACAAACTGGTATCAAAGCTTTGAGTTACTTCGATCCATGGCTTCAAAAAAATATGATATTGATAGGTTCAATGGTAACATCAGTTTTAGTCTATGGTAGGTTCAAATGATGGTTGTTCTTATATAGTAGAGTTTGAAGAAAATCCTATTTGGGAAAACGAAGAAACTTACAACTATGATCGATGGTGATTGGAACGAGTTAGATGATAAAGCTCTTTTAGCTATTCAGTTGTGTCTTTCAAATGATGTTCTATAAGAAGTTCTTAGAGAAAATTACTGCATAGTTATGGATAAAGTTAGAGAATCTCTACCTCACCAAATCCCTCACCAATAGGTTGAGATTGAAGCAGGAACTGTATACCCTTCATGGGTGAAGGTACTTCCATTAAATCTCACATATTTGAATTTAATTCTGTTGTTACTGATTTGAAAATGATAGATGTTAAAATAAACGATGAAGATTTGACCCTATTATTGTTTTGTTCTTTGCCTCTATCTTATAAGCATTTTAGAGATACCATGATTTATGGTAGAGAGACAATCTCTGTTGAGAATATCAAAATGAATCTGTAAAGCAAGCAGAAGATTGATGATGAGTTGACTCTATAAATAAATCTGATAGTATTAGTTTAGTAGCTGGAGGGAGAACAAATGAAAGGGGTTCAGATGATGACAAAAAGAAGGCTAGATCAAAATCTAAGTACAAGAATTTGACCTATAATTACTATAAGAAAAATGGGCATATTAAATCTGAATGCTATAAGCTTTTAAATAAGCAGAAAGTAGGTGGTTGTACCCAAAATCAATAGAAGAGAGATGATTATGCAAAAACTAGTATTGCCAAAGATGAGAGTCAATCTGATATGCATTTGGTGACTGATGACAGAGTCAAATCACAGGATGAATGGATTTTTGACCCTGGTTGTTCCCACCATATGTATCACAATCGTGAATGGTTCTCCATATATGAATCAGTTCGAGATGGAGTTGTGTTGACGGAAAATAATGCCTCTTGTAGGACTATTGGAATGGGAGTGATCAAAATCAAGATGTATGATAGTATTGTCAGAACTTTTTCTAATGTCAAACATGTCCCTGATTTGAAGAAGAATCTCATCAGTTTAGGCACTCTTGATTCAAATGAGTGCAAATATACAATTGAAGGTGGTGTCATGAAGAACAGTAGGGGTGTTCTTTTGTTGATGAAAGGAATTATGGTTGGCAGTTTGTATGTGTTGGGTACTACTGTCACTGGGTCTGTTGCAACAGCTTCATCATCTATGTCTGAATCATATTTATGGCACATGAGGTTAGGTCATATGAGTGAAAGATGGATGGCATCATTAAGTAAAAAGGGTTTGTTGTCTGGTCAGAGTACAGGAACAATAAAGTTCTTTGAGCATTGTGTATTTGGGAAGCAGAGGAGAATCAATTTCAGTATTTCTATTCATAGGACCAAAGGAACTTTGGACTATATTCATTGATGATTTCTCTAGGAAGGTTTGAGTCTATTTCTTAAAGCATAAAAATGAAGCATTAACTTTCAAACAATTGAAGAATTTACTTGAGAAGCATACTGGGAAACAAATTGAAAGGTTGAGAACAGATAATGACCTAGGGTTCTGTGAAGGTGAATATAATGAGTTTTACAAAAATGAAGGTATTGCAAAACACCATACAGTTGTTAAAACACACCAGTAGAATAGAGTGGTAGAGTACATGAATAGAACCTTATTAGAAAAGGCTAGGTGTATATCATCAAATGCAGGATTGGGCAAGGAGTTCTAGGCAAAAGCAGTTAACACAGCAACCTTATTGGTGAATCGATCTTCTTGCACAACTATTGAGTGTAAGAATCCAGAGGAAGTTTGGTCAAGTAAGCCTGCAGACTACTCCAATTTGAAAGTATTTGGATGTCTGCTTATGCATATGTGAATGAAGGAAAGTTGAAACCTAGGGCCAAGAGATGCATTTTTCTTGGGTATGGTTATGAAGTGAAAGGATATAGGTTGTGGAGCCCTGATCCAATCTCTCCAAATTTTTTATTAGTAAAGATGTTACTTTTGATGAATCTACTATGTTGCATCCTAGGAAAGAAGATCATGTTCATTGTGATGAAGGTCAAGAAAAATCTAGAGAGAATGTGGAGTTTGAGATTGGTGGTTCATTTTCAAAGAAAGAACAATCTACTTCAGTTCAACTGCCTACTTTTATTGAAAGAGATAATGCTCAAGAGAATCAAGAAGAAGAGCAGTACAACATTACCAGAGATAGACCAAGGAGGAATATTAGACAACCACAAAAGTATGGGCATGCTGAATTTGTTGCTTACATATAGTCTGTTGCAGATACAATTGAAAATATTGAGCTGGCGACATATTCTGAAGCTGTTACTTCAGTTGATTCTATAAAATGGTTGATTGTCATGAATGAGGAGATGGAATCTCTTCATAAAAATTAGACTTGGGATCTTGTCAAGCCGAGAACAAGGAAGGAAATTAGTGGCTACAAATGGGTCTTCGAAAAGAAGGAATCTGCCTCTGGTGTTGAAGATGCTAGGTACAAGGCACGGTTTGTTGCCAAGGGCTACAGTTAGGTATAAGAAATTGATTTTAATGATGTTTTCTCACCTGTTGTTAAACATAGTTCTATTCGTGTCCTACTTGCTTTAGTTGCTATGCATGATTTGGAGTTGGCTTACTTCCAATCATGTAAGCCCAAATTTATGCTCTTTGAGAGTAATCCTCCTAGTTTCGGAGAGCAAGGAAGAGATGTGTCAGTTCTATTACAACACTATACAAGTACCATGAATAACCATAGCCAAAATCAACAAGCAACATATAATCCTATATTACATCATGGGTCATAGTATGCACAAGTGTCAAGCACAATTGCAACAGGGGCAATTATTGTGCCTTTGGGAGGATTCCTAATCAAGCCACTTATAACGGCTGGAGGAATAGAAAAATGGACCTAGTTATAACTTCACATCAAAACTGGCCACACCTTCATACCGAAGGTTGGAATGAGTACAACGGAGTTGGTCGTGTAGATAATGATCAGAGGTTTCAGGCTCCTAGGGTGCTAGATGTAATACCCTACTTTTTAAACCCAGTCTGATTACACGGTTGACCCTGTTTAACCATGTAGGACCCGAACCGGAGAGAGTTAAGATAGGTTCCTTATGGACCATGATGGCAAGGGTGACCTTAAACACCGGCTGGCCAGACAAGTCCGAGCTAGTGCCAGAGGAGACGGGTGTACCCAAGCCGTGTACAGGCACATATCATAAGGCCATGTACGGATAAAGCAGGTATGTAGCCATATCCTTAGGCGCATACGTATATTATATCTTATGCCAAGAGTGAGTTTCGTGCCGAGGGCTGAACTCTGTCAAAATCCCACTTGTTGGCCAAGTTTTGGCCCTCAGGTGGGCGGTCACAGGTGGGCGCATCCACCCACCTGAGTGACCCACCCATGTGATTACTTAGTTATTTTAAAAAGTATAAATAGCATTTATGAGTTTTCATTTTCTCATTTATGTCATTCGGGTGGTTGGTGAAAAGAGTAAAGAGGAGAGAGAAAAGGAAGGAGAAAAGAGAACGGAGAAGAAGAAAGGGGAGGAAGAAGAAGTAGGGGAAGGATTTAAGCGGCGCCGAGGCTTGATCTTTCCATTCCGACGTCGGAAAAGTGATCTCCAATTTGAGATCTATGTTTAGAGGTGAGCAAAGGCTGGGTTCCTTAAACTTTCACCATACCCAAGTACAACCTTTGATTTGGGTAGAGTTTCTTGAGGTCTTGTAAATCCCCCTTGAGATGATGAATCTAAGGCTTAATAGATGATTTATGTGTTGATTTTGAAGGATTTGAAGAAGGGTTTCCACGGTTGCAAGAGCATTGGTGATTTGAAGTGATTTTGGGGTTTTGAAGGAGTTCTTGAGCAAGAAGGTAAGATGGCTTTCCATTCCTTAAATCTAACCTAGATCTAGGTTAGAACCATCTTATGAGACCTTGAATGTGTGAAGAATGGGTTTGGAAAAGCACCATTTGATTCCCCAAAGGTTGGGAGAAGTTTGGGGAAAAATGGCACTTTCCTGCCAAGACCGGTGGGCCAAATGGCCCGCCTGAGGGCACCAGCTTGAGAGGGCAGACCCTCGGGCCCAACCAGCGAGCCCAACAAGCGGGCCGACCGGCAGGGCCACCCTGCCCGCCATTCTTAGCAGGACACTCGGGCCCAACCGGTGGGCCAAATCGACGGGCCAACTGGTGGGCCGACCTGCCCGTCGGTCAGGACCGGTGGGTCTAACTGGTGGGTCATGACAGGTGGGCTGTCCGACCCACCCGAAAGGCTCCCAACGTGATTTTTATGTCCGAACAGACCCAAAGCGGACGTGCGACCTTCTTTTAGGATTCTAAATATGATTTTATCTTTGGATCGTGTTAATCTTGATTCCAAAGTGGTGAAATACTAACCCCGGTCACTTATGATAGGTTCACCAAATCTTACGTTTCTCGCACTGGATCTCACCCGTACCGAGCATGAGTCCTTGTACACTATAGGTAAGTAGGGAGAGGACGTTTGGCCTTGTTTCAAGGCTT
Organism: Macadamia tetraphylla; assembly: GCA_022985045.1. Lineage (NCBI taxonomy): Eukaryota > Viridiplantae > Streptophyta > Magnoliopsida > Proteales > Proteaceae > Macadamia > Macadamia tetraphylla. The sequence continues at coordinate 23,515,154 of CM040963.1, read as the reverse complement.
GTTTTGCATTCATTTAATTGTATCTAGACTAGCCATGTCATCATGAAAATGCTATGTAGATTAGTCATCCTCACATTGTTATGCCATGGGTGCTATGTTTATTTTCTAAATGCCGAGTGATGATATGCTTATGTGATGAATGTTGACATCATTGTGCATGATGCATTAATAGACTAGATGTCGTAGTCGGCTTGGAAACGAGTGCATTGGTGGCCCTTGGTATGGGACGCGGTGGCACTATACAATCGTACTATTGTCATATAGGAGCATGCGGTTTAGGATTATCATCTTCCCGTGCTACGACCCTTCCCAACAGGGGTTAAGGTGTTGGGTTACCATTTGGGGGGAAGTAGTGGTCGCGGTTGTCGGGTCGCTGTGGTGGTTAGACATACGCCCGGATGGTATATTCAAGTGGGCCAATCGTACTGCTTTTAAATTACTGGAGTCAGCATCTTTAATTTCTGTCATTTACTTTATGTTGAGAGCCGGTGGTCGGTATGTTTTATTTTTTCGAGTACTCATGGTGGACCTTCTCCGACAGCCCTATGGGCGTATCACGAGATGGAGTTCGCGGCTCGTACCTGGAGTATACGCGCACTGTGGTTGTAGTAGCACTAAACCAAAGACTTAGTAATGTTGTTTAGGTGGATGTGATTAAAAATGAATTGCATAGCATATAGTGCATATGGTTGTGATGTGTTGTGTGGACTGCTCTGTGGTCCTTCTTTTCACTTACTGAGCTAGTGAGCTCATCCCACGTGTGCACCTCTTTTAGATGATTTTGCAGGTCATCAACCTGAAGAGCACAGGTCGGGCCCCACAGTTGAGTTCCCTGAAGACGATTGGTGGGTCCGAGGAATTAGAGCACGACACAGATTGCTCGTGCGAGAGCTGTGCTGCGGGACCATAGATTTGATGCCGAGCTGAGCTCTACCTCCTGATACCGAGCTGAGCCTTGTTTTGATACCGAGCTAAGCTCTACCTTCTGATACCGGGCTGAGCTCTACCTTTTGATACCGAGCTGAGCTCTATTTCTAATACCGAGCTGAGCTGACTCTCTGATTTTTGATGATTCCTTTTGTGTACTTGATATGTAAATTGTATTCTTTTTGTGTAAATATCATGCCTACGGGCCCACATGTACTTAACTATGTAATTACAATTTGGGTATCAAGTATAATGGGAATATTAACAGGTAAACTAAGTCTTCCATGAACTGTGAACACTTTCTTAGTTGTATGTGTTGTGGTGGGATATCGATCGATGATCTCGGCAGTTTGGGTTAACGGTGTTAACCGGTCAACGTCTTGTCGTGAACGGGTGTGACACTAGAAGTTCCATTTTTTGGACAAGGGAATCCAATCATGTTTAATTGTTAAGAATTAATGAGGATTATCCACGATCAAATAAATTCAGATTTTTGGCCAGCCATGAGATTGTTTATAGAAAACCATAGCCACAGCAATTGGACTTAGTTGATCTTGGTTGAAACTTGAAAGTCTCTGACTTCTCCAAGTTTTTTGAGAAGATAATATGTCCATGGTGAAAAACTTTGCTTGGTTTACTATTCAATGTGGGATAGTGGGGAGAAATGACCTGCTAAAGTTAAGAATGTTTCTAAACTCATTGACTAGAGCAACCTTCACTTGGTATTGCACTTGGCAAGAGAGTGATTCAAAATAATAACTCTGAGCAGATTGTCTCTAGATTTGCGAAAAAATTTCGCCGGCCAAGAATTCATTGATCTTGGCCAATTGGTTGCACAAGCAACTTATTATGAACAAACACTCAAAAGAAGAACATAGACATTCTTATTCAGCTAGAAATTTTTATAAGGGTCTAACTTACAACTTGGCCTTAATAGCCAGCCAATCAATCTAAACGGCTAATATTGTTGATTGTGAAGTTGACTAGGTCGAGATTGTGGAAGCTCAACCTTATATGTGCAAGGTCTTAACCAGACTGTCGGATTTTATAAAGGGGCTCATGCCAAAATCTTTTCAACCTAGGGTTTATAATTCAGGTGTAAAATATTCCTTTGATGCCACCGAAGCGGAGATCATTTTTTATCATTTGTTGGAAGAGAAGAAAATTAAGTTGTCTGATGTTCATCAAATACCACCAATAGCAAAAATAAAAGATAAAAAGTAATGTAAATGGCACAATGTTGAGTTTCATTATACTAACAGTTGTGTTGTTTTCCGCAATGCTTTGCAGAAGGCTATCAATGATGGGCATCTCAAGTTTCCTGAGAAGGACAAAGGGGTCATGATGGTTGATGAAAATCCTTTTCCATCTATTAATATGGTGCATGCTGATTTAGCAAAGCTCCTTCCCATGCTACATCCTATTCCTATGAAGGAAAGATCTGTTCCCCGACCTTCGTCTTCTCGCTTAACTTTAGCTAAGTCTAAAGATGTTATTAAATTTAAGCCACCAAACGTCTAGTAGAATCCGACTGCAGCAAGAAACCTAGTCATCAGAGAGAACAGAAGGGGGAAAGTTGCTGGTAACTTTGAATGATTTGCAGGAGCAAAGATAAAAGGAAACATTAGAGAGTTCAGATGTGAGAAAGGTCAAAAGTTTCAATGGGGTGCATTTTACCATTGTAAACGTTTGTTTAAAGGAGATACTAAGTTAGATAAAGGGAAAGGAAAATCCCATGAAGATGAAAACTTGTGAAATTGTGAGAAAGTTCATAAAAGTAAAAGGTCTCATGACCGTGAGGGTGAGAAACAATCATTTGACCGTTAAGGGACTGATGATGACAAACAGTCATTCAATCCTGAAAGAGTTCACAAAGATAAGAGATCATATGACTGTGAGAGACCAACAACAACAACAACCATAACCTTATCCCAACTTGATGGGGTCGGCTACAAGGATCCGATAAGGTCAAAAAAAAAAAAAAGGAGGTAAAAAGAAGAAGTTAAAGCAGTAGTCAAAGCAGCATCCTTGGAACATCCCCTATATGGGTCGGCTACACGGGTCCTTGTCCTCCATTTACCTCTATCTGTGATCATACTAGGATCGATCCCTACCAGCTGCATATCTTTTCTTACCACTTTGTCAATGGTCAATTTAGGTTTGCCTCTCCTTCTAGCTCTATGTAATTGAAACTGGTCACACTTCTTTACTGGGGCATCCATGGGTCTCCATTGAACATGGCCATACCACCTCAATCGGCTCTCGCGGAGCTTGTCCTGGATTGGAGCCACCCCTAGCTATTTTCTAATACAATTATTCCTTACTCTGTCTCTCCGGGTCTTTCCACACATCCCTTTCAACATCCTCATCACTGCTACACCCAATTTATTCAAATTACTCTTCTTGATTGCCCAACACTCTGCCCCATACATCATCGCTAGTCTTATTACTGTCCTGTAGAATTTTCCCTTGAGTTTAACAGGCATGTGTTTATCACATAGCACTCCCGAGGCAATTCTCCACTTCATCCATCCTACTTTAATTCTGTGGGAGACATCATTTTTATATCACCCTCTTTGCTAATGATTGACCCCAGATATTTAAAATAGTCATTTTGTGGTAGTTCTCGCCCCTCAAGTTTCGCCACTTCCTCAAGTCTCATAGTCTGGCTAAATGGGCACATTATATACTCTGTCTTTTTTCTGCTTATCCTAAAACCTCTTGATTCTAAAGCTGCTAAGAAGTGTTTAGACTTTGATCATGCGTCTGAAGTGGAGTGTCAGTCACAAAAGAGATAAAAAGGAGAAGTCTGCATACCAATTAGAGAGCAGCTAGAGCATTCTTCTTCGAGAAGTCCAGTGAAAGAATGTCTTCAAGAGGTAGATTGGTCTAGGAGATGTCAGCATCACCCAAGAAGTCCTTACAAATGAATGGTACAATCTAGGTTCAATGACGATGACCGATGGCATGTGGTTAAGTACCCAAAGTTTCCTTTTGATGCCGGATATAACATGACGCAAACCCTGAAGAGAAGGCGGTAGAGACAGCAGGCTGCTATTTGAAAGGGAAAAGAAGGAAATTCTTTGGAGATGCTGCCTCCTGATGCTACCAAATATCAAGTAGTTGAGACAGAAAAGGAATACCATTAGTTATTGTAAAGGTAGATGGACCATATGATCAGCAAGATAATCAACTTGTAGATCAAAGTCGGACTGAAATTTTAAGCATAAGTAAGAGCAAAACTGCTCAAGGGCAAAGTTTTGAGTTTAGCCCTGAAATTAGCCTTAAAATTAGTCCTAAAGTTAGCAAATTTGAGGAGTTCATCAATATAATGTTTGGATCGATCGAGACAAAAATAGCTATCAATATGGTATACATTTTGCCAAAGGTTTTTCAGTGCCAACTAGTGTTTGAAGAAGAGATTAAGTCTAAAGAAGAAGGTGGGTTCCTAGAAATTTTGGGGACCGATATTGAAGAAGAGAATACTGAGGATGCCAAGGTAGATCTTGGGAAGATAACCCAGTGTATGATGGAAGAAGTAGAACTTAAAATGCATTTAGGCTTGATTTAAGAAGTTTCAAAGGCCTCATTTGAGAGGCCAACCAAAAAGATAATCCAACATTTGAAACCGCTCTATGTTAAAACAAACATGGTTGGTAAACCTGTATCAAGGGTTATGCTTGACAATGGTGTGGTGGTCAATATTTCGCTAGCACAGATGATGACCAAACTCTAGCGAAGTGAAGATGATTTGATTCCAGCTAATGTTGCGGTCACAAATTACTTAGGAGGGGCAAGTTTGCCAAAGTGTATTCTTCCAATTGAAGCAAAGATTGGAGGACATTATTCCATGATGACTTTCTTTGTTATGGATGCAATAGAAAATTAAAATTCCTTGTTGGGACGTGATTGGATTCATGCAAACAGTTGTGCACCTTCGTCACTGCATCAGTCTCTCATTTTCTGGAATGGACAAGTGCAGAATGAAACCGCTGGTAACAGGTCGTTTTTTTTTTTTTTTGTTTTTCTTTTGGTTTTTTTTGTTTTTTTGAAAGCCAATTTAGCCAATGCCATTTTCTACGAGAATGATGTTATGCCAATCAATTTCCTTGAGCCTAATGAGTAAGAAAGACCGATTGTGATGACGGTCAACAAAATTGGCATGTGGTCTACCTCATTTAAATATTTGTCATCAATAGAGATCGCTCTTATAAACTGGTCATCTATGAAGAATAACTCTCATAAAAATGAAACAAAATCAAAGGAAGCCACAGAGTATTTTCAGGAGAGTCGAGATATCTCGGTTGGAGAAAAAGATGGTGGAGACGTCGTTTATCATGACCAAAGAGAAGAAGTATGATCTTGAAATGAGGAGTGTTGAGATTGAGGACTTGTTTCCAGCGCCACCAAAGGTGGAGGGAACATTAGCAGAAGTGCAAGATCCCTTGCACGAAATAAATTTAGGTTCTACTGAAGAGAGAAGACTTTGTATTCATAAGTAGTCTGCTGAAGTCAAACTTTAGAGAAAGGCTTGTAACATTACTTATGGCAAACAAAGATTGTTTTTTGGGACTGTTCAGAGATGCCTCGTTTAGACTGAAAGTTGATAGGTTATAGATTACCAATTAAAGATGGTTATAAACCTTTTAAACAACCGCCACGAAGAATGGCGACAAATGTTTTAAAAATCAAGGATGAAATTGAATGGCTTCCTAAAAGCAGGTTTCTTTAGAACCGCTAGATATATTGATTGGTTATCAAATGTAGTGCCGGCCATTAAGAAAAATGGAAAACTCTTGAGTTTGCATAGATTTTAGAGACCTTAACAAAGCCACACCCAAGGATGAATATCCTATGCCCATGGTTGATATGTTGGTTGATTCTACTTCCAAACATCAAATTCTATCTTTCATGGACGGTCATGCAGGTACTATCAAATTTTATAAAGGAAGAGGATATCTCCAAGACCACATTTCTTTTTCCAGGCACCTTACAAATATTTGAATGGGTTGTGATGCCATTCGGTTTGAAGAATGCCAAAGCTATTTATCAAAGGGCTATGAATACCATTTTCCATGATACGATGGGTCATTTTCTAGATGTTTATATTGATGATGTGGTAGTCAAATCCCAGAGCGAAGAGGAGCATCTTTATCATTTAAAAAGCCATTTAATCGTATGAAGGCTCATAGTCTGAAGAAGAACCCTTTGGAATGTGCATTTAGTGTGTCTGCATGAAACTTCTTGGGTTTTCTAGTTCATCAGAAAGGCATAGAAGTTGATAAGAACAAGACCAAAGCTATTAAGGATGCTCAAGCTCCTTGAAATAATGAGTTATAAAGAATACTTGGTCAAGTTAAATTCCTTAGGCATTTCATTTCCAATTCAGCAGGAATGGGAAGGGCATTTTCTCCATTGCTCAAACTCCTATCGGAAGAGGAGTTTAAGTGGGCTGATATTCATCAAGCAGGTTTTGATGAAATCAAGACTTACCTAACAAGACCACTAGTTCTAATGCCACCAAGAAAATGAATTCCTTTGAAGTTTTATGTCTCAGCTGCATTAGAATCCATACATAGCAGGTTTGTTGGCTCAGGGTAACGAAATCAGTCACGAACAAGCTATACATTATTGTAACACCCAGATTTCATAACCCCTAGTCTTAGAAATGGAATTTTGTAAGAGAAGGGTACTTGGTGGAAAGAAATTAAAATTTAAAATATAGGTGAAAGAAAATGAATTGGGGATCTAAATGAAGGTTTTGAAGGGGCTTGGGAGTACCCATAATGATAAAAAGGGTCCTATATAAGGTGGGTAAAACATGGCCAGAAGGCTGGACAACAGAGGACCAAAAATGGGCAAACCGGTGGAGAGCCTCTGCCCAACCGGCCTGCCTATTCAGGTAGAATGGGGTTGAAATCGTCTGCAATTCCAATCTCGTACAATTTCGTACAATACTACCTTCAGGTGGCGACACGTGTATTGATACCAATACAATGGTCCAGATCTAGTACAACTAATAAAACATTAAATTAGTGAAGAGGCATTTAAATCAGATCTGGACCATTGCATTGGTATCAATACACGTGTCACCTCCTGAATGAGGTATTGCACGGAATTGTACGAGATCGGAATTGCAGACGATTTTTTTCCGGTAGAATGCCTAGAAACTGGTTTTCTGTTGTGGGCCCCACACATTTCCCTGCTGTATGCCCATTATTCTTATACTTTAATAATATTATAGCAGGGACTAAATGTAAGAAAGGATTTAAAATAACCTATTGTATTATATATATATATATATATATATATAGAATATTATATATATTCACTAATAGTCAAGTCGGTGGTGGGGATATAAATAAAGGGAAGGTGAAGAAGAAGAAGAAGAAAAAGAAGAAGATTAACATACCTTGGATTGAGTGTACCCACAGGTATGTGCAATCTTCGATTACTGCTAGAATCAATGTTAGTATAGCAGAAAAATTAAAATTGGGCTGCGTAGACAAAAGTTCTACCAAAATCTTAAAACAGAAATTTTAATTCATGATTTAGGTAAGATTTCAAAGGGGATTTTATAGTTTTGATGCATGCAAGATGAATTGGAGATGGAACGAAGAAGAAGAAGAAGAAGAAAGAGAAATTAAGGAAGAAAATTAACATACCTTGGATCGATTGTACCCAAAGGTATGTGCAATCTTCAATTACTGCTAGAATCAATGTTAGTATAGCAGAAAAATTAAAATTGGGCTGCGTAGACGAAAGTTCTACCAAAATCTTAAAACAGAAATTTTAATTCATGATTGAGGTAAGATTTCAAAGGGGATTTTATAGTTTTGATGCATGCAAGATGAATTGGAGATGGAACAGCAAATTAGCATGTCAAACCTTGGTATCCCATCTCCAATGAAGTAATTAATTATAGTAGTAGTTGAGTTTTCTTACAATGATAGGGTTAGAAAGGAAAATTTTACATGAGAAAAAGAAGGGGCTTTTATCAAATGGGGGTAATTAGGGCTTCATGTACCATGCATGGCCTGAGAACAAGTAGAGGAGAAGAAGAGGAAAACAAGAAAAGAGTGATGGCTATTCAGATTGGTCCTGATGAGGGCCAGGAAGCAGATGGTGATGCTAGGAAGGAACCAGATCGATGACCTGAGATCCAAGAGGTTGTGAGGGTGGATGATTGTCCTCCCCCAAGGCGTTCTTACACTAGGGCTGTTGCAAATGTATCATGGCCTTCCATTGACGCTCTTCCAGAGCTGATTCAGGCAGGCAATATCTGAAGAATCATTATACCTCAGCAGGATTATAAATCCAAGAGACAAGTATTCATTTTGCTTTAATCGGAAGAGTAAATTTCAGGATGATTTCTTTAGATGATTTGAGAAAAGAGGCTGCAGACCACTGGAACCTAAGTCAGGGTGTTATCATGCACCCTCTGGGGAAGGGCTACATCATTTTCGAGTTCCACCGTGAAGGTGATAAGGCTATAGTTTGGAGGAGAAGTCTGCTCAAACTCGGCGGTCAGATGATCAAGTTTCAGCACTGGAAACCAGATTTCAATATCCACGAGAAATAGGTTTGGACCAAGCTCATATGGGTGCTTTTTCCAGACCTTCCCTTGGAATATTGGCATGAAAACATTCTCCTTTCTATTTGCAAGGCTGTAGGGCGTCCAATTGCCTTGGATTGTCACACAAAACTTGGTTTGATGGGGTATTTTGCTCGAGTGCTTGTTGAGATGGACATTTCTGATCTGGAATCTCGTGTTGAGGAGGTCCAGGTTGAGCGCCTGGAACTCGGCACCACCAAGGTGTTTGGATTCAGGTAGAAGGTTGTGTATGAAGATGGGATCAGTCGCGGTGGGTTCTTCAAACACTGGGTCACCTAGTTAATGATTGTCGGCAAAAAAAGCTGGTAGATGAGAAGGAGGCTGAGCTTCATAGGGCGGCCTTAGTTCTCGGTGCTGTCTATGTTGAAGATGGAGTCGATTTGGCTCAAGTCAACTCGCAGGTGGAGAGAATTCCTCCTTTGGAAGGTAATGCCCTCAATTCTGAATCTTACCTTTCGAAGGAAATCTCTGAAGGCGCTGATGGGGGAGGCAATATTCACGTTGAGCTGGACTCCTTAGAAGTCAATCTTCCCAGGAATGGAATATCTTATGAGAATATTCTCTTGTCTTTAAATAATATTGACCTCCCAAATGTGGAAGTGGATGACATGGACGAATCTGGGACTAAAGATTCTGGGTTTGAATCTGGGTCTGGATCAGGGTCCGGGTCAGAGACAGATCATGACATTGCCGCTCCATCTGAGCAAGGCTTGGAGGTCGCCTCTTCCTTGCAAGGGATGACTGAGCAGGTGAGCCTCTCCCAAGCTCCTCTTGGTGCACCCAAATCTCCACGTCCTAGGAGAGATTTCTCCTTGTGTGACAGGGAAGTTCTCATTTCAAGAGGAGGTCCGCCTCAGTTCTCTTCTCGGGCTCTAGCTTTGGCAAGCATAGTTGAACATCTCCTTGAGACTAAAATTAGGAGGGGGGGCAGGGTTGCCTTGAACTTTCTAGTAGTGGAAGCTATTGACAAGGCTATCTCTGCCCGTGAGAAAGGTGGTGTTGGAACCTCTAGAGGAGGCAAACAGAGCAAAAAGCGTCAAGTCTCAAAAGGTGGTTAGACTTCAAGGTCTGACAAATCTCATTAATCCTTTGTATTTTTATGATGCATGTTCTATTTTGGAACATTCGTGATGTGAAGAAGATTGCAGGTGTTAGTGCCCTGAGGTCTCTGTCAAGGGATCACTCGCCTGATATTGTATATGATGCAGATCCAATGGTGCAGCCATCTAAGTTCCCCTATCTTATGATAAATAAGTTAGGCTATGTCCCTGATTTTATTCACAACCAGTGTGTGGATAAAGTGCCAAATCTTTGGATTTTTTGGAGGCAAGGAATGAGCTGCCCCACTATTTTTTCTTTGTCTGACCAGCAGGTATCTATTATTGTGGATTGGCTAGGAAGTAAGATTGGATTTTCCTTTGTTCATGCCAGCTGCTTTAAAGTGTTCCGTAGTGACTTATGGAGGGATTTGGGTCTGATGGGGCAGACCAATATTCCTTAGACAGTAGTTGGTGATTTTAATGCCACTCTGTTGTCTTTGAAGAAAAGGGGCCCTAGAAATTTTAATCTCAGTTCTGCTTTAGAGTTCCAAGCGATGGTGGATTTTTGTTCTTTAATCTCTGTCCCATCTCAGGGAAGGAGATTTTCTTGGACTAATAATCACCGTCAGGGTCATGTTTCTGCTATTCTTGATCGAAGTTTCTGCAATGAAAATTGGATTGACTTCTTCAAGAATATTTCTTAGCGAGTTTTACAAAGTACAACATCCGACCATTTGCCTCTTCTAATCTCTTCTGATGTGACTCCAAAGCTGCATAACACTTCTTTTAGGATTCATGGGTTTTGGATTGATCATGAAAAATTTCTCTGTTGTGAAGGATGCTTGGAATATTGAGGTTCGAGGTAACCCCATTCTAGCTCTGTCTCAAAAGCTCAAGTATGTAAAGTCTTTGATCAGACCGTGGGCTAGAGGAAATTTTCCTCATGTTGATAAGAATGTTAAGTGAGCCTCCTCTGCTCTGAAATCAATTCAAGATGAAATTGATTTGGTGGGTATGTCTAATGATCTTTTCAACAGGGAAGCTGATGCTAAGATTGCTCTTCTTAAGGCATCTCATCTTTAAGCAAGTTTATGGGCTGATAAGGCAAAACAAAAGTGGATGAAAGATGGTGAAGGCAACACCAAATTCTTCCACTGTCAGTAAAGATGAGTAGTTCCCGTAATCAGATCCGATCTCTAAAAAAAGAGGATGGAATGTGGGTTACAGACCAGGTGTCTTTGTCCTCTTCTATTTCAAATTTTTATGAGGTTTTTCATGGAGCCACTCTGGTCACCCCTCACTAGGATCTTCTCAACTCAATCCCCCAGGAGTTGAACGATGATGACAACACCTTTCTTGAGGCAATTCCAAATCATGACGAAATCAAGAAAGCGGTCTAGGACCTTGACCCTGACAGCTTGCCTGGCCCTAACAGCTTCTTAGGTAAATTCTTCAGACTAGTCTGGGACATTATTGAGTTGGATTTTTGTAGAGCTGTCTCCTATTTTTTCAGGGTGGGTAATCTTCATATAAGGGTGTCAATAATTGCTTTGTTACCTTAATTCCTAAGGTTCGTGGAGCCTCCTCTCTTGATAAATTCCAACCTATCTGTATGGGGAATTTTTTTTGTAAGGCCCTTACCAAAATCCTTGCCGGAGTAGGGTGCCTTCCAAAAAGGGAAAGTCATTTCTTCCAATATCAGCCCTGCCTATGAGCTAGCTAATCTCATGCATTCTACTGTTAGAGGAGGTGGTATGGGTCTTAAGCTTGATGTCCAAACAGCTTTTGATTCCATTTCATGGGATTTTCTATTTGTCACTCTGAGGAAATTTGGCTTTTTAAATAAGTGGATTTCCTAGATTAATGAGATTCTTTCCTCATCGAGAATCTCTGTCTTAGTTAATGGAGGTCCTGTGGGATTTTTTGGTGCTGGTCTTCGTCAGGGTGACCCGATCTCTCCTATCCTTTTCATTTTAGCAAAGGAAATGCTTTGTAGAGGTCTGAAAAAGATGGTTGAATAAAGGGAATCTTAGATCTCTTCCAGGTCCTAGGGGGGCTCTTACCCCAACCCACCATCTCTTTGCAGATGATATTTTTGTTTTTATGAATGCTTTTGCCAAATATGCCAAACACTTGCAGAATTTTCTAATCAAATATCAAGAGTTTACTGGGCAGCACATTAACCTGAGTAAAAGCAAGCTTTTCTTTGGAAAAGTTTCTCCTCATAGGAAGCATTTTATCTCCGAGACCCTTGGGATTCCTCAATCCCCCCTGCCCACTAAGTATTTGGGTGTGAAAATCTTCAAGGGGAGTGTTTCCAAGACTCATCTGCTTCCTCTTTTGGAAAAAATCAAGTCCAAGTTGGCTGGATGGAAGGGAAAATTACGTGGTCTCTAGTATTTCCATCCATAACTTCACAGTTTATTAGTGGCCTCAATCCTCTATCAAGATTGTGGAGCGTTGGATGAGAAACTTTATTTGGTCATATGACATGGAGAAATAGAAGAATGTGGTTGTGAAGTGGGAGAATATGTGCAAGCCAAAGCAAGAGGATGGTTAAGGTCTCCGAAAAATTAGAGATGTTAACAAGGCTTGTCTGTGCAAGTTGGGCTGGTAGATCAAACATGAAAACTCAATGATGAGCATTTTTTTTAGATCCAGATTTTTTTCCAGGGATGGCTCATTTCAACCATCTTATAAATCATCCTCAATTCTCCCTAGGCTGAAAAAGATTTGGCCTTTTATCTTTGAAATGGAAGCTTGGTTAGTTGGGAATGGTTCAAAAATTAAATTTTGCCAGGATAAATGGATTGAAGGGAGATCTATTGCTAAAGACTCTGATCTGGATCACAGCTGGTTTGAAGGTGTGAATTTGAAGGTAGCTGACTTCATTTCAGATAACCGTTGGTGTATCCCTCATGTCAACTCAAACTTTCTTCAAGAAACATTTGAGAAAATTAAATTGATTCAGGTTTCGGACATGGATGATATATGTCACTGGCGTCTCCCCCCCTCTGGCATCTTTTCTATTAAAACAGCTTGGGAGAAAATTAGAAGGAGGCATTCCAAGGTTGGTTGGTCTTCTCTTTTATGGAAATAAAAATTATACCAAGGTAGGCTATCTTTGGTTGGAGATTCCTTCAGAAAAAGCTTCCATAAGATGATGTGATTAGGAGACAGGGTATTTATTTGCCTTCAAAATGTGATCTTTGTGGCTCCTCTGAAGAGTCTTTCAATCATCTTTTCTTCCAGTGCCCTTTCTCTATTTCTTTGTGGAATCATTTTTGCGATCTTTTCAGTGTTACTTGGCTGGCCATATCAAGCACCGAGAATCTTTCTCATTGTTGGAAGGAGAAATCGCAGTCTATAAATTTTAAGAAAATATGGATTAAGGGCTTTGTCCTAATTCTATATTTCATTTGGAGGGAGAGAAATTTAAGGTGGTATGAAGGCATCTCCATTAGCTCTGGGCGTGTTTTTTCATATGTAAAGAGTGAACTTTTCTCTCAATCTTTAGTGTTCTCAGGAAGGTCTCTTTCAATCTCTGATTTGCTTTGTGCAAGATGCATCGGAATTTCTCGTATCTCTAGTATACGAAGTGATCCGATTGAAGTTTTTTAGTGTCTCCCTCCTCTAGGTTGGACAAAACTCAATACTGATGGTTGCTCTCTTGGGAACCCAGGAAGGGCTGGTATTGGAGGAATTCTAAGAAATGATAAATCTGATATTATTTTTAACTTTAGATTTACCCTTGGTGTTCACACAAATTTTGAGGCTGAATTCCATGCTGTTATCTCGGGGCTTGAATATGCAAGATCTCTCAGAATCTCAAAGCTTTGGGTTGAATGTGATTCCGTGGCTGTTATGAATCTCCTCATCAGAAGTGTAGTTCCCTGGTTTGTTTTCCAAAGTTGGGGATCTCTTTCCAATTATTTGATGTCGGTGGAGTGGAAGATTACTCACTGTTTTCGTGAAGCAAACCCAATAGATGATTTCCTCGCTAAATCGGCTGCTATGTAGAATTTCTCTGATCTAGTTTTGAACTGGCTGGCTTTAAGTCAGATGGAATTGGAGAGGGATGCCCTCAAGCTCCCTAGATTCAGATTTTCCTAGTCCTTTCTTTTGTTTTCCAGGTTGAGTTACTTGGGCTTCCTTCCTAGTGATGGCAATGTTGAAGGTGGGTCTGGAGCTATTAGGTTCTCTTCCTATTCCCTGTTGGAGTAGCCTTTTGGCTTTGTAATTATTTTTTTATTCTTTCTTTTTAATATAAATTCTGATTTCTAAGGAAAAAAAAAGTACCGTGCATGGCCTGTAGTATTAGAAGGCCTAAATTTTTCATAAATCCTAACTTGGAAGAAGACCTAATTGGTTGAATTGGTCTAGGTACCTGCTGGTTTGGCTAAAATACAAATGGGAAACTGTTGTATGGGCAGAATTTCATAAAAACCCTAACCTAGAGAAGGGTATTTTCCCTTCTAATTTATTTATAGTTGTAATTAAAGTGCCCTATTGCTATTGCAAAGACTAATGGAAGTTCTGAAACCCTTGAACATAAATTTGAAAGTTTAAGGGTGACTTTGAAGTTATTTCATTCCTCTTTCGTATTTCTGCTGAAAATTGGAGTTTACCCATGTAAATAGAATTTATGGGACTCCAAAAATCCAGTTTAAATTGTCAATTGATGAAAGAATTGGGCAATACACCTTCCCCATGGAATTTGGATATACTAGAGAAATCCTAAGTTAAAACGTAGCAGGAACAATAGAGGACTTGGCAGAATCGCATTCTGCAGGTTTTGACCCAACAGGCGGAAGACCACAGGTCTACTTGTCGGCTCCAAAGGTCTCTAGCCGGTTGAGTTTTCAGAGGCTAGAAAGGCCACTGTACTACCCTGAACTCTATTAAACCTACTAAAGACATGGAATAACGACAGTATAGCCCATAAATAATGGTTTATTCATTGATTTCAATCTTGGAAATTATGAAATTGAATAGGATTTCTACTTGAAAAAAAATTAATAAAAGGGAATGGAAATAAGAATAAGCAATTAAATTATATTAACAATAGGAATTTAGTTATATACCTGATAACTTACGTATCTTATGGAATATGGAAGTTGAATTACAATGAGGGAGTCTACCCAACTCAGAGAAGTGAATTGTCAAACCACGACTACCAAGGTGAGTGGGTGCCTTGACCTTTCTTTTTGGAGTGTTTCTTATATTTTTCCTTTTTTGCTTGTCTTGTATGTTTATGCATCAATTGGTTGTGGATGTGCATTATTTCCTTATTCTTAATATCTTAATGATGGATGGTGAACTGATAGACTTGAGATGTGCAATGTAAGTCAAGTGAGATTGGGACACGTGCAAGTGCCCATGAGTTTGTGTGTGATTGTGATTCTATGGATGAGATTCATAGTAGTGGCTATGACATTGATAGTTTGGGGCACGGTGTGGCCAAGGTGCATTTCCGGTACCATGTACCCAAAGGTCAATAGCATAGTTATGATTGTGGCTCTGACGGTCTAAGGTGCGGTGTGGCCGAGGTGTGTTTCTGATACTGTGGGCCCAAAGGTCAGAGAATGTGTTGGGTGACAGGTGGTAATGATTGTAACATCGATGGTCTAAGGCACGGCGTGGTCAACCATGGGCCTAGAGGTCGGTATTACAGTGAAGGCCGCTAATGTATAATGGGATGCATGTAGAATGTATGGTTAGGATTCACAGACCCTGGTGCTATGCCCCTTACTAGTAGGGGGTTAGGTACTGGCTGATCCCAGGGGTGGTGGTGTAGTACTGGTGACTAATGGGTTTTCCAGGACCATGGATACATGCCCCATAGTGCGGATGACCGATGGGTTTTCTAGGACCGTGATTTTTCGACACCTCAAGTGATTGATGGGTTTTTTGGGACCGAGGCTGTAGGACTAGGGTTAGCCTCAGGGATATGTGGGGTGACCGATGGGTTTTCCAGGACTTGCAGGCTCCTGAACCGTAATCTAGTTTGGATTGTTGGGTGACCGATGGGTTTTCCGGGACCAAGGATACAAGCTATGTTGCAGTAGCACTGATACCTTGGACTTAGTAATTGTAATGTATAATAAAATTGGATCATGAGCATCATATAATTTGTTGAGCATGCATTGTTTCAATTGTTCTAGTTGCCTGAGCATGCATGGAATTCTTTATCTACTTGAGCTTGCATTACTTATTAGCTTGTGCTTGCATTCTTTATTTGCTTGTACTTGCATTATTTATCTTCTTGTGCTTGCATTATTTATTTGCTTATGCATGCATTATTTGTCTGCTTATGCTTGCATTATCGTTTGCGTATGCTTGCCTACCCCCACCTCTCACTGAGCATACCCATGCTCACCCCTCACATTTACCCTTTCAGATGTCGAGGCCACATTCTTTGTGGCATACTATTTTCATATGATGGAAATCGGTGCTAAGGCAGGACTAGACTTTAGCAACGGTTGTGAAGCTTATGTCGGTGAGATGTCGGGATTTTATGGGCTTCACTATTATTCAGTTCTTCCCTCTTGATGTATATATTTATGGATGTGTAGTAATTGGTATTGTAGCCTGTGATTGTTTTCAGACATATAATTTGTATAATGTAATTTATCATTTTAGTACATCACCAGTGATTTTTATGAGATTTTATTAGCATACTCTGATTTTAGTTGTGGTCTTGTGGGTATTTGTGAAATTAAGATACTGTATCTTTGATCCTGGAGGGTTAGGCTGATTTGATATGGGTGTCTAGTGCCATATACCTTGGCTAATTTTGGCAGGGTGTGACAGAGTGGTATCAAAGCGTGATGCTCTGTCTTAACTCATAAATGCACAAGATCTTAGGATATATTGATAATGATTAGGAGTAAATTTAAAAATCTCAAGATAATTGTAAAATTTTAGTGCACACTCTAGGAGACTAGCTTAGGTGCAAAACCCGATCACTGATAATAATTTAAAAAGCATAAATTATGAATGTAGTTAAATAAATAAAAATGTAACAAGGTGAGAATAAGTGGAAATTAAGTATTACTATATTATGAGTTAAGATTTGAGAATTAGGTTGATGGTCGGTCAGTGCCATTTGCTAGAGGATTGAGCAGATAACTTTTCTTTTCTCAAATGTGTTTTAATTCTTCTATACCTGTAAAACATATTGTGTGGCCATACGGTATGCATAAAACATTTATGACGTTAATTGATTTGTTTATTTTATAGGAAATTTTATAAATGTCGAAGTGTACTTATCCCCAAGATGACCCACAATTGCAAAAGTACTGTCACAACCAGAGGGAAAATCTTAACCCTTTACATGAATCAGAATATGAGGGTGAAAATGAGATAACAGTTGCATCACTTGTGCCACCTTCTACACCACTTGTGATGACAACTCAGGATGTGGTTTCCATTGTCAATAATGTGATGTAAGAAATCCAACAACAACATAGGGACATGATGATAGAGATAGTCACAACTATTTGTGCTAGGGAGCCAGCTATGGTACAACCCTTAATGTGCAGCCTACACTACCTGTTCCTACTCCTGCACCACCTATTGCACAAAGAGTTCCAATTGTTGCACAACCAACCAATGGTCAGTCATCTCAGCCAGTATAAGTAACACCACCTGGGCAGTATACATCAGACACATAGCCAGTTACACCAGTATCGGTAGATAACTCCAAGTTGATGGAGAAATTTGAGCCCCTTACTTTAGTGGAGTTACCCAAGACCCGTTGGCACCAACTAAATGGATAAAGGGTGTCAAAAAAGCTTTTACAATGTTGGGGTGCACAGATGAATAAAAGATTCTATATGCCAGTTATCAACTACAGGATGAAGCATATGCTTGGTGGGAGGTCACAAGACCTATATTGTTGGGTACTCATTCTAGCCCAACTTGGGACTAGTGTGTGGAAGTTTTCTTTGGAAACTACTTCCCTGAAAGTGTCAGAGATAAGAAGGAGGAAGAATTTATGGCTTTGACACAAGGGTCAAAATTTGTTCTCGAGTATCAACAACAGTTTGAAGCTCTACATTAGTTTACACCAAAACATATGAAGACTGACAGAGCAAAGGCCATGAAATTTGAGAAAGGTTTGATGGCTAGTATTGGAATACTGCTGATTGCACATCACCTTCAAACATATGTAGAAGTGGTCCAGATAGCCAAGTCCATAGAAGATAAACAAAGAGAAACAAATCAAGCTCAGGTAGTAAGGAGAGCAAAGACACTAGAGTAGTTGAAGTACACGGTACTACTCTAGCTACACCACAAATTAGTATACCACAAGTTGGCCAAGCATCACAACAGCTTAGGCCATCAACATCAATATTTCAACAAGTGGATCTATAGAAGAAGTGGTGTTTTACATGTGGACAACTTGGACATAAGGCTAGATCCTCTTTATAGATGAAGCAATGCTATGTATGTAAGAAAATTGGACATATAGCTAGATTGTGTCCACAGAGAGAGTTGGTAGACTCATAGGTGGAACACTCAACACCAACAGCTATCCAACGAGGTTTGATGCATCAAGATATCAGAATGCAAAAAAGGGCATTTGGAGATGCAATCAAAAAAGGCCAAGATTGCATCCGAGGTAGTCACAGGTATGCCGTTGACATTAATGAAATCTTCACATGCAATTCTGTACCAGATGTATCTTAGTTATTTTATTACCTCATGTGCATTATGGGAACTGCTACCTAACATGTTGTGCCACCCAATAGATCCATTCTTGATACTAGATTGGAATGACAAGGTTAGTGTCAGGAATGTGGAATATTGAGAATGATAACAAATTGAAGTGAGTGGACCTGATATCAAGTTGTATGGGTGATATAAAGGAAAGAAAAATTAATTTATGAGGTAAGAATATGAGGAAAAATTATGGACCATTAAAGACCTAGACTGTATGATCATTAACTATATATATATATATATATCTGAATATGTAAAGAAAATATATGAAAGTTAAAGTATAAATACATGAAAGTTAAAGTATGATATCTGGAATGGTGATGATATAAATTTTGAATTAAATGGATTGTGTATAATAGGACATTGGTGGAATATTGAGAATACTTAGCATGTGTGTACATTTGGAGACATGATATAGAATTGAAATTCACATGTATGGTACTCATAGGCTGACGAAAGTAAAATGGTGGATCAACTCATAAAGAATTAGTGTAAAATCCTAAGATTTTATATATATCCTTATAGAGATCAGATTTGAGGTAAAGATGCATGGGCGAGAAAGAAATAAAAAATCTTATGTCTGATGATATAATAGGGTTAATATTGGGAAGTGAGAAGGAGAAAGGAATGTGGATTTCACAATTATAGAGGACTTAAGGACATGAATAGATAAATGACCAACATGGCCAATGAGTGTGTTATTGTGATTTGTGGAGATTAGCCAGAGGTATTAAGACATTGGCCATGTTAGAAACACTGAGTGGAGATTTGATGTTACAACTTGGTGGATAAGAGTGATGTTGAAGTGAAAAGGAATATTCCTCAATGATGAACATCCCTATAAATTTTGAGGACGAAATTTTTGTAAGGAGGGGGGAAATTGTAATACCCTAATTTCATAACCCCCAATCTTAGAAATGTAATTTTGTAAGGGAAGGGTACTTGGTGGAAAGAAATTAAAATTTATAACATAGGTGAAAGATAATGAATTAGGGATCTAAATGAAGGTTTTGAAGGGGACATGGTGTAGACACCCAATTTTGTCACCCTCCTCCGACTATGATGAAATGTGGATCTTGGACAGGACTTCTGACTTCCGATCAACAGAGATGATGGACTAAGAAAACCCGAAAACATTCCACTACCTGAAAACCCTAGAAACCTGCCCTGGAAAGAAGAGGGTCCAATTTTGACTTTCTATATATGAAAGAATCTAGTCAAGATGATTGTACAGATGGATAGTGCATGAAAATATGATTCCGATGATATATGGCACGTAAATATCAGACCTTCAGATCTCCTGTAATCATCCCTGAAAAATCACATTTTCCTATACGTATGTCGTGCACACTAGTAAGTCTGCTGGAAACCTGGAAAAATCTCCTACCTACCCAAATACCTGAAAATTCATCCCCTACCTACCTAAATACCCCAAATTCATCCCCTACCTAAAAACCTTGGAAAACCCACACGGGAAAGAAGAGGGTCCAATTTTGACTTTTTTATATACAAAAGAATCTAGTCAAGATGACTATACAGATGGATAGTGCTCGAAAATATGATTCTGACGGTATATGGCAAGTCAAAATTGGACTATCGGATCTCCCATGATCGTCGCTGGAAAAATCCATGATCCAGCAGGTTAGCCCGCATGCATGCTGCTGGCTGGCTACTGCTTAGTGTATACTTGCTGCCTAGTTAGCCCTACCCGCGTGTGCCCCCCCTCATGACCCAGCCCGTGCCCCTGCATGACCCACCCAGTACCCCATCTCGATGCTGCTAGCATCCCCGCTGGCTGCCACCCGCCTGCTCCCTAGCTGTAGCCCGTGCCCCCACTGGCTGTAGCCTATGCCCCATTGGCTGCAGCCCACACCCCCGTTGGCTACAGCTCGTGCCCTTTCCTGATACAACTTACGCTTGCTATTGCCCAACCCATGCACAGCTACTACCTAGCCCCTGCCTGTTGCCTAGCCAGCCTTGCCTACTGCTGCTAGTGCTTATGTGCGTGCTGCCCCACGCACCATGTGCCGCACACCCATGTTGCCCCATGTGCCATGTGCCGCACACCAATACCACTGCCCGTGCACCCATTCCACTGGCCTGATTGGTGAAGAGATTTCCTCTTCACCCACTTGAGACCAAAAACCCACTTTTTGGCTAAGAATTCTCTCTCCCAAAAAACCCCTCTTACCCATTGGATAAAACCTCTCTTCACCCATTTTAGTCCAAGAACCCCTTTTACCCATTGGATAAAAGCCCTCTTCACCCACTTTAGTCCAAAAACCCTCTTTTGTACATTGGTTAAAAATTCTTCCTCTCCTCATTGGCCCAGAAATCCTATAAATACCCCCTCCTTTGGATTTAACACACCAAACAACCCCACCTCACTCCATAGTAGTGAAGCCTTGCCCTCTCTCCTCCTCCCCTCCCCCTTTTGATTTTCTTCGGGTCTTCGGAGTGATCTTTGTCAAGATCCAAAATTTTGTTCGGATCTTTGAAGTGTTCTTCGGGACTTTGAAGATCTTCAATCCAATTCTATAGTCAAATCCAATTTTTTGCCAAAAATAGTATGCTTTTAGCCTCATCCCTTTGAGTGTTCTTGATCTTTACTAGAAGTAGAGATCCCTCCCCCTTGAGGTTCTTTGGGTCTACTAAGAGATCTTTGTCAAGATCCAGAGTTCTGTTCAGATCTTCAAAGTGTTCTTCGGGGCTTTGGGGATCTTTAATCCATTTTTAGGTCAATCCATTTATTTCCAAAAATAGCCATTCCTAGCAGAAGCCCTGCCTGAGTGCCCCTGGAATCTTTTCCAGAAATAGCCATTTCCAGCGGAAGCTCTACCAAAGTTCCACCTCAGCCAAACCCTCTCCTACCTATCCCCAGTGAAAGATCTGTCAGAGTGCCACCTCATCCTAAGCCAAAAAATAGCCTTCCCTAGCCGAAGCTCTGTCCGAATCCAAATTCAAAAATAGCCTTCCTTAGCCGAAGCTCTTTCCGAATCCAAATCCGAAAGTAACCGTCCCTAGCTAGAACCCTATCCGAATACCATCATAGTCAACATCTCTTAAGAAAGGAAGTTGGAGGTCAAGACCATCTTCCCCTGAGCTAGAAGAATCCGAAAGACAATCCGAGTAGGTAATAATCAGGGGCCCACCCCTCTTGACCCGAAAAAGGGGTTAAGTTCAGGTACAGTTTTTCAATCAAATTGCCATCATATAGAATTTATATAAACCTTGTTTTTGTGTACATAGTAGTTTAAATTCAGTCAATGTATATATGTGTGATAACTTAGCCATACATGTAGAATAGTAATGATTGTGGAAAATGTTTGTTCTTAAGCATCTAGTAGGAAGACTGGTTGAATCGGATAGATTGGGTGCCTAACACCTTCCCAATTCTATAACCTGACACTTACTCTAAATCTCTGGACCAGACCAAATTTCGGGCATTTTCTTAGGAATTGGGCCCACCCCAGGTTCCTAGGCCCAAAACCCTAGGTGGCAACTCCAAACCCTCATTTGTATGATCCCGATCTCCATATTGGACAATCATCAAACCCCCGTCTCAAATAATGAATTTTACACTCTTGCAAAATAGGCCCCCATGTATCTCCGAGTTGCTATATGGCTGTGTGGGGCTCGCAGGATAAGCACACACGATGCACACCCCTCCGTCACATGAAAGAGAAAGAGAGCAGAGAGGAAGGGATGCAAGTCCTTTCCCCCCAAGGGAAGAGAGACATCTCATCATCTAAGGCTGCTACCCTCATAGTGGTGACTCCACTGGGGATAAATGTCAAGCTTCCGATACTAGATGCTACCTCTAAAAGTAAGAACATTTTCCACCACATTTGTTTGAAAATGTGTTTAGCTAACCCCATGTTTGTAATTGTACTCACTAACCGCATCATGCATCGTGCTTGAAGTGAAATCATTTGGTAAGGGACTCCCTGTCATGCCCGCACCCTCGTGGAGGTTAGCGCATGTCATGGAGAGTACTCTGAGAGAAAATGATACCTGCTTCCTGTACAAGGGTGTGGGTTATTATTAAATGGTGAGGATGTTCGTACTTGTGCCAGCACCCTCGGGGAGGTCTATGCACCTTATAAATTTCTAGATCAGATAATGATATTCCCACATTACACTTTTGAACACAATCACTCACAGTTCTACTACCCCGTGGCCAGTTGCTTAAACACATGTGTAGTCAGGAGTAATGGGCAAGGAAGTCACCCCCTTGATTTAGTACCTATGGGTATATCAAAAGGATCACGTACCTTATGTATATAGATCCTATCAAAGAAGCCTTGTCGATCCTATTGCATCCACTTCATACTCAGCATCATATGGAAAATAAATGAAGAAGCTAGGTGCTCCACAAGCTAACTGTAGAACTTGTTTGCGGTCTTGAAAAAGAATGTTCCTACATTATATTCCCGTTGTAAAGAATTGCTTTCTTAAGTGGGTTTTGGATAGAAGGTGTCCCTCCTGCTTAAGAAATACGTGACTTAGGGGCAATCCCGTCAGAGTCACGTAAAGTCCCGAGAAGGTCCGAAAAATTAGGAGGAAGGACACCTAGTGGGAAAAAGACCAAGGAAAGCATAACTTCATTACATGGAATGTCTTATGAGAATATTCTTGACAAGCCATTTGTATGAATCTCCCGCTTATGACATTGGGTGGATAGGGGCATCAAACCCTATCCACCCCCTATCATTTAGCGGACTAACTTTGGATGGATCTTTGGTTGTTAATCTAGTGAATGTGTGAACAAGGGGTTGGGAATTCAAGATTCCTAAAATAAGCAACTTTTGGTTCAGGCACAATTCCACACCTCAAGTATTCTCTGCGGTCCCTTTGGACACGTCAAGGTAATCGGTTAACTCGCTTAAGTGTAGACACCCAATTTTGTTACCCTCCTCTGGCTATGATAAAATTTGGATCTTGGATGTGACTTTTGACTTCCGACCGACAAAGGTGTTGATGGAAACATTCCCCTACCCAAAACCCTGAAAATCCCTACGCGGGAGAGAAGGGGTCCAATTTTGGCTTTTCATATATAAAGGAATCTAGTCAAGATAATTGTACAGATGAATAGTGCTCAAAAATATGATTCTGATGATATATGATACGTCAAAGTTGGACCGATGGATCTCCCATAATCATCACTGGAAAAACCCATATTCGCTTGAGTGCTGCGTGCTCTAGCCAATAGGCCAGCCTGCGAGCGTGCTCACTGCCCACGGGCTGCAGCATATGCACGTAGCCATGCCATGCACACAGCCCCACAGCCATGCACACAGCCATACACATAGCCCCACAGCCATGCACACAGTCATGCACACACCCCTGCACACCCCTGCCGCATGTTGCATGCCCCCGCCACATAGCATGTGCGCCCCCATTGCACAGCATATGTGCCCCCCTGCATAGTGTGCACACCCTCACTGCACGATGTGCAGGCCCTTGATGCATGCCATGCACACCTTGCCTGCATTGTCATGCACACTGTGCCTGCACCATGCGCAGGTGGCTCGCACACCATTCACATTGCCCGCACACCCGGGCATGCACGTACCCACTGCGCACATTGCCCACACACCCATGCATTTACGCACCTGTGACATCACCCGCACTACCTGCCTAAATTTTCTCACTTCTCCCACTTTTCCAAAAATCTACCTTTTTTGGCTAAACCTTCTCTCTCCTCCCGTTTTTCTAAAAACTACCTTTTTTGGGCTAAACCTTCTCTCTCCTCCCATTTTTCCAAAAACTACCTATTTTGGCTAAACCTTCACTCTCCTCTCGCTTTTTAGAAAATTACCTTTTTTCGCTAAACCTTCTCTCTCCTCCCGCTTTTTCAAAAATTACCTTTTTTGGCTAAACCTTCTCTTTCCTCCTGCTTTTCTGAAAATCACATTTTTTCGACCAAAGTTTCTCTCTCCTCTCATTTTTTTGAAAATCACCTTTTTCTGACTAAGCTTTCTCTCTCCTCCTGTTTTTCTGAAAATCACCTTTTTCTAGCTAAACATTCTCTCTCCTCTCGCTTTTCTGAAAACTGCCTTTTCTGGCTAAACCTTCTCTCTCCTCCCGCTTTTTTAAAAATCACCTTTTTTTGGCTAAATTTCTCTCTCCTCCCATTTTTTTGAAAATCACCTTTTTCCAGCTAAAATTTGTCTCTCCTCCCATTTTTTTTGAAAAATCCCCTTTTACCCACTGGACAAAAGCCCTCCCCACCCATTTTTTCCTTCAACACCCCTTTACCCATTGGACAAAAATCTTATCTCTTCACTTTAGGCAAGAGCCCCCCTTTTCGTCCACTGGATAAAGGGATTTCTCCGCTCTTATTTGGCTAAAAAAAATAAATACCCCCTCCCTTAGAAAAAAAACACACCAACACACTAGAATCCCCTTTCAGAGTGAAATTTTTCTCCCCTCCTCCCTCTTGTTTTTCTTCTGATCTTCAGAGCGATCTTCGTCAAGATCCGAAAACTCATTCGGATCTTCGAAGTGTTCTTCAGGATCTTGAAGATCTTCAATCCAAATTCTTAGGTAGATCCAATTTTTAGCCAAAAATAGTATATTCTTGAGTGTTCTTGACTGATCTGAGTGTTCTTAAGCATTCTTGAGATAGAAACCCCCCTGTTGAGGTTCTTTGGGTCTATGAAAAGATCTTTGTTAAGATCTTAAACTCTATTCAAATCTTCAAAGTGTTCTTAGAGACTTGGAGGTCTTCAATCCATTTTTAGGTTGGCCCATTTCCTTTTAAGAATAGCCTTTCCTAGATGAACTCCTGTCCGAGTGTCCCTGGAATATTTCCAGAAATAGCCATTCCTAGTGGAAGCTCTGCCAAGGTGCCACCTCAGCCTAGCCCTCCCTTAGCCTATCCCCAGTGGAAGCTCTGCCAGAGTGCCACCTCATCCCAAGCCTGGAAATAGCCAAATTCGTAAGCGACCATTCCTAGCTGGAACTCTGTCCGAATACCATCACAATTAGCATCTCCCAAGAAAGGAAGTTGGAGGTCAAGACCATCTTCCTTTGAGCTCGGAGAATCTGAAAACCAGTCCGAACCAGTACTAGTCAAGGGCCCACCCTTCTTGACCTAAAATAGGTGTTAAGTTCAGGTATAATTTCTCAACCAACTTGTCATAGTGTAGATTTTATACATGCCTTGTTTTAGTGTATATAGTAGTTTGAATTCAATTAATGTATATATGTGTGATAACTTAGCCATACATGTGGAATAGTAATAATTATGGAAAATGTTCATTCTCAAGCATCTAGCAAGAACACCGGTTGAACCGGGTATATTAGATGCTTAACACTTTCCCAACTCTGTAACCTGACACTTATCCTAAATCTCTGGACCAAACCAAATTTCGGGCCCTTTTCTCAGAAATCGAGCCCACCCCGGGTCCTAGGCCCATAACCCTAGGTGGTAACTCTAAATCCCATTTGCATGATCTTGATCCCTAAATTGGACCATCATCAAAACCCCCGTCTCAAATGATGAATTTTACACTCTTACGAAATAGGCCTCCACGTATCTCCAAGCGATGATATGGTGGTACGGGGCCTGTAAGCGAAGCACACACGACTCAAACCCCTCCCCCTCATATGAAGGTAAAGAGAGAGAGAGGAGAGAGGACGGGGATGCATAGCCCATCTCTGGCCGCTACCCTTATAGTGGCGACTCCACTGGGGATAAATGTCAAGCTTCCGATACTAGATGCTACCTTTAAATATAAGAACATTTTCCACCACCTTTGTTCGAAAACATGTTTGGCTAACCCTATGTTTGTAATTGTATTCACAAACTGCATCATGCATCGTGCTTAAAGTGAAATCATTTGGTGAGGGACTCCCTGTTATGCCCGCACCCATAGGGAGGTGAGCGCATGTCATGGAGAGTACTCTGAGAGCAAATGATACCTGCTTCTTATACAAAAGTGGAAGGTATCGTCAAATGGCTAGGATGTTGTATTTGTGCCAGCACCCTCGAGGAGGTCCGTGCACTTTATAGCATTCTGAGATCGAATGCGTCATCAAACGATGAGGATGTCTGTATTTATGCCAGGACCCTTAGGGAGGTCCAAGTGCTTTATGGTATTTTGAGATCGAATGATGGTTACCCTACATTACAGTTTTACGCACAATCACTCATGGTTCCACCGCCCCATGGCCAATTGCTTAACCTCATGTGTAGTCACGAGTAATGGAAAAGGAAGTCACCCCCTTGATCTCGTACCTACGGGTATATCAAAAGGATCACATACCTTGCGTATATAGATCCTGTTAAGGAAGCCTTGTCGGTCCTATTGCATCCACCGTATGCTCACATTATGTAGAAAATAGATGAAGAAGTTAGGAGTGCCACAAGCTAACTGTAGAACTTGTTTGCAGTCTTGAAAAGAAAGGTTCCTACACTATATTCCCATCATAAAGAATTGCTTTCTTAAGTGGGTTTTGGATAAAAGGTGTCCCTCTTCCTTAAGAAGAATGTCCAGATATGTGACTTAGGGGGAATCCCATCAGAGCCACATCAAGTCTCGAGAAGTCCCGAGAATATCAGGTGGAAGGACACCTAGTGGGAAAAGAGTAAGGAGAGCATGACTTTATTACATGGAATGTCTTATGGAAATATTCTCAACAAGCCATTTGTATGAACTTCACACTTATGACATTGGGTGGACCAGGGTCATCAAACCTTATCCACCCCCTACCATTTAGCGAACTGACTTTGGATGAATCATTGGTTATTAATTTGATGAATGCAAGAACAAGGGGTTGGGAATTCAAGGATCCTAAAATAAACCACTTTTGGTTCAGGCACAATTCCACATCTCAAGTATTCACCGCGGTCCCTTTGGATGCGTCAGGGTAATCAATTGAGTTGCCTAAATCCAAAATCACCTCCGTCATCTTTTTGAGGTTGTCTACTACCAGGTGATTACAACCCAGTAAGCATGGATCCACCCAACATAGAAACACCCGACAGGCCTGGGTCTATCTCGTGGAGACCTTGTAGATAGAAATGGCTAGAGTCAAAAGTGAGATAGCTCAGATACTATATACACTATAGAACCCTCCCAGAGTTGATCCCAGAAATAAGCTGGCACCGGCAACAGGAGATGTAGACAAGAATGGAGCTATAGGTCATCTTGGGAATTCTCCCCGAGTTGATTCAGGAGAACCAGAGCATACCTGACCAACCGGTCAGAGAAGATCTTCATCTACCCATCTGAATGGTCAACGAGGGGCCTATTCTAGGGACCCTCCTCATAGGCTAGTGATCAAAGATGAAGAAGAGTAATTTGCAGCACATGTCCACTTTGAGCCTCCAGAGACAGAGAAAGAAAGGAAGCTTAGAGAGTAGTTAGAGAAGTTGGAGAACATTATTCGAGCAGGAAAAGGCTCAGAAGGCCAAGCAGTGGATTCTGAGGAAATGAGTTTCTTCTCTGGAGCAAGAATTTAAAAAAAATTCAAGTGGTAGATTGATAGATTTGATGGTTCAGGAGACCCCAAGGCTCATCTCAAGGTTTTCCTCAGCATCGCCAAGTCGTGGTAACTTGCAGATAACCAAATGGGGCAAGCCTTCATGTTGATCCTATTAGGACCAGCACTGAGGTGGCTCACATAGTTGGAGTCATCACAAACTCAGAATTGGGTGATGGTAGTAAAGGCCTTCACCAAACAGTACTCCTACAATACTGAGGTGGATGTGAAACGTTAGGAGCTTGAGGCATTAAGGCAGCACTCAAAAGAAGGATTCACCGCCTTCTTGATGAGATTCAGAGATAAGGCCACCAAGATGGCAAATAGGCCTTCAGAAATAGAGCAAGTAGAGATGGTAATAGAGAACTTGTCAAAGCCCTATTCTGATGTTCTTTACTATCAGCATTTGAAAACTTTCGATGCCTTGATAGTCACTAGCACACGGGTGGAGAATATAATTTTGAGAGAGGCCTAGTATCAAGGATCCTCCTAAGATGAAAGCAAGAACACCCAAGTTGGACGGGGAAAGGGTCCAAAAACTAATATGGTAAGTGCAGTTCAGCAGTCAGTCTCACCAGCCACTTCTTCACAAACCTTCATAATATAAGCAAATGCACCCGCCCCAATGGCTCCTCACCCAAGAAGGTAGTTTTTTGATCTGGGAATGCCTGTAATGGCCGCATATGAGAAGTTAAAGAAGCAAGGATTGCTAGGGATAGTGGCCCCAAGAGTGATTAGCAGTCCTCCTCCAGGTTGGTATAGGGATCCTGAGTACTATGCCTACCACACTCAGAAGGGGCACAATACTGAAAGATGTTTGGATTTACAACATGCAATTCAGGAAATGGTAGATAATGGAACCATTGAGGTCAAGATCAAACAGCCTCCCAATGTCAATACCAATCCACTCCATGATCATGTGAACAATCTAGATGAAGAAACTATAGAGAGTGACCCTACTCAACTTATTGTACCTAGAGATTAGAAGAATTATATGAATGCCTGTGCTTATAGGAAAATCATGAGTCAAAGGGCTGGAGTCATAAGAACCCCCAAAAGAAGAGAATCATCAGAGGAAGAGTTAGAAGATTGGGTGCCCCCCGTCCATCCCTCCTCATCAGAAGAATCCATCGCACCGCATTACTAGCCTCCGCTACTTTATCAGCATCCACCATATTATCAGCCTCTGCCGTATCATCAACCTTTCCCCCACCATCAAAGTGGAGGAACCTCTTCATCCTATCACCCCTAATCTTCATATCTTACCTCTCACATTACATTATCTTCATACCATCCCACTTCATATCCCTTATCACCTTCATACCAATCCCATTCTCAAGGTTTGATGTATAACCTAAAAAAAGGATGGACGGACGGGTACGATTGGAAGGATATGCTTGAACTACTAGATTCCCCAAAGATGACTTCATCAACAGGGTCAGTAAATGCATTGGGGGAAGACTAGGAGAGTGATCCCACTTCTCCAATTTGACCTACTTTAACTTCAGAAGACAATCCATAGGTAATTGAAGAGATAATAGCTAATCTTCTCAGAGCAGTAACCACATTAGATATAGGGGAGTAAATCAAAGAACACACTTCCTTAATCCACATTGACACAGAGGATGATAAGTCAGGATTGGTCCAACTTCAAGCCAATAATGATAGGACCAACCTTATGAAAATCTCCCGATCCGTACACTTTGAATACTACGAGCATTTGGATGCCAGAGAATTTGATGGCCCTGAGGAATTTGATAAAGAATCAAGTGAGAGTGAAATCAGCAAAGAAGAGGATGATGATGATGACGATGACGATGACGATAAGGATGAAAATGAAGATGAGAAGGATGGAGATAACTCTGATTCTCGAGAGAATGATGGGTATCCAAACTAGGATGACTACTAAGGGCCTTGGTACAATGATTATGATGATGAGTTAGAATATTACTCACCAAAACATCTGACATGTTTCTCAATCTACGCCAATGGCAATGATGACCTAATAGCTGATCCAACAAGTGGCATTTACCCTTCCCTATGCATGAAGGGAGATGATTCTACATTAGATTCAGAGAATAAGGGGGAATCTGGAGAGCCAACACAAGTTTATATATACGAATAGTACTCCATATTTGAGTTGGAAGAAAAACTGTGTGAAGTGTATTCCAACACATTGAGAATGCAAGAAAGGGTAGAAGAAATTGTAAAATGTTAAGAGAAGTAATCATTCGTGATCTTTACTACTGGGAGCAATTGGATGATCTAGAGGAAATAGGACCAGATGACACAATCTCAGAGGCAGTAGATGCTGCATTCCAACAGCTTTCCAATACAGTCAAGAAGCTACCAGCTAGGGCGGTGAATATTTATGGAGGTCCTCCACTTCCCACCCCAAGTAGGGAAGGAGAATTAGAAGAAGATGATTCTATGGTGGGGACAATCACCCTAACCAATAGAGTGATGATGAAGATAGTTATCCCACTGAGATTATTGTGAAAAAATCAATCAACGTGATGGAAACTAGAAGTGGGAAAGACTACAAGGGCAAGGCTCTAATAGTAGAGTAGCCAAGGGCTAATAAAGCCAGAACTAGCAGCGTAAAGAAAGATCTAGAGAACCCAGTCTTGGCTCAACTCAAGAAATCCTAGGCAAATATCTTTATTTTGGGATTGTTGATGGCATCCCCTTCCCACCGTGAAGTAGTCTTGAGGTCTCTCGCCAATGTCCAAGTGCCGATCGAGATAAATCTAACATACCTCGCACATATAATAGGAGTAATAAATACAGTGTAGTCCCTAATGTTCTTGGATTTTGAGCTTCCTAGGGAAACCTAACACAATCGGGCTCTCCACAATATAGTTGAATGCCTTGACAAAGTAGTTCCTCAGGTTCTTGTTGACAATGGGTTCACTTTGAATGTGCTGCCATTGAGATCAACAAAGAGTATCGGTGTTAATTTGGAAGAAATGAGGCCAACCACACAAACGATAAGGGTATACGATAATACCAAGAGGAAGATCCTTGGCATCATTACCCTTGCTATAAAGATTGGCCCAGTGAAGTTTGATGTTAATTTCCAAGTCATTTATATACCGATAGCTTTTAACATACTCTTGGGAAAGCCTTGGTTGTATCCTGCTAAGGCGGTGTCCTCTAGTCTCCATCAAAAAATGAAGTTAATTCATGAGGGGAAGGTGGTCTTAGTGGCTGGAGATCTTGAAGTGGTTAACTCTCTGGCCAACATTGAAAATGGGGAAGAATAAGACCAAGAGGTGCAACCGAGTGGTTTTGAAAGAGACACCACTTGCGTAGCCATTGCCAAAAAAGCTATAAAGAAGAAAATCCCGGCTAACTATGAAGCCATCTGGAGTCTGCCAGTGAATCAAATGATGAAGAACATGCAGTATTTTCTTGGCATGGGACTGGGGAAATATCACCAAGGAGTTCCAAAGTAACCTAGTTTGGCGGTGAACAAAGGAAAGAATGGTCATGGGTACACTCCTCCAACTGTCAAAGGGCAGAAAGTGTTGAGGATGACTAGGAAGATCTCCGTCACTTACTACCCTACTCTTAATGGATCCTTTGTGAAAGGAGAGGATTTCC
The DNA here is from genome assembly GCA_022985045.1 of Macadamia tetraphylla. Lineage (NCBI taxonomy): Eukaryota > Viridiplantae > Streptophyta > Magnoliopsida > Proteales > Proteaceae > Macadamia > Macadamia tetraphylla. The sequence goes on along the minus strand of CM040963.1, from coordinate 23,483,747 downwards.
CCTTTTGTGGAAATGTGGAGCCATGGTTTGATGAAACCGTAGCTAAGATGCAACCAGGACTTGAAATTTTCTTCCAAGACGAGTTCGATTGGATGACTCATGAAGTGGAACAATAGAATATCCTAATCAAAGAAGGTAACTAAGACAGTTGCATCACTAGGATAGCAGAAATTACAGTGGTTGAGAATGGGTCTTCCTCTAGTAATCCTATAACCTTGATCCAATCGAAGGAGGCACCTAATCCTCAAGTTCTTATGAAGAAAGAATGGGAGAAGAAGTTAAGGCTCACCTGGAGTCTGCCACTTTCCATTAATTTGAAAGGTTTAATTTGCTCTCTCCTACAAGAGCTAAGAGCCCGAGTGTTGTATGAGCTCAAGCCCCATCCTTTCAGAGGAAGAAGTGTGTATGCAAAATAGAGGAGAGCATAGAGGATGATGGTTTGTATGTATTGTGCCCGAACCAATTGCAATGGGAAGGCTTGTGAAGGTGGTCAAAGATGTGATCGAGGTATAGGGATGGCATCCCTCAATAGGCTTGAAAAGATAGACTTCATAGAAAAAGGATTGAGTAGTCTCCATCGATCTTCACCCCTCAGGAAATTCAGCTTCTAAGAGCATGAGATTGATCAGCTAGTATTCATGAAGAAGTAGACACCTATCTCGAGGAACCATTACGCCACTAAAGAAATAGCAGCAACTTTCTTAGAAGGAGAAGGCCCTTTGCCACACCTCCTCATCCATCAAGCCACTGAACCACTTCTGAACTAGATAAGCATTGGGAAAAACTTTAAGTTTTCTCATGCTTTTTAGTCAACCAGCCTAATTACCTCAGGTGAAAGCATCAAGCCAGTTATCGAGTCTATAGTCGAGTCTGTTTTTTATGATTCTGTGTCAATCTCCCCTCTTGAGAAGAGTCTAGAGTCCTTGTATGTTGAGTCTGTTACTCCTTCTTTCATGAATGAAATTTTTGATTCCGGGTATGACTTGCCTCCTTTTTCCGATGATGATCTTAATAAATATCAAGAATTAATAAAACAATGCAAAACAAAGAAAGCTCAACCCATCCATGAGGATACTCGGGTTATTAATCTAGGAACTGACTAATGCCTTTGAGAGGTAAAAATTGGCACTACCCTTAATGATAAAGAAGCAGAATGGATGAGTAATCTTCTGAAGGAATTTTCCGAGGTCTTTGCTTGGTCTTACGAGGATATGCTTTGTATCAACCCCAACATTGTGCAGCATCAATTGCTAACTTACCCTGGGGCAACCCAGTAAAACAAAAGCTCCAAAAATGTGGCCAGAATGGAGTGAGAAGATCAAAGAAGAAGTTGTGAAGCAATGGAAGGTGGGGTTCCTACAAGTGGTGAAGTACCCTAAATGGTTGGCCAATATTGTACCAATACAAAAGAAAGATGGAAAGGTACGAATGTGTGTAGACTTCCGAGATCTTAACAATGTAAGCCTCAAGAATGATTTCCCATTACCTCACATTGATGTATTAGTGGATAATACGATAGGGCATACTTTGTTATCATTCATGGATGGATTCTTGGGATACAATCAAATAAGCATGCACCCAGAGGATCGTCAAAAAATAACCTTCACCACTTCGTGGGGAATCTATTATTACAAGGTGATGCCTTTTGGACTGAAGAATGTTGGGGCAACTTATCAAAGAGCAGCCACAGCCATCTTACATGATATGATGAATAAAGACGTGGAAGTTTATGTGAATGACATGATAGTAAAGTTAAAAGATTGGTAGGGGCATATTCCCGCACTAAGGCGATTCTTCGAAAGAATCAAGAAGTATCTGCTGAAGTTGAACCCTCAGAAGTGTGTATTCGAGACAACAATGGGAAATTTGTTAAGCTTCTTAGTAAGTGAAAGAGGCATTGAAGTCAACCCTATCAAGATCAAGGAAATTCAAGAAATGCCCACGCCTCGACTAAGAAGCAAATATAAGGATTTCTGGGTCACATCCAATATATTAGCAGATTCATAGCTCAGTTGACTATAATTTGTGAACCAATTTTCAACCTATTGAAGAAGGATCAGCCAACGGGATGGAATGTCCAATGCCAGCAAGCTTTTGACAAGATCAAGGGATACCTGATAAACCCACCAGTATTGATACTGTCGATGGAAATAGCACCACTTTTGTTATACCTGTCCATGGGAGAATATTCTATGGGCTCTTTGCTAGTACAGAAAGAAACAGAAAAGGGGACAGAGCATGCCATATATTACCTCAGTAAGAAGTTTCTGAAATATGAAACCCAATACACATCTTTAGAAAGAACTTATGCTGCATTGATTTGGGCAACTAAAAGGTTACGACACTACATAGTTTCCTATCCAGTGCTTTCGATCTCAAAGATGGATCCCATCAAATTTCTCTTCAAGAAACCAACCTTAACAAGAAGGATGGCCCGTTTGTTGCTTTTGCTATCAGAGTTTGACATCACATATGTTACTCAGAAATCTATCAAGGGGCAAGCCATAGCTGATCATTTGGTTGCCCACCCCACAGAAGATGGAAGATCCTTGGATGATGCCTTTCCTGATGAAGGAATCACCGCAATAGAGGAAGAAGACACAATTAATGAATGGTAGTTATTCTTTAATGGAGTAGGAAATCAAAAGGGGTGTGGTGCGGGAGTATTTCTTGTCACTCCTGAGGGTCTTTATTTACCTTTGTCATTCCACCTCGACTTCCCATGTACCAAAAAAATTGTTGGGTATGAAGATTGTGCTTTAGGACTAGAAATGGCCCTGACCATTGTGGTTAAAAGGATCAAGGTTTATGGAGATTCATCCATTGTCATTTGTCAGACATAGGGAAAGTGGAAAACTAGAGATGAGAAGCTAAAGCCATATCAAGAACATTTAGAAGAGGTGACTGAACACTTTGAAAAAATTTTGTTTGAATACTTCCAGAGGGATAGTAATAGGTTTGCTGATGCCCTTGCAACCTTGGCTTCTATGGAAGAGTGCAGCCCTATGGCTAGAGTCTGACCATTCTTGGTAGAACAAAGAAGCAGGTCCATTTATCAGAATTCAGTGAACTCTCTCCTTGTGGATGATCGGTCTTGGTTTGCTCACATAGTGGATTTTATCAGGGAAAGGAAGTATTCAGTTGAAGCAACTGACAGAGAGAAGAAGTTTCTGAGAAGATATGCCATCCAGTTTATTCTCCAAGAGGATATGTTATACAAACGGTCCTATGATGGAATACAGTTGTTGTGTGTAGATGAGGAACAAGCTACAACTATCATGGAAGAAATCCATTAAGGTCTTTGTGGACCCCACATGAATACCAAGATGTTATCTAAGAAGATTCTCAGGCTCAGATAGTACTAGAACACAATGGAAGTGGATTGCATGGACTTTGTCAAGAAATGCCACAAGTGTGAGATATTTGCTAACATCATACATATCTCGCCAACAGAGTTGTATTCGCTGAGTTCACCTTGGCCATTCTCCACTTGGGTCATTGATATCATTGGAAAGGTCAACCCTAAAGCTTCCAATGGCCATGAGTTCATCTTGGTAGCCATTGATTATTTCACCAAGTGGATAGAAGCTCAATCCTATGCAGTCCACACAACTGCTAAGGTGGCCAAGTTCATCCAGGAAAACATCATTTCCCGATATGGAGTACCTCAGAATTAATATCAGATCAAGGATCCCATTTTTGGGGCAAGATCAAAAAAATCTACACGAAATTCGGTATCAAAAGGCATTGCTCTACCACTTACAGGCCGCAGACAATGGGGTAGTCGAAGCAGCTAACAAGAATATCAAAGTTATTTTGTAGAAAATGGTAGAAACACATAAGGATTGGGCTGATAAGTTACCCCTTGCCTTATGGGCATACCAGACTTCTGTACGATCCTCGACAGGGGCAACCCCTTTCTCTTTAGTATATAAGGTTGAGGTGGTTCTACCCGTGGAAATCCTGGTACCATCCGTAAGGGTGCTTCTTGATAGTTAGCTACCTGAAGAAGAGTGGGTGAAGGCTAGGCATGACGAGCTCAATTTTCTTGATGAAAGACGCATGAAGGCCATGGATAATCTGAAGAAGTATTAACTGAGAATGGCCAGGGCCTTTAACAAAAATGTGAATTCCCGCCACATAGAGGTGGGTGAACTTGTTCTTCGAGAACAAAAAACCCCAATTCATGACCTAAGAAAAAAATTCAAGCCCAACTGGAGCGGCCCATTCACTATCAAAGAAATTCTATTAGGTAAAGCTATGAAACTCATAGACCACAACGGCGAAGAAATACTCGGACTGGTTAACATGGATCAACTCAAGAAATATTATGTCTGAAAGGCTGAATAGCCTGAACTATGTCAGACCTAATTCCTTTCAAGGGATAGGTAGGCAACTTGACATGTGCAAGTGCGGTCTCAACCATCTAAGGTAATAAATTGGTTCTTAGATTAATAATCGAAGTACCTTAAAAGGTCATCATAGTTTGTGTCCCCCAAGAATCGCCATTTGGCATGAAAGGCCATTAGGTATCTGTAATCCACCCATTGGTCCATCACTTCTTACTTAGGATTCTATCCTTCAAGAATCACCATTTGGCATGCAAGACCATTAGTTATCTGTCATTCACTTATGGTCCATCCATTCTTATCCAGGATTCTATCCCCTAAAAAGAAAGTTGTCACCTGGCATCAATTTATCAAGGCTATTTTGTTCTCCAATTTTGGTTAGCCAAAAAAAAAAAAAGAAGAGCTTGATGCAACAGTGGTAAAGGCCTGTTTGAATCATTAGCTAATGAGTAATGCTTTGATAAATCATCATATCTTGTTGTTTGCATTAGTTTCAGGAAAATTCATGGGCTCGTTGGATGAGACGTTGAGGAAATGGACCTTAGACATAGATATGTGGGCACTAGGATTGTTGGAATCTATGAATGTGTCATTTCTGGGTTGGATTGGATGTCTGAATCTACGTCACAAATTGCTCTGGCAGGTGCCTCAACATTGGGATGCCAACCTGCATGTATTTCAATTTGGATTAGTAGAGATTTGCCCAACTCTTAAAGAATTTCGGGTTTGTATGCTATCTCCACCCAAAGGTAGTTTGTTCCAACCCTCTTTGAAGGAAGATTGCTTAGAGGAAATTTAATATTTTTTCAGATGGAAAGAAGAAGAAGTAAAGTAGTTTGTCAGGTATGGGAAGATTGACATTCTGAAGGTGGCTCAGATCTTCATCCAATATCTACCAATTGGAGGAGTCCATCAGAAGAGATCCCTGGATGCTTATTTACTTTGTATGATAGCTCGTTATGTTCTGCGCACTCTCGGGCATGGTGCACCATCTGTTCTGATTGAGGTAGTAAAATAGTTGTAAAAAGGGAGGTGATATCGTCCCTACGGTTCTTGTAGAAACATTCAAGGGATTTGATGACATGAGCTATGGCCATAGATTCGGACTAGACCATTATTAGGGGAGTCCTACTATTTTTCAGATTTGGCTCCTCGAGAAACTGAAGCTCACCATATCATTAAGGGGAAGCCCACTCGGAGTTTTTTGTTACTAGGATAAGAGAGAAGTTCCAGAATTCGACCTTATCACCGATTGGAAGAAGTACTTGCAGGAAAGGATTGTGCAAGATATCGCATGGAGGTACCCAGGGAATCCACAAGATGATTTTCTGATGAAGACCTCTAGCCACAATTATGGCAAATTGATGGGATTGACTCCCACGTCCTTTTATTTGCCTATGTACATCAGCCGACAATACGAGCTCGAGGAGATGGACCCGGAAGAGTTAGTGAACTTTCACCCACCTCAAGAATTGTCTCCCCACCTTATTATTTACCTATCCTGTCTATGGTAGGAAATTGGTCCCCTTTTCATGTAATTCACTTGGTAATGGAATGAGGAAGTATTTGGATTTTTATTTTATCCCGATTATTCTAATTAAGACTTGAGTTATGGAATTGATTGTGCCTAAGCATTGCAAGCAAACAAATAAACATAAAAAAAAACAAACAAAAAAAAAGAAGAAAGATTTTCTTTGTGCCAAAAGTAAGTTTTTATAAAGATGCTGAAATAAAACAATGAACAAACAAGGGGAGGGATAAAGAAAAAAGAAAGAAAATATTCATGTGTTTGTGTTTACAGGAACTACAAGAACAAATGCCTATGGGTCAAAAGCCATCATTTGAATCATACTCGAACCATCCTCATGAAGCACCAGAGTATCCATAGATGCTAGTTTAACCTGCTCTAGCCTCTGGGTCATGTCCTGAATCAATGCGTCCTGTCGTATGATTTCTCTCTCATTGGAACTAACTTAGCTCTCCAAGGCGGTAATCCTCCCATCCTAAGGAATATAGGAAAGGATCAAGAAGAAGAATAATGAAAGAAGGGCAAAAGGAAAAAGGGGAAGGTATGAAATACCTAAGCAACTATCACCTCGCACAGGCCATAGTGCATCCTCCTAATCTCAGCATAGACCTCCGGGGACACCTGAGAAAGAGCATATCAGCCAAAGGAAGTCAAGAGTTAATTGGAAAATGATCAGATACTCACATAATCATAATGAATAGGTAGCCCAAGGGAAGCATCTACATGATGTTTGGCTCCAGAAGATGAGGGAGACTGGGGTGGCCACGTCTAGATAGGTCCAGGCAGGGAAGCCACAAAAGGGGACGTTAGCAACTTTGAGAGACCCATCGGCATTGGTAAAGGGCCATGTTTGTGAAGGATCGGTAGCACTGGAATGTGACCGAACAGCAGAAGGATCTACACGTCTCATTCTTCCCTAAAAGAACATCAGTCAAGACCAAAACAAGGAAGAATCTACTAGAAATACTCAAGAAAGAGTGACATACCACTGGACTATTGGGACCGAGAGGGTGAACACTATCTCCTCCTTCAGGAAGGCTCCATAGTCCCTATCCGGGTTAAGAAAGGAGTTCTCCCATACTCTGTTAGTCAAGTACTTCATCTCGTCTACAGGGATAATCTCTAGACAATGCATAGTGGGTGGAGGAAGACCAGAAGAAGGATGTGGATCGATGTCTGACCACTGGGATACTACTCTCTCTCCTAGGTACAAGGCATGACCCCATAGGCCCTGGAAAAGGACTTGGTTCTCAAACAGTTGATGAACCAGATGACTCTCTTGGAATCCGTAAACACAAGGTCATGGAATGGTCTCCAAGTATCTTGCAAAACCAAGGAAGGATAAGTACAACATCAAGCGAATAGAATTTCAATATCAGACATTGCATACCTCCGTGAGATCGTTCAAAAGAGGACGAGCGATGGTCTCCGGAGGATGGCTTCTGGCCCAGACCACCTGGTTATCTTCCCATTTTGTGGCCAGGGGGAAGAAGAATGTCTCAGGATCCCTCCGTTTAGGGCCTATGATTCCCAGATGCTCAAAACACCAAGGCTGCTTCAAGAAATCAAAGTAAGAAAGTGCAGACCAAATGATTGGAAACAAAATAGATATAAGAAGGAAAGTTACCTAGATGATGTAGCCTACCCACTTAAGGCCCCTATCCCCATAGGACAGCAGGTCTAGGAACTGCAGGAGATATGCATAAGCTGCCCCGCCCCAGTCCCAGGTATCTACTGTGCGAAGATCTTTGAGGAGGAACACTAGGTGGATATCTACTCCCCCTCGAAGGTCACTGAAGAGGCACTGACTCATGGCAAACAATAGGAAGGAACGTGCTATTTGAGACATGTTGCCTGGATTCTTCCCCAGGCCAACTTGCCACCATCGGGCACTAATCTCCCTTAGGCGGATATATGCCTGGCTAGCTTTAATGGTGATACCGGTCAGATCAGTGAACTCCCTGGCAGTCGGGAATCCTACGGGTAAGGTCATGGTTCTACCCCCAAATGGAATGCCTGTCAAGGCATAAAAGCACATAGGCATAATGGTAATCTCGCTAATAGGAAGGTGAAAAGTGTGAGTACTTGGCCACCACTGCTCCATCAGGGCCCTCACCAATGCCGGATTAAACTTCTGAGTCTCTATAAGGGCCGGTCGGCACAGATAGGTATCATCAACCATCTCCTTCACCCTACGAGGGAGCATCTTATGCCAGGACCGAACCATGTTCGGATGGCCATAGGAGACCAAGGTAGGTGGTTCCTTCCCCTCATGCTAAAGGAAATAATAAATAAATAATAAAAGAAAGAAAGTAGCAAAAAGCAAAAAAAATACAAAATAGGAATAAAAGAAGATCAAAATAATGAATGAAATGTAAAGACTTACCTAGGAACCTTATATAGAGTTGCAGATGTGATTCTGGCTATTGTGAAGGGTTTGCCCGGAATACCAGTCAGCCAGACCCTCATGCCTGTGGGAAGGACTACTGTAACTCTCGAGCTAGACCTCTCCTAGAGTCTTCCTCTTCCTCCTTTCAGCCATATTTTTGGAAATTACAAAAGCCCTAGAAACTTTTAAAAATTATAGGAAGCCCCAGAAAGTTTCCCAAATTACACAAAATCCCTCAAGAATATCAAATTCTCCATATAGCTCCTCCCTCAAGAACAAGATGAATATCTTCAAGAACTCTAAGAGCAAAATGAAGAACACTAAGAACAAAAGGAAAAACGTTAAGAAAAACCAGAGGGTTCTAAGACCTCACTTCACTCAGAAAAGTTAGAATGAAGAATAACAAGGGGAGGGGACCCATTTTATACAAAAAAAGAAAAGAAAAAAAATGATAATTTTTTAAGATTCCAGATCAAGCATCAAGAATCAAAAGATTCCAAATCAACATCAAGAATCAAATTCTAAACCAAAAATGAAGAATCAAGGAAAATCAAGAGGAGACATAATTTACCTGGCCCTAGGCAGCCCAATCTCATTGACTGGCACTAGGCGGCCCAATCTCATTGAACGACCCTAGGTGGTCCAATGTTGTTAACGGTCCTAGATAGTGTAGATTGGCTCAAAAGACCCAGCCTGGAGATCATATTCCCTGAATTGGCTAATGCAAAGGCCAGCTAAGAAAGAATCAGGATCAAAGTACTAACTTTTTTTGTAGGTTTGGAAGAGTAGCGAATTCCTTTCCCCCAGTTGGCAGCCCAGGTAAGTCCTAAAACTTTAGAGATATTATCTGTTGCATTTTTTCAACTTTGTCATAACTGAGCTAGATGATGGCAATATATGCTCTGAGTGACAAAATGTGGTCGTTCTTTCCTTTGCCCTTAGGCCGTTGGCACAGGCCTCAGCCAAAGAGGGGCATTCTGTAGATACCTAATTTTGTCACCCTCCTCTGGCTATGATGAAATTTGGATCTTGGACACGACTTTTAACTTCCGACTGACAGAGGTGCAGATGGAAACATTCAAATTTTGGCTTTTCATATATGAAGGAATCTGGTTAAGATGATCAAATAGATGAATAGTACTTGGAAATACAATTCATATGATATATGATACGCCAAGATCGGATTGATAGATCTCGTAATCATCACCTAAAAAACATATATTCACGTGCGTGCTGCACACTCTGGCCAACAGGCCAGCCCGCACGGGTGCTCGCTGTTCACGGGCTACAGCACATGCACACAACAATGCCATGCACACAGCCATGCACACAGACCCACAGCCATGAACACAACCATGCACACAGGCCCACAGCCATGCACACAGCCATGCACACACCCCTGCACACCCCTGTCACATGTTGCGTTCCCTCGTCGCACAGTGTGCAAGCTCTAGCCGCATAGTGTGTGCGCCCCCACCGCATAGTGCGTGCCCTCCCGGCATAGTGTGCACGACCCCACCGCACAGTGTGCAGGCCCCCGTCCACACTGTGCATGCCCCTACTGCTTGTCGTGCACACCTTGCCTGCATGGCCGTGCACACTGTGCCTGCACCATGCACAGGTCGCCTACACACCATGCACATTGCCTACAAACCAGCACATGCACGCACCCGCTGTACACATTGCCTGCACACCCATGCATTTGTGCACCCGTGACATCACCCGCACTACCTGCCTAAACTTTCTGTCTCGTCCCGCTTTTTTAAAAACTACATTTTTCGGCTAAACCTTCTCTCTTCTCCCGCTTTTCTAAAAACTGCCTTTTCTAGCTAAACCTTTTCTCTCCTCTTGCTTTTTCAAAAACTATATTTTTTGGCTAAACCTTCTCTCAACTCCTACTTTTTTAAAAACTCCCTTTTTTAGCTAAACCTTCTCTCTCCTCCCGCTTTTTCAAAAACTACCTTTTCTGGCTAAACCTTCTCTCTCCTACTTTTCCAAAAACTACCTTTTTTAGTTAAACCTTCTCTCTCCTCCCGCTTTTCTAAAAATCACCTTTTTTCAGCTAAAGTTTCTCTCTCCTCCCTTCTTTTGAAAATCACCTTTTTTTAGCTAAAATTTCTCTCCTCCTATTTTTTTGAAAACCCACTTTTACCCACTGGACAAAAGCCCTCCCCACCCATTTTTTCCTTCAACCCTTCTTTACCCATTGGACAAAAATCTTATCTTTTCACTTTAGGCAAGAGCCCCTCTTTTTGTCCACTGGATAAAGGGATTCCCCCTCTCCTATTTGGCTGAAAAAAACTATAAATACCCCCTCCCTTAGAAAAAAACACACCAACACACAAGAATCCCCTTTCAGAGTGAAATTTTCCTCCCCTCCCTCCTCTTGATTTTCTTCTGATCTTCGGAGCGATCTTCATCAAGATCCGAAAACTCATTCGGATCTCAAAGTGTTCTTCGGGATCTTAAAGATCTTCAATCCAAATTCTTAATTAGATCCAGTTTTTAGCCAAAAATAGTATCGTTCTTGAGCCACCTCCCTTGAGTGTTCTTGACTGTTCTTGAGTGTTCTTTAGTGTTCTTAAGCATTCTTGAGATAGAAACCCCCTTTTGAGGTTCTTTGAGTCTACGAAGAGATATTTTTAAGATTTGAAACTCTGTTTGGATCTTCAAAGTGTTCTTCGAGACTTTAGAGTTCTTCAATCCATTTTTAGGTCAGTCCATTTCTTTTCAGAAATAGCCTTTCCTAGCCGAACCCCTGTTTGAGTGTCCCAGAAATATTTTCAGAAATAGCCATTCCCAATGGAAGCTCTGTCGAAGTGCCACCTCAGCGCAGCCTCCCTTAACCTATCCCCAGCGAAAGCTTTGTCGGAGTGCCACCTCATTCCAAGCCCAAAAATAGCCTTCCCTAGCCGAAGCTCTGTCTGAATACAGGCTAGAAATAGCCTTCCCTAGCTGAAGCTCTGTCCAAATTTAAATCTGTAAGCGACCGTTCCTAGCCAAAACTCTATCTGAATACCATCACAATCAGGATCTCTGAAGAAATGAAGTTGGAGGTCAAGATCATCTTCCCCTGAGCTAAGAGAATCAGAAAGACAATCCAAACCGGTACTAGTGAGGGGCCCACCCCTCTTGACCCGAAACAGGGGTTAAATTCAGGTATAATATCTCAACTTGTCATAATATAGACTTTATACATGTGTTGTTTTAGTGTATATAGTAGTTTGAATTCAATTAATGTATATATGTGTGATAACTGAGCCATACATGTGGAATAGTAGTAATTTTAGAAAATGTTTGTTCTAAAGCATCTAGCAAGAAGACCGGTTGAACCGGATAGATTGGGTGCTTATCACCTTCCCAACTCTGTAATATGACACTTACCCTAAATCTCTAGACTAAACCAAATTTCAGGCCCTTTTCTCAGGAATCGGGCCCACGCCCAGGTCTGAGGCCCATAACCCTAGGTGGTGACTCCAAACCCCATTTGTATGATCTCGATCCCCGAATTGGACCATCATTAAAACCCCCATCTCAAATGATGAATTTTACACTCTTACAAAATAGGCCTCCATGAATCTCTAAGTGGCAATACGGTGGTGTGGGGCCCATAAGCGAAGCGCACATGACTCGAACCCCTCCCCCACACATGAAGGTGAAGAGAGAGAGAGAGAGAGAGGAGAGAGGAGAGAGGATGGGGATGTATAGCCTATCTCTAGTTGCTACCCTCAAACTAAGTCCAGTGTCACCTCCCATCATCTCTTCGTGATTGTCGACTACCAAGTGATTACAACCTAGTTAGTATTAACCCACACGACTCTGAATCACCTGAACAGGCGTGGGTCCGTCCCATGGAGACCTTACAGAAAGAAATGGCTGAAGTCAAGAGAAGGATAGCTCAGATATTGCATGCACTTCAGAATCCTCCCAGAACTGATCCTAGGAATGAGCCGGCATTGGCTAGGGGATATGTGGAGCAGAATGGAGATACAAGTTATCGTGGGAACACTTCCCAAGTTAACTCAAGAGAACCAAAGCAAGTCAGACCAACTGGTCAAAGAGAATCTTCACCTACCCATCCAAATGGTCAATGAGGGTCCTATTCTAGGGTCCTTCCTCCTAGGGTAGTGATTGAAGATGAGGTAGAGGAATTTGTAGCACACATTCTAGACATCCAATTTTATCACCCTCCTCCGCCTATAATGAAATGCAGATCTTAGATGTGACTTTTGACTTCTGATCAACAGAGATGATGATTGATTGAGAAAACCCAAAAACATTCCCCACCTTCCTGAAAACCCTGGAAACCTTATGCGGGAAGGAAGAGGGTCTAATTTTGACCTTTATATATAAAGGAATCCGATCAAGATGACCACACAGATTGATAGTACTTGGAAATACGATTCTTACGATATATGGTATGTCAAAATTAGACTACTAGATTTCCCGTAATCTTCCTTTGAAAATCACATTTTTTTCGTGCGCATGTCGTGGACACTGACCAGCCAAGCCAGCGAACCAACCAGCTAGCCCAACTAGCCAATTTAGCCAGCCAACCTAGCTAGGCAAGCCAACCAGCCAGCCAAACCCCCTACCTTATACTACCCACATGCCCTCGTCGCATGCTGCATGCGCCCCTGTTGCATGGCCTACGTGCCCCTGCTGCCTGCCCATGTACCCCCATTACATGACCATGCACCCTCGTCATATGGCCTGTGTGTCCCCACCGCATGCTGTATGCACCCTTACTGTATGGCCTACGCACCACCATTGCCTACCTGCGTGCCCCCACTGTATGGCCTGTGTGCCCCCACTGCATGGCCTGTGTGCCCCCACCACATGGCCTACGTGCCCCCGCACCCCCGTCGCATGCCGTGCATGCCCCTGCCTGATTGCCGCATGCACCTTGCCTACACCGTGGGCATGTTGCCCCACACAATTCAGCCTTCCCCACACGCCATATGCCGCACACCCATGCCAACCTCCCCGCACACCCTTGTGCCTAGCCTGTGCCAAGCTACACACCATTACTTGCACACCCTATGCACATTGCCCACACACCCTGTGCATATTGCCTGCTTGCCCCATGCATTTCAACCCAACCTTATGTGTCACCGTCAATGGCCGAGATTGGTGTTCCCCTGACCTGGTGGGTGAAGAAATTCCCTCTTCACCCACTTAAAACTAAAAAACCTTTTTTTTACTAAGGATTCTCTCTCCAAGAACCCACTTTTTACCCATTGGATAAAAACCATCCTCCACCCATTTTGGTCTGAGAACCTCTTTTACCTAGTGTGTACAGAAGCCCTATCCCCTCGCTTTAGGCAAGATAATCTTTCGTCCGTTGGATAAAGATGTTCCTTCTTTCCCATTGGCCAAAAAAACCTATAAATACCCCCTCCTTTGGATTGAACACACCAAAAACCCCACCTCACTCTTTTGTAGTGAAACTCTCCTCCCTTCCCCCTCTTGATTTTCTTCGGATCTTTGGAGAGATCTTCGTCAAGATCTAAAATCTTGTTTAGATCTTTGAAGTGTTCTTTAGGACCTTGAAGATCTTCAATCTAAGTTCGTAGTCTGATCCAGTTTTTTGCTAAAAATAATATGTTCTTCAACCCCCTCCTTTGAGTGTTCTTGAGTTTTATCCAAAGTAGAAACCCCCCTTTGAGGTTCTTTGGGTCTATGGAGAGATCTTTGCCAAGATCCGAAACTCTGTTCGGATCTTCAAAGTGTTCTTCAGGGCTTTGGAGCTCTTTAATCCATTTTTAGGTTAATCCATTTCTTTCCAAAAATAGCAATTCCTAGTGGAAGCCCTGTCCCAATGCCCCAAAATCTTTCCTAAAATAGCCATTCCCAGCAGAATTTCTGTCAAAGTGCCACCTCAGCCTAGCCCTCCCCTAGCCTATCCCCAACTGAAGCTCTGTCGGAGTGCCACCTCAACCTTGCCCTCCCCTAGCCTATTCTCAGTGGAAGCTTTGTCGGAGTGCCACCTCATTCTAGCCCTCCCCTAGTCTATCCCCAATGAAAGCTCTATTGAAGTGCCACCTCAGCCTAAGCCCAGAAATAACCTTCCCTAGCAGAAGCTCTATCCGAATCCAAATCCGAAAGTAACCATTTCTAGCTGGAACCCTTGAATACCATCACAATCAGCATCTATCAATAAAGGAAGTTGGAGGTCAAGACCATCTTCCCCTGAGCAAGGAGAATTCGACAAATAGTTTGAGCCAGTACTAATCAGGGGCCCACCCCTCTTGACCCGAAACAGGGGTTAAGTTCAGGTATAATTTCTCGACCAACTTGTTATAATGTAGACTATAGACCTTGTTTTAATATATATAGTAGTTTGATTTCATTTAATGTATATATGCGTGATAACTTAGCCATGCATGTGGAACAGTAATAATTATGGAAAATTTTATTCTCAAGCATCTAGTAGGAAGACCGATTGAACTAGGTAGATTGGGTGCCTAACACCTTTCCAATTCTGTAACTTGACACTTACCCTAAATCTCTGGATGAGGCCAAATTTTGGGCCCTTTTCTCAAGAATCAGGCCCACCCCGGGTCCTAGGCCCATAACCATAGGTGGTGACTCCAAACCCCATTTGTATGATCCCAATTCCCATATTGGACCATCATCAAACCCCCGTCTCAAATGATGAATTTTACACTCTTTCAAAATAGGCCTCCATGTATCTCTAAGTGGCGATACGGTGGTGCAGGGCTCACAAGCAAAGCACACACGACATGAACCCCTCCCCTCATATAAAAGAGAAAGAGAGAGGAGAGAGGTTGGGATGCAAGTCTTTTCCACCAAGGGAAGAGAGACATCTCATCATCTCCGGTCGCTAGCCTCACAGTGGCAACTCCACTAGGGATAAATTTCAAGCTTCCGACATTAGATGCTACTATTAAATGCGAGAACATTTTCAACCACATTTATTTGAAAACATGTTTGGCTAACCCCATGTTTGTAATTGTATTCACTAACCACATCATGCATCATGCTCGAAGTGAAATCATTTGGAGGGGGACTCATTTCATGCCCACGCCCTTGGGGAGGTCAGTGCATGTCATGGAGAGTACTCTAAGAGCAAATGATACTCACTTCTTGTACAAGAGTGGAAGGTATCGTCAAACGGTGAGGATGTTGTATTTGTGCCAGCACCCTCGGGGAGGTTTGCGTACTTTATGACATTCTGAGATTGAATGCCTCATCAAATGGTGAGGATATCCATAATTGTGCCAGCACCCTCAGGGAGGTCCATGCACTTTACGGCATTATGAGATCGAATGATGGTTACCCTACATTACACTTTTGCACACAATCACTCACGGTTCCACCACCACATGGCCAGTTGCCTAACCTCGTGTCTAGTCCCAAGTAATGGGCAAGGAAGTCACCCCCTTGATCTTGTACCTATGGGTATATCAAAAGGATCACGTACCTTATGTATATAGATCATGTCAAGGAAGCGTTGTTGGTCCTATTGCATCCACTGCATGCTCGCATCATGTAGAAAATAGATGAAGAAGCTAGGAGCGCCACAACCTCAGGGTAGAACTTGTTTGTGGTCTTGAAGAGGAATGTTCCTATATTATATTTCTATTATAAAGAATTGCTTTCCTAAGTGTGTTTCGGATAAAAGGTGTCCCTTCTCCTTAAGGAAAAGTCAAGGTATGTGACTCAGGGGCAATCCCGTCAGAGTCATGTCAAATCTCGAGAAGTCCCGAGAAAATCAGGAGTAAGGACACCTAGTGAGAAAAAGAATAAGGAACGCATGACTTTATTACATGGAATGTCTTATGGGACTATTCTCGACAAGCCATTTGTATGAATCTCTCTCTTATGACATTGGGTGGACTAGGGGCATCGAACCCTATCCACCCCCTATCATTAAGTGGACTAACATTGGATGGATCATTGGTTGTTAATCTAGTAAATGTGCGAACAAGGGGTGGGAATTCAAGAATCCTAAAATAAGCCACTTTTGGTTCAGGCACAATTCCACACCTCAAGTATTCTCCGTGGTCCCTTTGGACTCGTCAGGGTAATCGGTTGACTCACCTAAGTCCAGTATCACCTCTGTCATCTCTCTGAGATTGTCTACTACCAAGTGATTATAGCCCAGTTAGTATGGACCCACACAACTCTGAATCACCCAAACATGCCTGGGTCTGTCTCGGGGAGACCTTGTAAATAGAAATGGTTGAAGTCAAGAGAGGGATAGCTTAGATATTGCATGCACTTCAGAATCCTCCCAGAACTGATCCCAAGAGTGAGCCATCACCGACTGCATGAGATGTGGATCAGAATGGAGCTACAGGTTATCGTGGGAATGCTTCCTGAGTTGACTCAGGAGAATCAGAGCAAGTTAGGCCAACAAATCAAAGAGGATCTTCACTTACCCATCCAAATGGTCAGCGAGGAGCCTATTCCAGGGTTCCTCCTCCTAGGGTAGTGATTAAAGGTGAAAAGAGGAATTTGTAACACACGTCCGCATTGAGCATCCAGAGATAGGGAAAGAAAGGAATCTCATAGAGCAGTTAGAGAAGTTGGAGAACAAGATTCGAGTGGGAAAAAGCTTAGAAAGCTAAGCAGTGGATTCAGAGGAAATGAGTTTATTTTCTGGGGTAAGGATTCCCAAGAAATTCAAGTGGCAGACTAATAGGTTTGACGGGTCAAGGAACCCCAAGGCTTACCTTAAAGTTTCTCTTAACCTTGCCAAGTTATGGTAGCTTGCAGATAACCAGATGGGGCAAGCCTTTGCTAACCCTATTGGGACCAGGACTAAGGTGGCTCACACAGTTGGAGTCATCCCAAACTTAGAATTGGGCGACGGTGGTGAAAGCCTTCACCAAACAATACTCATACAACATCGAAGTGGATGTGAAGCTATGAGAGCTTGAGACTTTAAGGCAAAACCTAGAGAAGGATTCATCGCTTTCTTGATGAGGTTTAGAGATAAGGCCGTAAAGATGGCAGATCGACCTTCAGAAGCAGAGCAAGTGGAGATGTTGATAGAAAACCTGTCAAAGCCCTATTATGATGTTCTTTATTATCAGCATTTGTAAACTTTTGATGCCTTAATAGCCATCGGAGCACGTGTGGAGAATAGAATTTTGAGAGAGGCCTAGTATCAAGGGTCCTCCCAAGAAGTAAGCAAGAACACCCGAGTCGGATGGGGAAAGGGTCCATAAACTAATATGGTGAGTGCAGTTCAGCAGTTAGTCTCACCAGCCACTTCTTCATAGCCCTTCATAATACAAGCAGATGCACCTTCCTAGAAGGCCCCTCGTCCGAGAAGGCAGTTTTCTGACTTGGGAATGCCCGTAATGGTAGCATATGAGAAGTTAGACAAACAAGGATTGCTAGGGATAGTGGCTCCAAGAGTGATTAGCAACCCTCCTCCAGCTTGGTATAGGGATTATAAATATTGTGCCTACCATACTCAGAATGGGCACAACACTGAAAGATGTTTGGGTCTACATCATGCAATTCAGGACCTAGTAGACAATGGAACCATTGAGGTCAAGGTCAAGCAGCCTCCCAATGTCAACACAAATCCACTTCCTGATCATGTGAATAATCTAGATGAAGAAGCCACAGAGAGTGATCCAACTCAACTCATTATACCTAGAGCTCGAAAGAACCATATGAATGCCTGCGCTTATAGGAAACTCATGAGTCAAAGGACTGGAATCATAAGGACTCCTAGAAGGAGAGAATCATCAGAAGAAGAATCAGAAAATCAGATACCAAAATCTTTCATCCTT
Source organism: Macadamia tetraphylla (assembly GCA_022985045.1). Taxonomy (NCBI): domain Eukaryota; kingdom Viridiplantae; phylum Streptophyta; class Magnoliopsida; order Proteales; family Proteaceae; genus Macadamia; species Macadamia tetraphylla. The sequence goes on along the minus strand of CM040963.1, from coordinate 23,465,705 downwards.
CCTCATCGACGAAAGGGTCCATAGCACCACATTACCAACCCCTAGCATACCTTCCACCTTCACCATATTATCAGCCTCCGCCATCTCATCAACCTTTCCCCCACCATCAAAGTGGAGGAACCTCTTCATCCTATCACCCCCAATCTTCATATCCTACCTCCCATATCACTTCATCTTCATACCATCCCGCTTCATACCCTTCATCACCCTCATACCAACCTCACTCTCACAGTTCTGTGTATAACCCAAAGGAAGGATGGGCAGACGGGTACGATTTGAAGGATATGCTTGCACTACCAGATTCCCCAAAAATGACCTCATCAATAGGGTTAGTGAATGCATTAGGGGAAGACCAAGAAAGTGATCCCACTTCTCTAATTCAGTCCGTTATATCTTTAGAGGACGATCCAGAGGTAATTGAAGAGGTTACAGTTGATCTTCTCAGAGCAGTAACTGCATTGGCCATAGGGGAACAGGTTAAGGAACACATCTCCCTAATCCACATAGGGAGTGACATAGAGGATGATGAGTCAGGATTGGTCCAACTTCGAGCCTTTGATGTCAAGACCAACCCTATGGAAATCTTTTGATCCATATGCTCTGAATACTATGAGCATTTGGATGGTAGAGAATTTGATGGTCCAGAGGAATTTGATGAAGAACCAAGTGAGGGAAAAATCAGTGAAGAAGAAGATGATGATGATGACGATGAGGATGAGAATGAAGATGAGAAGGATGGAGATGACTCTGAATATCAAGGAGATGATGAGTCTTCAGACTGCGATGACTACCTAAGGCCTGGGTACAATGATTATGATTATGAGTCTGAATACTAGTCACCAGAACATTCAACATGTTTCTCAGTCTATGCTATTGGTGGAGATGATTTAATAGCTGATCTGATAGGTGGCATTTACCCTTCCCTCTGTATGGGAGGAAATGATTATATGTTAGATTCAGGAAGTGGTGAAGGATCTAGAGAGCCCATGCAAGTTTATTTTGATGAACCCAAATCCACATTAGAGATGGAGGAAAAGCTATGTGAAATGTACTCCAACACATTGAGAATACAGGTGAGGGTGGAAGAAATTGATAACATGCTAGGTGAAACAACTGTCAGTGATCGTTACTACTGTGAGCAGTTGGATGATCTAGAAGAAATAGGGCCAGATGACACTTTCGTAGAGGTGGTAGACGATGTATTCCGGCAACATTCTAATGTAGTCAAGAAGCTACAAGCCAAGGCTGTGGATATTTGTGGAGGGCCTCGACTTCCCACCCCAAGCAGGGAAGGAGAATCAATAGAAGAAGATGATTCTATGGTAGGGGTAATCACCCTAACAAACAGTGATGAAGACTACTAGCCCACAGAGATTATTGTAAAGAAACCTATCGACGTGATGGAAACTAGAAGTGGAAAAGACTACAAGGACAAGGCTCTAGCAGTATAGCAGCCAAGGGCTAATGAGGCCCGAACTAGTAGCTTGAAGAAAGAATCGAAGAACCCAGTCTTGGCTCAACTCAAGAAGTCCCAAGCAAACATCTCAATTTGGGGATTGTTGATGGCATCCCCCACACACCGTGAAGCAGTCTTGAAGTCCCTCACTAATGTGCAGGTGCCAATCGAAATAAATCTGGCACATCTTGCACATATAGTAGGGGCAACATATATGGTGTAATCCTGTGAGTCATTGACATATCAGCAGCTTTTAACATGCTCTTGGGAAGGCCTTGGTTGCATCCTGTGAAGGTAGTGTCCTCTAGCCTCCATAAAAAAAGGAAGTTCATTCATAAGGGAAAGGTGGTCACAGTAGCTGGAGATTCCGAAGTGGTTAACACTTGAGCCAACATTGAAAATGGGGAAGAATAAGGCCAAGAGGTCCAACTAAGTGGTTTTGGATTAGATACAACTTGTGCAGCCGTTGCCAAAGAAGAGCCAAAGGAGGAAGTCCCAGCTAACTATGATGCCATCTGGAGTCCACCAGTGAATTAAATTATGAAGAATATGCAATATTTCCTGGCATGGGACTAGGGTAATATCATCAAGTAGTTCCAAAGCAGCCTAGTTTGGTAGTGAACAAAGGAAAGAATGGTCTCGGGTACACTCCTCCAACCACTAAGTGGCAAAAAGTGCTGAGGATGACTAGGAAGATCTTTGTCTCTTACAACCCTACTCTTAATGGGTATTTTATAAAAGAAGGAGAGGAAGGAGAGGATTTCCCCTTTTATGGAAATGTGGAGCCATGGTTTGATGAAATCGCTGTAAAAATGCAAGTAGGATTTGAAGTATTTTTCCAAGACGAGTTCGACAGGGTGACTCACAAAATGGAACAACAAAAAATGTTGGTCAATGAAAGTGATCAAGATAGTTGCATCATTGGGATAGCAAAAATTACACTGATTGAGATTGGGTCTTCTTTTGGTGATCCTACAACATTAATCCAATCGAAGGAGGCACCTAGTCCTCGATTTCTCATAAAGAGAGAATGGGAGAAGAAGATAAGGTTCACCTAGAGTCTGCCACTTCCCATTGATTTGAAAGGCTTCATTTGCTCCCTCCTACGAGAGGCAAGAGCCCAAAAGCTACATGAGCTTAAGCCTCACCCATTCAGAGAAAGAAGTGTGTATGTCAAGTAAAGAAGAGCATAGAGAATGATGGTCTGTATGTACTGCGCCTGAATCAATTGCAATAGGAAATCTCATAAAGGTGGTCAAAGATGTGACTGACGCAGTGGGATGGCATCCCAATAGGCCTAAAAAGATGGACTTCATAGAAAAGGGATTGAGCAGTCTCCACCAATCTTCACCCCTCAGAAAGTTTGGCTTCCGAGAGCACGAGATTGATCAGCTGGTATTCATGAAGAAGCAGGCACCATCCAGAGGAACCATTGCACCGTGGAAGAAATAGCAACAACTTTTTCAAAAGGAGAAGAAGGCCCTTTGCCACATCTCCTCATCATCAGGACACTGAACCACTTCTGAACTGGACAAGCATTAGAGTAAACTTCAAGTATTCTCATGCTATTGAGTCAACCAGCCTGAATACCCTTGGAAAGAGCATCAAGCCAATTATCAAGTCTATAGTCGAGTCTGTTAATTATGATTCTATGTCAACCTCCTGTCTTGAGGAGAGTCTAGAGTCCTTGTACATCAAGTCTGTTACTCCTCTCATGAATGAAATTTTTGATTCCGAGTACGACTTGCCTCCTTTTTCTGATGATGATCTTAATAAATAGAAAGAATCAATAAAACATTGCAAACCAAAGAAAGCCCAACCCATCTATGAGGATTCTCGGGTTATTAATCTAGGAACCAACCAATGCCTTTGAGAGGTAAAAATTGACAATACCCTTGATGACAAAGAAGTAGAATAGATGATTAGTCTTCTGAAGGAATTCACTGAGGTCTTTGCTTAGTCTTATGAGGATATGCCTGGTATCGACCCCAACATCGTGCAGCATCAATTGTCCACTTACTTTGGGGTAAAGTCGGTAAAATAGAAGCTCCAAAGAATGTGGCCAGAATGGAATGAGAAGATCAAAGATGATGTTATGATGGTGGAATGTGGGATTTCTACAAGTGGTGAAGTACCCCCAATGGTTGGCCAACATTGTACCAATACCAAAGAAAGATGGCAAGGTATGAATGTGCGTGGACTTCCAAGATCTTAACAAAGTGAGCCCCAAATATGACTTCCCATTACCTCACATTGATGTATTAGTGGATAATACAGCAGGGCATGCTTTGTTATCATTTATGGATGGATTCTCAGGATACCATCAAATAAGTATGCACCCAGAAGATCGTGAGAAGACAGCCTTTACCACTCTATGGGGAACTTATTATTACAAGATGATGCCTTTTGGACTAAAGAATGCCAGGGCAACTTATCGGAGAGCAGCTATAACCTTATTGCATGACATGATGAATAAAGATGTGAAAGTCTATGTGGATGACATGATAGTGAAGTCAAAAGATCGGTAGGGGCATATTCCCACGCTACGGCATTTCTTTGAAAGAATTAAGAAGTATCAGTATCAGTTGAACCGTCAGAAATGTGTATTTGGGACAGCAGTGGGAAAGTTGTTAGGCTTCTTGGTGAGCAAAAGAGGCATTGAAGTCGACCCTATCAAGATCAAGGAAATTTAAGAAATGCCCACACCTTAAACTGAGAAGCAAATACAAGGATTTTTGGGTCACATCCAGTATATTAGCAGATTCATAGCTCAGTAGACTACAATTTGTGAATCAATTTTCAAGTTGTTGAAGAAGGACTAGCCCACTAAATGGAATGACTAATGACAACAAGCTTTCAACAAAAACAAGGGATACCTCATGAACCCACCACCAATATTGACACCCTCGGTGGAAGGAGAGGCGTTTTTGTTGTATCTATCTGTAGGAGAATACTCCATGGGTTCTTTGCTAGCATAGAAGGAGACAAAAGAAGGGGCAAAGCATGCCATATATTATCTTAGCAAGAAGTTCCTGGAGTATGATACATGGTACACATATTTGGAAAGAACTTGTGCTGCACTGATTTGGGCAACGAAAAGGTTATGACACTACAAAGTTTCTTATCTGGTGCACTTGATCTCAAGGATGGATCCCATTAAATATCTCTTCAAGAAACTAGCCTTAACTGGAAGGATGGCCCGTTGGTTGCTTTTATTATCAAAATTCGACATCACCTGTGTTACTCAAAAATCTATCAAAGGGCAAACCATAGCCAATCATTTGGATACCCATTCCACAAAAGATGGAAGATCCTTGGATGATGCCTTTCCCGATAAAGGAATTGCCATAATAGATGAAGAAGACATAGTTAATGAATGGCAATTATTCTTTGATGGAGCAACCAATCAGAAAGGATGTGGTATGGGAATATTGTTTGTCACTCCTGAAGGCCTTTATTTGCCTTTATCATTTCACCTCAATTTATCCTATTCCAACAACATTGCTAGGTATGAAGCTTGTAAATTGGGACTACAAATGGCCCTGACCATTGGGGTTAAAAAGATCAAGGTGTATGAAGATTCATCCATTATCATTTGTTAAACACAAGGAAAGTGGAAAACTAGAGATGAAAAGCTGAAGCCTTATTAAGAACATCAGGAAGAGGTCGTTGAACACTTTGAGAAGATCTCGTTCGAATACTTCTAGAGAGATAACAATAGGATTACTAATGCCCATGCAACTTAGGCTTCCATGGTAGAATGCAACCCCATGGCTAGGGTTTGACCATTCTTGGTAGAACAAAGAAGTAGGCCCATTTATCAGAATTCGGTGAATTCTCTTACTATGGATGGTCGGTCTTGGTTCACTCACATAGAGGATTTCATCAAGGAAAGGTAGTACCCAGTTGAAGCAACTAACAGAGAAAAGAAGTTTCTGAGAAGATATGCCACCCAGTTTGTTCTTCAAGAGGATCTATTATACAAGAGATCCTATGATAAAATATAGTTGTTGTGTGTAGATGAAGAGCAAGCTAGAACCATTATGGAGAAAATTCATCAAGGTCTTTGTGGACCCCACATGAATGCCAAGATGTTACCTAAGAAGATCCTCAAGCTGGGATATTACTGGAACACGATGGAAGTAGATTGCATGGACTTTGTCAAGAAATGCCAAAAGTGTCAGATATTTGCTAATATCATACATATCTCGCCAACATAGTTGCATTCGCTCAGTTCACCTTGGCCATTCTCCACTTGGGGCTTCAACATCATTAGGAAGATCAACCCCAAGGCATCTAATGGTCACGCGTTCATCCTGGTATCCATTAATTGTTTCACCAAATGGGTAGAAGCTCAGTCCTATGCAGTCCTCACGTCTGCTAAGGTAGCCAAATTCATCCAAGAAAATATTATTTTCTAGCCACAGTACTTCAAGAATTGATATCAGATCAGGGATCCCATTTCTGGGGCAAGACCAACAAAATCTACACAAAGTTCAGTATCAGAAGACATCACTACCACTTATAGGCCACTGACCAATGGGGTAGTGAAGCAGCCAACGAGAACGTCAAAGTCATCTTCCAAAAAATGGCAAAAACACACAAGGATTGGGCTGATAAGTTGCTCCTTGCCTTATGGGCATACTGGACTTCTGGACGATCCTCGATAGGGGTACCCCTTTTTCCTTGGTATATAGGGTTGAGGCAGTTCTACCTGTGGAAATCCTGGTACCATCCCTAAGGGTGCTCCTTAATAGTTAGCTACCTAAAGGAGAGTGGGTGAAGGCCAGACATAATGAGCTCAACTTTCTCGATGAAAGATGTATGAAAGCCAAGGATAGTCTAAAGATATATCAACTTTCTCAACTTTGTCGACTGGGCCTTTAACAAGAATGTGAAGTCCCATCATATAGAGGTGGGCGAACTTGTTCTTTGGGAACAAAGAGCCCCCATTCATACCCAAAAGAAAAATTTAGGACCAACTGGAGTGGCCCATTCACTGTCAAAGTAATTCTACCAGGAAAAGCTATGAAACTCATAGACCACAACGGTGAAGAAGTACCAGGACTAGTCAACATGGATCAACTCAAGAAATATTATGTCTAAAAGGTGAATAGCCTAAACTATGTTAGACCTGATTCCTTTGAGGGATACATAGGCAACTTGACATGTGCAAGTGCAGTCTCAACTATCTAAAGGCAATAAATTGGTTCTTTGATTAATAATCAAAGTATCTTAAAAGATCATCATAGTTTGTGTCCCCCAAGAATCGTCGTTTGGCATGAAAGGCCATTAGGTATCTGTCATCCACCTATTGGTCCATCACTTCTTATCTAGGATTCTATCCCCCAAGAATCACCATTTGGTATGCAAGGCCATTAGGTATCTATCACTCACCTATGGCCCGTCAACTCTTATCTAGGATTCTATCCCCTAAAAGAAAATCACCACCCGACACCAGTTTATCAAGGCCGGTTTATTCCCCACCCTTGATCAGTCAAAAAAAATAAAAAAGAGAAGAGCTTGATGCAACAGTGGTAAAGGCTTGTTTGAGTCATTAGCTAATGAGTAATGCTTTGATAAATCATCATATCTCTTTATTTGTGTTGGTTTCATGAAAACTCAAGGGCTCGTTAGATGAGACGTTGAGGAAATGGGCTTTAGCCATAAATATGTGGGCACCAGAATTGCTGGAATCCATGAATGTGTCATTTCTTAGCTGGATTGGATGTGTGAAGTTACATCACCAATTACTTCGACAAGTGCCTCAATACTGGGATGCCAACTTGTATGTATTTCGGTTTGGATTAGTAGAGATTTGCTCAACTCTCGAAGAATTCTGGGTTTGTATATTATCTCCACCCAAAAGCAGTTTGCTCCAACCATCTTTGCAGAAAAATTACTCAGAGAAAATTCAGGACTTCTTCGAATGGAAAGAAAAGGAAGTGAAGCAATTTGTCAGGTATAGGAAGATCGACATTCTAAAGATGGTCTAGATCTTCATCCAATATCTACCAATGGGAGGAATCCATCAACAGAGATCACAGAATGCTTATTTACTTTGCATAATAGCTTGTTATGTTCTCCGCACTCCTGGGCATGGTGCACTGTCTGTTGTGATTGAGGTGGTAAAACAGTTAAAGAAGGGAGGTGACATCATCCCTATGGTTCTTGCAGAAACATTCAAGGGATTCGATGACATGAGCCATGGCCATAGCTTCAGACTAGATCATTATCAAGGGAGTCTTGCTATTTTTCAGATTTGGCTCCTCGACAAGCTGAAGTTAACCAAACCAATGAAAGGAGGCCCACTCGGAGCTCTTTACTACAATGACAAGAGGGAAGCTCCAGAATTTGACCTCATCACTGATTGGGAGAAGTACCTGTAGGAAAGAACTGTGCAAGATATCGCATAAAGGGACCCAGGAAGGCCACAAGAAGATTTTTTGATGAAGACCCTTAGTTACAATTATGTCAAGTTGATGGAATTGACTCACACATCCTTTTATTTGCCTATTACATCAGCCGACAATATGGGCTTGATGAGATGGACCTAGAGGGGTTAGTGAACTTTCACCCACCTCAAGAATTATCTCCCCACCTTACTCACCTATCCCATCTGTGGTAGGAAAGTTGTTTCCCTCCCATGTAATTCACAGGGTAATAGAATGTGGAAGTCTTTGGATTCTCTTGTAATCCTGATTATTCTAATTATGACTTGAGTTATGGAATTGATTATGCCTAAGAATTGCATGCAAACAAAAAAAAAAAAAAAAAGGAAAGTTTTTCTTTGTACCAAGGATAAGTTTTCATTTATAAGCTGCTGAAATAAAATGATGAACAAATAAGGGGAGGGAAAAAGAAAAAAGAAAGAAAATATCCATGTGTTTGTGTTAAATGCAGGACCAAATCCCTATAAGTCAAAATCCATCATCTGAGCCATACTCTAAACCATCCTCATGGAGTACCGGGGAATCCGCAGATGCTAGTCTAGCCTACTCCATCCTCTAGTTAAGTCCTAAATCAGCACATCTTGCCATGCAATCTCTGGATCCTTGGCAACTATCACCTCGCATAAGCCATCGTGCATCCTCCTAATCCTAGCATAAACCTCTAGGGACACTTGAGAAAGAGCATATCAGCCAGAGGAAATCAAGAGTTAATTGGAGGATGATCAAATACTCACATAATCATAAGGAATAGACAGCCCAAGGGAAGTGTTTGCATCTGTGTTCAGCTCCAGAAGATGAGGGAGACTGGGGTTGGCTACATTAGGATAGTTCCAGGTAGGTAAGCCATGAAAGGGGACGTTAGCAACCCTGAGAGAGCCACCGGCACTGGTAGAGGCTCATGCTTGTGAAGGATCGGTAGCTCTGGCGTACAACTGAACAACAGAAGGATCTACCATCTCACTCTCCCCTGAAGAACATCAGTCAAGACCAAAACAAAAAGGGATTTAAAGGAAATACTCAAGAAAGGGTAACATACCACTGGACCATCAGGACCAAGAGGGTGCATACTGTCTCCTCTTCCAGGAAGGCTCCGTAGTCCCTATCCTGATCCAGAAATGAGTCATCCCATACAACGCCACCAAACACTTCATCTCGTCTACTGAGATGATCTCTGGGTAGTGCATAGTGAGTGGGGGAAGACCGGGAGAAGGGCGTGGCTCGATATCCGACCACTGGGGCATTTCTCTCTCCCAATTACCAGGCATAACCTCATATTCCCCAACAAAGGACTCGGTGCTTGGATAAATGCTTAACTAAGGCTAATTTTTCAAGATCTGGAAATACGAGGTAATGGAATGGTCCCCAAGTAACCTACAAAACCAAGGAAAAGTAAGTATGGCAGAAGATGAAAGGAATATTAGTGTCAGACACGGCATACCTTGGTGAGATCATTCAAAAGAGAACGAGCGGTGGTCCCCGGAGGATGGCGTCAAGCCCTGAGCACCATATTATCTGCCCACTTTGTGGCTACAGGGAAGAAGAATGCCTCAGAGTCCCTCAGTTTGGGAGTTACGGTCCCCAAGTGCTCAAAGCACCAAGGATGTTTCAAGAAATTAAAGTCAAAAAGTGCAATCCAAATAAATAAAAGGAAATGAGTACGAGAAGGAAAGTTACCTGAATAATGAAGCCTGTCCCCTTGAGGCCCATAGGATAGCAGATCTAGGGATCACAGGAGATATGCATAGGCAGCCCCACCCCAGTCCCAAGAGTCAACTGTACAAAGATCTTGAAGGAAGTACACTAGACGGATATCCACTCCCCCTCGGAGGTCGCTAAAGAGGCATTGACCCACAACAAATAGTAAGAAGGAATGGGCCACTTGAGATATTTTACCTAGGTTCTCCCCCAGGCCAACTTTCCACCATTGGGTGCTATTCTCCCCTAGGTGGATGTGTGTTTGACTGACAGCAATGGTGATGCCAGTCAGGTCTGCAAAGTCCTGGACAGTCGGAGCCCTGGGTAGGGTCATGGATCTACCCCCAAATGTAAGGGCATGATTGTGATCTCGCTAATAGGAAGATGAAAAGAACGAGTACTCGGCCACCACCGCTCCACCAGGGCTCCCACCAGTGCCGGGTTAAGCTTCCGAGTCTCTACCAAAGCTAGCCGGCCCAGGTATGATGCATCAACTATCTGCTTTACTCTACAAGGAAGCATCTTATGCCATGACTGAACCATGTTCGGATGGCCATACAAGGCTAGGGTAGGTGGTTCCCTCCCCTTATGCTAATGGAAATAAATAATGCATAAAAAGAAAAAACAACATAAAAAGAAAGACAAAGCAAAAGTAAAAGATAATCAAAATAATAAATAAATTATAAGGACTTACTCAAGAACCCCATATGGAGTTGCAGATGTGATTCTAACTATTGTGAAGGGTCTGCCCGGAGTACCAGTCAGTCAGGCCCTCATCGCTGTGGGAAGGATTGCTGCAACTCTCAAGCTGAACATCCCCTAAAGTCTTTCTCTTCCTTCTTTTGGCCATATATTCTGAAAATTGTGAGAAGCCCCAGAAAGTTTCCGAAATTGTGAGAAACCCTAGAAAGTTTCGAAATTATAAGAAACCCCAAAAAGTTTCCCAAATTGCATAAAAGCCCAACAGAATATCAAATTCTCCAAATCACTCCTCTCTCAAGAACAAGATAAAGATTTTCAAGGACTTCAAGAACAAGATGAAGATCTTCAAGAACTTTAAGAGCAAGGTGAAAACCTCCATGAACAAGAAGGAAAACTTCAAGAAAAATCAGAGAGCTCCAAGAACTCAAAACTCACTCAGAAAATTTAGAATGAAGAATAAACAGGGGAGGGGACCCATTTTATATAAAAAAAATCGTTCTTCTAAAAAAAAATAAATAAATAAAATAAAGATTCTAAATCAAGCATAAGAATTCAAATCAAATTCCAAATCAAATGCAAAAAGCAAAATTCCAAATCAAAGAACCAAAGATCAAGAATTAAGGAAAAATCAAGAAAAAAAATAATGTCATTGACCTGGCCCCAGGTGGCCCAATTGCATTTACCCGGCCCTAGGTGGCCCAATCTCTTTGTATCAGCTCTAAGTGACCCGATCTCATAGACCAAATTCCTTGAACTGGCACATGTGAAGTTCAGATTGGTTCAAAAAACCCAACTTGGAGACCAAATTCCCTGAACTGGCACATGTGAAGCCTAGCTAAGGAAAAGTCAAAGATCAAAATACTAACATCTTTTGAAGGATTGGAAGAGCAGTAAATTCCTTTCCTACAATCGACAGCCCAGGTAAGTCCTAAAACTCTAAAGTAGTTGAGAGATATTATCTGATCAAATTTTTAACTCCGTCATTAATGAGAAAGATGATGACAATACATGCTTCGGGTGACAAAATGTGGTCGTTCTTTTCTTTTCCCTTCAGCCATTGACACAGGCCTCGGCCAAAGAGGGGCATTCTATAGACACCCAATTTTGTCACCCTCCTCCGGTTATAATGAAATGTGGATCTTGGATGCAACTTTTGACTTTTAATCAACAGAGATGATGATTGATTAAAAAAATCCGAAAACATTTTCCACCTACCTAAAAACCCTAGAAGCCCACCACAGGAAGGAAGAGGGTTCAATTTTGACTTTTCATATACGATAGAATCCAGTCAAGATGACCATACAGATGGATAGTATTTAGAAATATGATTCTGATAATATATGGTATGTAAAAATTGGACCGTCGGATTTCCTGTAATCTTTCCTAGAAAATCACATTTTTTTCCCGCGTACTGACCAGCCAAGCCAGCCAGCTAGCTAGCCTAACTAGCCAAGCCAACTAGCCAACCTAGCTAGCCAAGCCAGCTAGCTAGCTAGCCTAGCCAACTAGCTAGCCCAGCCAAGCCAGCCAACCAGCCATCCCAACCAAGACAGCGAGCTAGCCCAGCTAGCCTGGCCATTCTTGGTGGAACAAATAAGCAGGCCCATTTATTAGAATTTGATGAACTCTCTCACTATGGATGGTCAGTATTGGTTCGCTCACATAGTGGATTTCATCACGAAAAGGAAGTATCCAGTTGAAGCAACTGATAGAGAAAAGAAGTTTCTGAGAAGATATGCCACCCAGTTTATTCTTCAAGAGGATTTGTTATATAAGAGATCCTACAACGGAATACAGTTGTTGTGTGTGGATGAGGAACAAGCTACAACCATCATGGAGGAAATTTATCAAGGTCTTTGTGGACCCCATATGAATGCCAAGATGTTATCTAAGAAGATCCTCAGGATGGGATATTACTGGAACACCATGGAAGTGGATGGTGTGGACTTTGTCAAGAAATGCCATAAATGTCAGATATTTACCAACATCATACATATCCCACCAACAGTGTTGCATTCGCTCAGTTCCCCCTAACCATTCTCCACTTGGGGGCATCGATATCATTGGAAAGGTCAACCCCAAAGCTTCCAATGGTCATAAGTTTATTTTGGTAGCCATTGATTATTTCACCAAGTGGGTAGAAGCTCAATCCTGTTCGGTCCTCACATCTGCTAAGGTGGCTAAATTCATTCAAGAAAACATCATCGACCAGTATGGAGTGCCTCAAGAATTAATATCAGATTAGGGATCCCATTTCTAGGGCAAGACCGACCAAATCTGTACAAAGTTCGGTATTAGAAGGCATCACTCTACCACTTACAAGCCGCAAACCAATGGGGCAGTGCAAGAAGCCAACAAGAACATCAAATTCATCCTGTAAAAAATGGCAAAAACACACAAGGATTGGGCTGATAAGTTACCCCTTTCCTTATGGGCATACTGGACTTCTGTACAATCTTCGATAGGGGTATCCCCTTTCTCTTTGGTATATGGGGTTGAGGTGGTTCTACCCATAGAAATCATGATACAATCCCTAAGTGTACTTTTTGATAATCAACTACCGAAGAGAGGGGGTGATGGTCGGACATGATGACCTCAATTTTCTCGATGAAAGGCACATGAAAACCATAGATATCTGAAGAAGTATCAACTAAGAATGGCCAGGACCTTTAATAAGAATGTGAAGCCCCGCCACATAGAGGAGGGTGAACTTGTTCTTCAAGAACAAAGAGCCCCAATTCATGACCCAAGAGGAAAATTTAGGCCTAACTAAAGCAGCCCATTCACCGTCAAAGAGATTTTACTAGGAAGAGCTCTGAAACTCATAGACCACAACGGCAAAGAAATACCCAGACAGGTCACCATGGATCAACTCAAGAAATATTATGTCTGGAAGGGTGAAGAGCCTTAACTATGTCAGACCTGATTCCTTTCGAGAGATACGTAGGCAACTTGACATGTGCAAGTGAGGTCTCAACCATCTAAAGGCAATAAATTGGTTCCTCGATTAATAACCAATGCATCTTAAAAGATCATCATAGTTTGTGTCCCCAAGAATCGCCATTTGGCATGAAAGGCCATTAGGTATCTGCCATCCACCCATTGGTCTATCACTTATCATTCAGGATTCTATCCCCCAAGAATTGCCATTTGGTATAAAAGGCCATTAGGTATCTGTCATCCACCCATTGGTCTGTGAACTCTTATCCAGGATTCCATCCCCTAAAAGAAAATCTCCACTCGGCACTAGTTTATCAAGTCTAGTTTATTCCCCAGCCTTGATCAGTATAAAAAAGAAAAAGAAGACCTTGATGCAATAGTGGTAAAGGCTTGTTTGAGTCATTAGCTAAAGAGTAAGGCTTTGATAAATCATCATATCTCTTTTGTTTGTGTTGATTTCAAAAAAAATTCATGAGCTTGTTGGATGAGACGTTGAGGAAATGGACCTTAGACATAAATATGACAGCACCAAGATTGTTGGAATCTATGAATGTCATTTCTTGACCAGATCGGGTGTTTGAAATTACATCACCAATTAATCCAATAGGTGCCTTAGCATTGGGATGCCAACCTACATGTATTTTAGTTTGGATTAGTAGACATCTTCCCAACTCTCGTAGAATTCTGGGTTTGTATGTTATCCCCACCCAAAGGTAAGTTGTTCCAACCATCTTCAAAGAAAGATTATTCAGAGAAAATTTAGGACTTCTTCGGATGGAAAGAAGAGGAAGTGAAGCAATTTTTCAGGTACGGGAAGATTGACATTCTGAAAGTGGCCCAGATCTTCATCTAATATCTACCAATGGGAGGAATCCATCAATAGAGATCAAAAAATGCTTATCTACTTTGCATGATAGCTCACTATATTCTTCGAACTCCAGGGCGTGGTGCACCGCCTGTTCTAATTGAGGTGGTAGGATAGTTAAAGAAAGGAGGTGACATCAACCCTACAGTTCTTGCTACAACTTTCAAGAGATTTGATGACATGAGCCATGGCCACAGATTCAGACTAGATCATTATCAAGGGAGTCCTGCTATTTTTCAGATTTCACTCCTTGAGAAACTGAAGTTAACCAAACCATTAAAAGAAGGCCCACTCGAAGCTCTTTGCTACCAGGACAAGAGGGAAGTTCTGGAATTCAACCTTATCGCTGATTGGGAGAAGTACCTGTAGGAAAGGACTGTGTAAGATATCGCATGGAGGTTCCTAGGGAGGCCACAAGAAGATTTTTTGATGAAGAGCCTTGACTACAATTATGTCAGGTTAATGGGGTTGACTGACACATCCTTTTATTTGCCTACGTACATCGGCCAACAATATAGGCTCGAGGTGATGGACCCAAAGGAGTTAGTGAACTTTCACCCACCTCAAGAGTTATCTCCCCACTTTGTTACTCACCTATCCTGTCTATGGTAGGAAAATTGTTCCTCTTTTCATGTAATTCACTTGGTAATAGAATGAGGAAATATTTAGATGCTCATGTATCCTGATTATTCTAATTATGACTTGGGTTATGGAATTGATTATGCCTAAATATTGCAAATAAAAAAAAAACAACAAAAAGAAAAGAATTTCTTTGTACCAAAGATAGGTTTTCATTTATAAGATGCTAAAATAAAATATTGAACAAACAAGGGGGAGGGAAAAAGAAAAAGGAAAATATACATTTGTTTGTGTTTACAGGAAATATAGGAACAAATCCCTATGGGTCAAAAGTCATCATCTGAACCATACTTTTAATCATCCCCATGGAGAACCCAAGAACCCGTGGATGCTAGTCTAGTATGCTCCAGTCTCTGTGTCATGTCCTGAATCAGTGCATCTCGCTGTGTAATTTCCTACTTGTAGGAACTAACTTGGCTCTTCAAGGCGGCAATCCTCCTATCCTAAGGAATATAGGAACAGATCAAGAAGAAGAATATTGAAAGAAGAAAAGCAAAAAGTAAGATCAATGGTAAAAGAAAAATCAATGACAAAGGCAAGATTCCAAATCAAGGGTAAAAAGCAAAAAGAAAGATCAATGGTAATAGCAAAATCAATGATAAAGGCAACATTCAAAATCAAGGGTAAAAGCAAAATCAATGATAAAGGTAAGATTCTAAATCAAGGGTAAAAGGAAAAAAACAAGATCAATAGTAAAAGCAGGGTTCTAAATCAAAGAACCAAAAATTAAGAAATCAAGGGAAAATCAAGAAAAGAAACAATTTCATTGACATGGCCCCAAGTGACCCAATTGCATTTACCCGGCCCCAAGAGGCCCTTTCTCTCTGTATTGGCTCCAAGTGACCCGACCTCATAAACCAAATCCTTGAACTAGCAGATGTGAAGCCCAGATAAGGAAAATCCAAGAATCAAATGTTTTTACTTGTTACAAGATTGGAAGAGCAGCGAATTTCTCTTTTGAGACCATCGGTCCCAGATAGTCCAGATTGGTTCGAAAGACCCAGCCTGGGGACCACATTCCCTGAACAGGCACATATGAAGCCCAGCTAAGGAAAATCCAAGAATCAAATGTTTTTACATGTTACAAGATTGGAAGAGCAGCGAATTCGTCCCTTGTAACCATCGGTCTCAGATAGTTCAAATTGGTTCGAAAAAACCAACTTGGAGACCAAATTCCCTGAACTGGCACATGTGCAGCCCATCTAAGAAAAAGTCAAAGATCAAAGTACTAACATTTTTTATAGGATTGGAAGAGCAATGAATTCCTTTCCCACAATCGACAGCCAAGTAGGTCCAAAAACTCTAAAGAAGTTAAGAGATATTATCTGTTGCGTTATTCAACTCCATCATAAATGAGCAAGATGACGGTAGTACATGCTCCGGGTGACAAAATGTGGTCGTTCTTTTCTTTTCCCTTTGGCCATTGGCACATGCCTCTGCCACTGTAGACACCCAATTTTGTCACCCTCCTCTTGCTATGATAAAATATGGATCTTGGACGTGACTTCTGACTTCCAATCAAGAGAGATGATGGACTAAGAAAACCCAAAAACATTCCACTACCTGAAAACCTTAGAAACCCACGCGAGAAAGAAGAGGATCCAATTTTGACTTTCTATATCTGAAGGAATTTGGTCAAGATGACCATATAGATAGATAGTGCTTAGAAATACGATTCTAATGATATATGGCACGTCAAAATTGGACCGTCAGATCTCTCGCAATCATCCCCAAAAAATCACATTTTCCCGTACATATGTCGTGCACACTAGCAAGTATGCTGGAAACCTGGAAAAATCCTCCCTACCTACCCAAATACCCCAAATTCATCCCCCTACTTGAAAACCCTAAAAACCCACACGGGAAAGAAGAGGGTCCAATTTTGACTTTTCATATACGAAGGAATTTGGTCAAGATGACACGTTAAAATATGGTTTTGACGATATATGGCACGTTAAAATCAGACTGTCGGATCTCCCATGATCGGCCAGTAGGCCAACCTATAAGCTTGTTGTGCACTGGCTGCTGCCTAGCGTATACCTGCTACCCAGCCAGCCCTGCCCATATGCATGCCCCCGCATGACCTGCGCATGCCCCCGAATGATCCAACTCGTGCCCGCATGACCCAGCCCAAGCCCCCACTCGATGCTACCAGCGCACCCACTGGTTGTAGCCTACGCGGCACTGTGAGTAACTCACACTATCGCTGGCGCAGCTACACCCTCACTAACTGTGCTCATGCTACCCAAAGATATACACACCATCGCCTAGCCCTTGCTTCATCGCCTACCACCCTACATGTCCGCCAATGCCCATATGCGTGCTACTCCGTGTGTCACGTGCGGCACACCCATGTTGCCCCGTGTGCCATGTGCTGCACACCAGTGCCACTACCCGGACACCCATTCCACTGGCCAGGTGGGTGAAGAGGAACCAAAAACCCACTTTTTGGCTAAGAATTCTCTCTCCCAAAAGACCCCTTTTACCCATTGGATAAAAGCCCTCTTCACCCCTTTTAGTCCAAGAACCCCTTTTACCCATTGGATAATAGCCCTCTTCACCCACTTTAGTCCAAAAACCCTCTTTTGTCCGTTGGTTAAAAATTCTCTCTCCTCCCCATTGTCCCAAAAATCCCTCCCCCTTTGAGGTTCTTCGGGTTTACGAAGAGATCTTTGTCAAGATTCGGAGTTCTATTCAGATCTTCAAAGTGTTCTTCAGGGCTTTGGGGATCTTCAGTCCATTTTTGGATCAATCCATTCCTTTCTAAAAATGGCCATTCCTAGTGGAAGCCCTGTCTGAGTGCCCCTAGAATCTTTTCAAGAAATAGCCATTTCCAGTAGAATCTCTGTCGAAGTGCCACCTCAGCCTAGCCCTCCCCTAGCCTATCCCCAACGAAAGCTCTGTCAGAGTGCCACCTCATCCTAAGCCCAAAAATAGCCTTCCCTAGCCGAAGCTCTGTCCGAATCCAAATCCAGAAGTAGCCTTTCCTAGCCGAATCACTGTCCAAATCCAAATTCGAAAGTAACCGCTCCTAGCCAGAACCCTATCCGAATACTATCACAGTCAACATCTCTTTAGAAAGGAAGCTGGAGGTTAATACCATCTTCCCCTGAGCCAAGAGAATTCGAAAGACAGTCCGAGACAATATTAATTAGGGGCCCACCCCTCTTGACCCGAAACAGTGGTTAAGTTTAGGAACAATTTCTTAACCAAATCGTCATCATGTGGACTTTATATAGACCTTGTTTTAGTGTACATAGTAGTTTAAATGTAGTCAATGTGTATATGTGTGATAAATTAGCCATGCATGTGGAATAGTAATAATTGTGGAAAATGTTCTTTCTTAAGCATCTAGTAGGAAGACCGGTCGAACCGGATAGATTAGGTCCCTAACACCTTCTCAATTCTATAACTTGACACTTACCCTAAATCTCTGGACTAGAACAAATTTTGGGCCCTTTTCTCAGGAATTGGGCCAACCCTAGGGTCCTAGGCCCATAACCCTAGGTGGCGACTCCAAACCCGCATTTGTATGATCCCGATCCCCGTATTGGACCATCATCAAACCCTCGTCTCAAATGACAAATTTTGCACTCTTGTGAAATAGGCCCCCACGTATCTCCAAGTGGAGATATGATGGTGTGGGGCCCGTAGGATAAGCACACACGATGCACACCCCTCCCTCACATGAAAGAGAAAGAGAGGAGAGAGTACGGGATGCAAGTCCTTTTCGCCCCAAGGGAAGAGAGACATCTCATCATCTCCGGCCGCTACCCTCACACATGGGAGTGCCCATAATGATAAAAAGGGTCTTATATAAGGTAGGAAAAACTTGGCCAAAAGACTAGATAGCAGAGGACTAATAAAGGGAAAATCGATGGGAGAGCCTCCGCCCAACTTGCCTTCCTGTTCGGGTAATAGAATGCCTAGAAACTGGCTTTCTGTTGTGGGCCCCACACATTTCCCTGCTGTGTGCCCATTATTCTTACATTTTAATAATATTATAGCAGGGACTAAATGTAAAAAGGATTTAAAATAACCTATTA
This sequence comes from Macadamia tetraphylla, assembly GCA_022985045.1. Lineage (NCBI taxonomy): Eukaryota > Viridiplantae > Streptophyta > Magnoliopsida > Proteales > Proteaceae > Macadamia > Macadamia tetraphylla. The sequence continues at coordinate 23,446,910 of CM040963.1, read as the reverse complement.
TAGTATATATATATATATAGGGTTTAGGGTTTAGGGTTCAGGGTTTTCACTAATAGTCAAGTCGGTGGAGGGGATATAAATAGAGGGAAGACTGGTTCAACCTTTCTCTTTACTACTGAGAACAGAATGAAACAAGAAAAGAAAAGAAGGAAGAAAAGAAAGAAGAAAGAAGAAGAAGAGAGATGAAGAAGACGAAGAAAAGAAGAGAAGGAAGAAAAGAGGAGGAGAAAAGAGAAGAGACCGAATGCCATATTAAAAATCCAGCAAGAAGAAGAGGAGAAAAAGGAGAAGAAGAAGAAGAAAAGAGAAAGAGGAAGAAGAAGAAAGAGAAATTAAGGAATAGAATTAACATACCATGGATCGAGTGTAGCCACAGGTATGTGCAATCTTCAATTACTACTAGAATCAATGTTAGCATAGCAAAAAAATTAAAATAGGGCTTGGTAGACAAAATTTCTACCAAAACCTTAAAACAGAAATTTTAATTCATGATTGAGGTAAGATTTGAAAGGGGATTTTATAGTTTTGATGTATGCAAGATGAATTGGAGGTGGAACACCAAATTAGTAAGCGAAACCTTGGTATCCCATCTCTAATGAAGTAATTAATTATAGTAGTAGTTCAGTTCTCTTACAATGATAGGGTTAGAAAGGAAAATTTTACATGAGAAGAAGAGGGGGCTTTTATCAAATGGGAGTAATTAGGCCTTCATGTACCATGCATGGTCTGTAGTATTAGAAGACCTAAATATTTCATAAATCCTAACTTGGATAAAGACCTAATTGGCTGAATTGGTCTAGGTACCTGCTGGTTTGGTTAAAATACAAATGGGAAACTGTTGCATGGGCAGAATTTCATAAAAACCCTAACCTAGAGAATGGTATTTTCCTTTCTAATTTCTTTATAGTTGTAATTAAAGCACCCTATTGCTATATTGCAAAGACTAATGAAATTTCTGAAACCCTTGAACAGAAATTTGAAAGTTTAAGAGTGATTTTGAAGTTATTTCATTCCTCTTTCGTAATTCTGCTGAAAATTGGAGTTTACCCATGTTAACATAATTTATGACACTCCATAAATCTAGTTTAAATGGTCAATTGAAGAAAGAATTGGAAAATACACCTTCCCTATGGACTTCGGATATCAGGAACTAGAGAAATATTAAATTAAACACAGCAGGAACAATAGAGGACTTGGCAGAATTGGATTCTACAGGCTTTGACCCAACAAGCAGGAGACCACAGGCTGGCTTGTCGGCTCCAAAGGTCTCCAGCCAGTTGAGTTTTCAGAGGCTAGAAAGGCCACTACACTACCCTGAACTCTATTAAACCTACTGAAAACATGGAATAAGGACAGTAATGCCCATAACTAATGGTTTATTCATGGATTTCAATCTTGGAAGTTATGAAATAGAATAGGATTTCTACTTGAACATAAATTAATAAAAGGAAATGGAATAAGAATAACCAATTAAATTAGATTAACAATAGGAATTTAGCTATATACCTGATAACCTAAGTATGTTATAGAATAGGGAAGTTGAATTCTAGTGTGGGAATCTACCCAACTCAGAGAAGTGACATGTTAAACCTCGACTACCAAGGTGAGTGGGTGCCCTGACCTTTCTTTTTGGAGTGTTTCTTATGTTTTTCCTTTTTACTTGTCTTGTATGTTCATGCATGAATTGGTTGTGGATGTGCATTATTTTCCTATTCTGAATATCTTAATGATGGATGGTGAACTAATGAACTTGAGATATGCAAGGTAAGTCAGGTAAGATTGGAACACGCGCAGGTGCCTATGAGTTTGTATGTGATTGTGGTTCTATGGATGAGATTCACAGTTGTGGCTATGATATTGACGGTCTGGGGCACGATATGGCCCAGAGGTCAGTAGCATAGTTATGATTGTGACTCTGACGGTCTAGGGCGCTGCGTAGCCGAGGTGCATTTCCGGTACTGTGCACCTAGAGGACAGAGGATATGTGTTGTGTGACAGGTGATAATGATTGTAACATCGACGGTCTGAGGCACGGTGTGACTAACCGTGGGCTTAAAGGTCGGTATTACAGTGATGGCCACTGATGTATAATGGGATGCATGTAGAATGCATGTTTAGGATTCACAGACCTGGTGCTACGCCCTTAGCCAGTAGGGGGTCAGCTATTGGCTAATCCCAGGGGGGTATAGTACGGGTCATTGATGGATTTTTCGAGACCGTGGCTGCATGCTCCACAGTACGGGTGACCGATGGGTTTTTTGGGACCTACAGGCTCCTGAACCACAATCTAGTTTGTATTGCTAGGTGACTGATGGGTTTTCTAGGACCAGAGATACAAGCTATGTTGCAGTAGCACTGATACCTTGGATTTAATAATTGTTGCTAAGTAATGTATAATAAAATTGGATCATGAGCACCATATGTTTTGTTGAGCATACATTGTTTCAATTGTTCTAGTTGCCTGAGCAAGCATGGAATTCTTTATCTACTTAAGCTTGCATTACTTATCAGCTTGTGCTTGCATTATTTATCTGATTGTGCTTGCATTATTTATTTTCTTGTGCTTGTATTATTTGTCTGCTTATGCTTGCATCATCATTTGCGTATCCTCGCCTGCCCCCACCTCTCACTGAGTATACCCATGCTCACATTACCCTTTCAGATGTCGAGGCCACATTCTTTGTGGCATACTATTTTCACATGATGGGAACTGGGGCTGAGGCAGGACTGGACTTTAGCAGCGGTTGTGAAGCTTGTGTCGGTGAGATGTCAAGATTTTATGCGCTTCAATATTATTTAGTTCTTCCCTCTTGATGTATATATTTATGGATGTGTAGTAAGTAGTATTGTAGCCTCTGGTGTTTTTCACACATGCAGTTTGTATAATGTAATTTATCACTTTAGTACATCACCAGTGATATTTATGAGATTTTATTAGCATACTCATATTTTAGTTGTGGGCTTGTGGACATTTGTGAAATTAAGATACTGCATCTGTGATCCTAGAGGGTTAGGCTAATTAGATATGGGTGTTCAGTGCCACATACCTTGGCCAATTTCAATAGGGTGTGACAATTATCTTAGCCAGTAATTGAATGATGCGGGAATAAAGTATACAGACATTGAGAAATTCTGTTTATCATTGTATTTCTCTTGTACAGAACAATGATATTATATAATTTTAGTAGCCATAGACATTCTATGCTAGATGGATGTAATTAAGCATATATAAACCCGTTTTACAAGGGAAAATCGGAAAATGTGCTAATGGATTTGATCAAACTTTCTTTACATTATGTACCCTAGAAAGCGTGAAAGGTCAAGCTCTGGCTAATTTCTTAGCCAACCAACCTCTATTTGATATAAGCTAAGAGAGTACTATTAACTTCTATCTTGGTACTTATTTTTTGATGGGCCAGGGACAGAATAGTCAGCTGGAGCAGGGAAAGTCTTAATATCCCCAAAAGGAATTGAAACACATTTGGATTTTCAATTGTGTTTTAATTGTTTTAATAATCTAGCTGAATAGAGGCATTGTTGATCGGCTTGGGAATTCTCTTAGGCATGAATGTTTCTGTAATTGAAATGATTGGAGATTCTTTGTTTGTAATTGAACAACTTGCTGAAGAATATTGGTGTTAGAGAGTCATTGATCAATCATTTTCTGAAGGCCAGAAGTCAGATTGATCGATTCTTAGACATATCAGTCAGATATATTCCACGGAAGGAAAATTCAGCGGCTAATAACTTGGCCCAAGAAGCTTCAAGTATTAAGATACATGAGATTTTTTTTTGAACAAGCGATAAAGATTAAGAAGAAGATGTTTTCATCAGTGATCATATGTGGATCAATGGAAGTTGACCATTTAGAAGAGTTAAAACTTGACTGGAGGACACTGATATTATAATTTTTACAAAGTCCCAACTCAAAAACTGACCGAAAGATTAAATAATGATCCTTGGGTATGTAGCTTGGGAGAAGGAATTGTATAGGAAGAGTAATGACATCGTGTGATTACAATGTGTTGGTGTAAACAAATCTATGGTAGAAGTGCACGAGGAGATTTGCGGTGCACACCAAGCAGGACCCAAGATGAGATGGCTGATTAGACGTCATGGGTAATATTGGCCAACTATTGTAGAAGATTGTATACGCTATGCAAAAGGATGTCAGGTGTTTGAGATTTAATAGTAACCGCAAGCGTATGGATCAGTGTAGCTAAGGGGTCAAACACAAAGAAAGCAACCACTTTATTTTTTTCTTTTTTTAGTAAGGCGAAAGTGACGAAAGTGTACAGGTTGATTGATTGTGATCTAATTCTAACTATCGACCTAAAATAAATGCTTCTAATAGATCGTCCTAACCAACACAACTAAGGAAATTGAAAATTGGAATTAAAATTAAAAATTGAATGACCTAGCCATTCACATCTAACCTTAACCATTCATCATCTAGGAATTTAAATACTCAAACCACGCAATTAAAAAGCAAATAACTGAAAGTAAAATTGCTGAAATAAAAAGTACTGAAAAGTAAACAAAAGTTCAAATAAAGGCGACAAAGCCAGAGAGAGGTACATAAGTAGGTTTCTTTACTTAGTCCGAGGGATGCACCATAAATAATATGAGCTTCCTTACTTGACCAGAACTCTCTTACAAAGGCCGCTCTACTTAGCTTTAGGGGAAGGGAGGCAAGTAAATGATTGATAGTAAAAGAAATAAAAGGATGGTTCCATAGCTAGAGAGGGGCAAAGCCAACACATGCATATAGCCAAGGACCTTGGGAGAAAGGGAAAACATCAAAGTAAAAAACTCAAATTTAAATCCTAAATTAAGAATGAATGGATAGTAAGAAGAGGAATGAGAGGGGGGTGAGAAGACCTATGAAGAAGCCTACCTACCTGAACTTCAATACTTGAAATGAAAACTTGATTGATTTGAGATACTACCAGCCTTAAAAACCAGATTTGAACTAAATCAAATCTGAAATTGCTAGGCCTAGAGAAAACAAATATAGAAGAGAAAAACTGAACTTGAAAGAGATGCTCCACAGCTTGCTCTTGTCACTTAGAACTAAGCCTAGATCTAGAAATTAAAATTACAACTTCAATTGCATAAACAATGAAAACTTGAATAGTATAAACAAAGACTTGCATTAATTTAAAAAAAAATATTACAAAAGTGTTTGCATAAAAATATAAGACAAAGAACTAAAGAGAAAAAAAGAGCACAACTAAAAACCTAGAAGAAGAGAAAAGCTAGAGAAGAAAGGTGTACCTCCTCCCCTTGTTCGACTCTCTTATACAGGGAATGGGGAGGTAGAGATAAAATAGGAAGTATGGGATTTTCTATTTCTTGCCTTTTTACCTATTTTTTTTCTTCTCTTTTGTGCACAACCTCTTGGCCAAATTTGTATGATGAGGTGGAAAATATGAATTAGTAGAAAAAGGAAAGAATGGAGATAAGGGAGAGAGTCTAAAGATTTCGGTGATGACGTGGAGGGAGGAGGAAAATAAAAATGTGAGAAAATAGGAGAGAAAAGAGGAGAGGACAATTGCCCAAATGTGGGCCTCTCTTAGATTGTTTGTGAGGTGGAGGAGAGAGAAAAGAGAAAAAGGAGAGAAAATCTCCAACGAATTTTTCTTTCCTTTTTTTTCAATTTTTTCTCTCTTTTCTAACTTGCGCACAACTCCCTTGGATGACTTCAACTTTCCTTGCTTTGATTTGGACAATATTCTATTTTATGAGGAAATTCCGTCCGTGCCACTGTCTTTAAGTGAGTGGAAAGGATCTACAAAAATCTTCTAAAAGATAGGACAAAGAATATAGATCGCACAAGGGGGGAAAGAGAATGTGTCCAACACCCAAGGTGGGTCCCTCTATATTTGTTGGCATCTTAAAATATTCCTTATAGCCCTGGAACAACTGCATATAGGTTGGTTTTGAATCTCGGTTCAATTCTAATCCATTATTCTTTTTCTAGCTTAAAAAGAATAATCTTATGTACGGGTGTCTAAATGAATGTATACTTTTAATGCAACACATTCATCTTGCTCAAAATTTTGTCCTCTTCGTAACCATAAAAAGAAACACAACCTCTTTACATGTAAAATTGGAGATATGGTGGTTGATAGTCCTTAAGGCCTTGAAAATTCTAAACCTACAAAAAGAGAGTAAAACCCATGGTAGCTCCATTCTAAATATGTAAAATGCATGTTTTACTACCTAAGATTTCATATATAAATGTGCTCATCAGAATTTCCTCCCATTAAGACTTTGCTAGTCCTCAAGCAAAAGAAAAGAATAAAAAGTAAACAACAAAAAACCTAACTCACTTTTTTAGGAACCACGATTGCAATTAGCATGTGCAACAAGCCTTTAAACCCCTAGGTCACCCCTAGTGGAGGGTTTGTGTCCCGTGGGTGTTTGTAGTGAATATACATCCAAAATTCAGAGAAAACAAATCCCAACCTTGGCTAAAGGTAAGGGCCATACCTATCTGGAGCAAAGATAATTTCTCTTACACTTGATCTAGGGACCCCCCATACTTAAATTTTTATTACCCCATATCAATTTTAGGCACAAGCATATTTCTTAACTTGGAACTCATCTTATCTCTTTGAAAACATCCTTATATTAAGGCAAAAGCACTTGTGAAGTAATAGGGAACCAAGGACTAAAGCGTTGGACTGTTTTCGACGAAACATGTTACCAAGGCATTGATGACATTTACACATACTTTTCTACTGTGTGGTTTTCTTTCTTTTTTTTTTTTTTATTTTTTAGTAAACTCTATCCTAGTCCACTACTATTGGCCTAAATGACATGGTAGAACAAACACGAGGTACCCAAGTTACTATGTAGCTTAGTTTTTGCATATGCCCACATAGACAATGATACCAGAGTTCTTATAGAAATTTCTTCTCTCAGGGTTTCAATCAAGACACCATGCTTCCTTAGGCGCAATGCCCTGTATAGTTCTAAGGAAATCAACTCCCACTCTTTCTTTCCACACTTCATTTTGTGTATTTGTCAACTCATGCTAATCTAAAAAGAAGATCTCACCTCCAAATCAAGAGTACAAGGATCCCATAGACTTACATATGGTCCAACACCGTAAAACAAGAGTTTCTTATTTTTCAAAAAAAAGTCCCATCTCAAGACACAAGCTTGTTTCTTTTTTCTCAACAGGGTTTTATGTGTTCAAGATGGGTACCATAATCAAAATTTTTACTTTCATACATCAAGCAACCGAATGGTATGATCATTAGCTAAAAACCAAAGTAGGACTTCATCCTTAGCAAACTCAAAAAAAAAAAAAAAAAACGAACACAAACAAAGTGAAAAAAACAAAAACAAAAAAGAAACTAGTTTCCCTCCCCCACATTTAAGTCATGCAATGTCCTCAATGTAGGGAAAGAATTAAAAGCGAAGACAATGCAAGGGGGTCATACCTGGTTAAAAGTTAGTCATCAGTGTAAAGAGGTTCATGGAGATCCATGACCTCTTCACTAGCAGTAATAGGAAACTCGAGGAATGGTTTTAAATGCTGACCTTTAACCTTTAAAATTACTCCTGTTCCTAGATTCAGAATCTCAACAGCCCCATGGGGATATATATTATGGATAATAAATGGTCCATCCCATTGGGATCTAAGCGTACTAGGAAAAAGGTGCAACCAAGAATTGTACAATAAGACCTTATCACCAATTGCATAAGATTTTGTGAAGAATGTGCTTATCATAAAAAGGCTTTTGTCTTTTCCTTGTAAATCCTAGAATTTTCGTGGGCATCATTCCTAAGTTCCTCCAACTTAGATAGTTGGAGCCTACGATGAATACCAGCATCAGACAAATCAAAGTTGAGCTTCTTGATGGCCGAAAAGGCCTTATGCTCCAACTTAAATGGTAAGTGATAGGCTTTTCCATATAGCAAATGGTAGGGAGACTGACCAAGGTTAGTCTTGAATGCAGTTCGATGGGCCTATAAAGCATCAGTGAGCCTAAGGGACCAATCCTTATAGTTGGGATTAATAGTCTTCTCTAAGATTTGTTTGATTTTCTTATTAGACACCTCCACTTGGCCACTAGTTTGGGGGGTGATAAGGGGTGGCTAATTATAGCACGTGGTGTACCAAAGTGGGAAAAAATGTTCACTTTGAGAAACTGAACCACCATTTTGTGGTCATTAGATTTACAAGGTATGGCCTTTATCCATTTAGAAACATAATCGACGGCCAAAAGTATATTCAAATTTTTGAAGGAATTAGGGAATGGTCCCATAAAATTGATGCCCCACACATCAAAGGTCTCAACTACTAAAATAGGGTTAAGTGGCATCATGTTCCTCTTATTGATATAGCCAAAAGATTAGAAGGTGGAATAAGCCTTGAAAAATCAAAAGCATTTCTAAAAAGAGTGGACCAATAAAATTCGCATTGGAGAACCTTTGCGGCAGTCTTCTTAAGTCCAAAGTGTCCAAATTGAGTGCTGCTCATGATCAGACACACAACGTCTGTTAATTTGGTCAGGACAAACTTTGAAAAGATAAGGATCATCCCAAAAGAAATGCTTAACTTGTGAAAGGAATTGATGTATATCTTGAGTGGACTAGTGATCTAGAGTCACACTTGAAACTAAGAAGTTGATAATATCAGCAAACCATGGTTCACTGGATAGTGCAAATAATTATTTATCTAAATAATTTTCATTGACTAGAGAATCGAGAGTCAAGGAATTGGGAAGCTGGGATAAATAGTCTGTAACTAGGTTTTTAATGCTTTTCTTATCCCTAATTTCCAAATCAAACTATTGGAAAAGTAAAACCCACCTAATGAGATAGGCTTTGGCATCCTTCCTCTGAACTAGGTATCTAAGAGCAGAATGATCAGTATACACCACCACATGTGGCCCAATTAAGTAAGACCAAAACTTTTCTAGTGCAAACACACCAGCTAATAATTCCTTTTTAGTGGCTGTATAGTTGAGTTGTGCATCATTTAAGGTCCTACTAGCATAGTAAATAACAAGGGGAAACTTATTAATCCTTTAACCCAAAATCGCTCCTATGAAAAAATCTAAAGCATCACACATCAGTTCAAAAGGTTCTGTTGAACAATGGGTGCAATGGTAAACTCCTACTTAAGTTGCTTGAAGGATTCTAGGCACTCTTTAGAAAACTCAAAAGTTTGATCTTTGGCAAGTAGTGTAGTGAGAGGTCGGATTAACTGACTAAAGTCCTTGATGAACCTTCTGTAGAAGCCAGCATAGTCCAAAAAAGATTGAACGTCCTTAACAGATTGGGAGGTGGTGAATTATCAATTAAATCCACGTTAGCTCTATCTATCTTAATTCCTTCCTTAGATACTACATGGCTTAAAACTATACTAGATTTAACCATAAAATGACATTTCTCCCAATTCAAAACCAAATTCTTAGATATGCACCTTTTCAAAACTAGGGAAAGATGGTGAAGACACTCAAAATAGGTATTCCCATAAATTGAAAAGTCATCCATAAACATATCTAAGAATTACCATGTCAGAAAAGATGCTCATCATGCATCGTTGGAACGTTAGAATGTAGCAGGGGCATTGCAAAGCCCAAAGAGCATATGCCTGTAAGTAAATGTTCCATATGAGAATGTAAAAGTGGTCTTATGCTTGTCCTCTAAAGCAATTGGAAACTGGTTATAGTCGGAATATCCATCAAGAAAATAATAGTATTCACCTCTAGCTAACCTCTCTAGCATCTGGTCAATGAATGATAATGGAAAATGGTCATTTTAGATTGCTACATTAAGTTTCCTGTAGTCTATGTACACTCTCCTCCCTGTTTGGACATGGGTTGGAATTAGTTCATTATTGGAATTGTGAGCTATAGTAACACTAGACTTCTTGGGCACTACATGAACTTAGCTTACCCATTGGCTATCAGAAATAGGATAAATCATTCCATGATCTAAGCACTTTAGGATCTCTTTCTTAATGGCTTCCATCATCAGTGGGTTAGCTCTTCTTTGGGGTTCTATGGATGGTTTGGAATCCTCCATAAGATGTATATGATATTGCACAATAGAAGGACTTATACCCTTGATATCAACCATGGTCCATCCTAGGGATTCCTTATTGTCTTTTAACAGTTTGAGTAATTCCTCTTCCTGGTTAGAAGTCAAATCTGAAGAAATTATTATAGGAAGAGTTTGGTTAAGCTTTAGGAAAGCATACCTCAAATTAGATGGTAACTCCTTAAGATCTAGCTTAGGGGGCCTAACTATAGAAGGTTTGGGAATGGAATTGGAAAGTGGTCTTAAGGGCTCCACAGGTGTGTGAAGACTCAAGACTTCAGAAAATAAATTTTCACTATCATCATCCAACTCATCTATACACTCTTAGAATTCTGAATCAAAATCAATATTAAAGTTGGTAATTAAATCATCAGAAAAATCCAGAAAATCTTCAAGCATATTGATCTCTTTTTTTATATATGGTTGCTTGCTTATCTTAAACATGTTAAACTCAACAGTTTGGTTGTACAAAGATAACCTTAGGAAACCATTCTAGCAATTGATTAATGCATTACTCGTAACCAGGAATGGTCTTCCTAGAATTATTGGGATCTCATCCTTGGTTGAGAAAGGCTTGGTATCAAACACAATGAAATTAACAGGGAATATAAATTCTCCCACCTTAAGTAAGACATCCTCAACCATCCCTATAGGAATATTAACAGACCTATTTGCCAACTGAAGAGTAGTTCTAATGGCTTTCAATTCTCCCATTCCTAGTTTCATATACACATGGTAAGACAAAAGATTCACACTTACACCAAGGTCAAGTAAGGTATGCTAAATGTAGGTGTTGCCTATGTGTGAGGATATCGGCCGAAGAATGCCCCTGCCCTCTTTGTTAAAAAAGGGAGCTTGGCATCAATTCCGTCCTCTCTCCTCTCTTTATCTTTTTAATGAGGGAGGGGTGTGTCGTGTGTGCTTTGATTGTGGGCCCCGCACCACCGTATCACCACTCAGAGATACGTGGAGGCCTATTTTCCAAGAGTATAAAATTCATCATTCGAGACAAGGGTTTGATGATAGTCCAATACTGGGATCAGTATCATATAAATGGGGGTTTGGAGTCACCATCTAGGGTTATAGGCATAGGACCTTGGTGTGGGCTCAATTCTTAAGAAAATGGCCCAAAAATTAGTCTGGTCAAGAGATTTAGGGTAAGTGTCAGGTTACAGAATTGAGAAGGTGTTAGGCACCTAATCTACCCGGTTCAACCGGTCTTCCTACTAGATGCTTAAGAACGAATATTTTCCACAATTATTACTATTCATATGCATGGGTAAGTTATCACTCATATATACATTGACTGAATTTAAACTACTATGTATATTAAAACAAGGTCTATTAGATATCTACATTATGCTCAAATGAAGAGAGAGATTGTACTTGAATTTGACCCCTGTTTTGGGTCAAGAGGGGTGGGCCCCTGATTAGTACCATCTCAGACTATCTTTTGTGTTCTTCTGGCTCAAGGGAAGATGGTCTTGATCTCCAACTTCCTTTCTTAAGAGATGTTGATTGTGATGGTATGCGGACAGGGTTCCGGCTTAGAAAGATTACTTTCAGATTTGGATTCAGACAGAGCTTCAGCTAGGGAAGGCTATCTCCAGATTTAGAACCAGACAGAGCTTCGTCTAGGGAAGGTTATTTTTGGGCTCAGGATGAGGTGACACTCTGGTAGAGCTTTTGCTAGGGATAGGCTATGGGAGGGCGAGGCTAAGGTGGCACTTTGACAAAGCTTCCGCTGGGAATGGCTATTTCTGAAAAGATTTCAGGGGCACTCGACAGGGCTTTCGCTAGGAACTACTATTTTTAGAAAGAAATAGATTGACCTAAAAATGGACTGAAGATCTCCAAAGCCTCAAAGAACACTTTGAAGATCCGAACAGAGTTTCAGATCTTGACAAAGATCTCTCCGTAGACCCGAAGAACCTCAAAGGGGTTTCTACTTTGGGTAAAACTCAAGAACACTTAAAGGAGGGGGTTGAAGAACATACTACTTTTGGCAAAAACTGGATCAGACTAAGAACTTGGATTGAAGATCTTCAACATCTCGAAGAACAGTTCGAAGATTTGAACAAGATTTCAGATCTTGATGAAGATCACTCCGAAGACCCGAAGAAAATCAAGAGAGTGAGGGGAGGAGAGTTTCACTATAAGGGAGTGAGGTGGGGTTTTGGTATGTGAAATCCAAAGGAGGGGGTATTTATAAATTTTTTCGACCAATGGAAAAGAGGGAACATCTTTATCTAATAGATGAAAGAAGGGTTCTTGCTTAAAGTGGGGGGATAGGAATTTTATACACTGGGTAAAAGAGGTCCTCAGACCAAATTGGGTGGGGAGGGATTTTGTCCAATGGGTAAAAAAGGGTTTTTTAGGAGAGAGAATCACTCGCAAAAAAGGGGTTTTTTGGTCTTAAATGGGTGAAGAGGGAATTTCTTCACCCACCGGGGTAGGGAAATATCAATCTTGGACATTGTCTGTGGCACACAAGGTTGGGTTCAAGTGCATGGGGCATGAAAAGGTACTAGTGCATAAGTTGACAAGCAGTGGTGTATGGGTGTGCGGGCAGTGTGCAAGGGTGTGCATAGGCTGGGTGCAAGGGTGTGCATAGGCTAGGCTGGGCAGTAGGGAAGTAGGCTAGGCAGCAGCTAGCAAGCGCATGCGTGCGGGATGCCCTGCTGGCCAACACATGCAGGTGTGCAGTGAGGGCTTGGGCATCGTAGGTCAGGGACACGCGCGTGGCAGGGTGGGGTGCGGCATGGTCGAGTGAGGGTGTGCACAGGCAGGGAGGGGGCATGGGTATGGCCTAGCGGAGCACACACGTGGTAGGGCGGGGGCACTGACATGGCCAAGTGGGGGAGCTAGCATGGTTGAGCGGGGGCACGAGCATGGCAAGGTGGGGGCACAGGCATGGTCGAGTGGGGATATGGATATGGCCTAGCGGGGGCACTAGTATGGCTGAGCGGGGGTGTATGCAGGTGGGCTGGCCTGCTGGCCAACGCAAGCAGCATGTGCAATCATGAAATTTTCTGGTGAAGATCATGGGAGATCTGATGGTCCAATTTTGACGTACCATATATCATTGGAATTGTATTTCTGAGTGCTATTCATCCGTATGGTCATTTTGACTGGATTCCTTCGTACATAGAAAGTCAAAATTGGACCCTCTTCTCTCCCGTGTGGGGTTTCTAGGGTTTCAGGTCTGAGAGTGTTTCTGGGTTATCTGGGTAGGTAAGGGATGAACTTTAGGGTAGGTAGGAGATTTTCCAGTTTTCCAGTGGGACTATCCGCATGCGCGGTATACATGCGGGTAGGGGTGTCAATCGGTCGGTCTGGCTCAGTTTCGATCTGGGTTGAGTCAATTTCGGTGTGGGAAAGTTGAAACCAAAACTGAACCAATAAGGAAATTCTGGTTTCGGTTTGGTTTCAGTTTCGGTGCGGTTTGGTTTCGGTTTGTCTTCGGTTTCTTAAATCGATTTGTAACCTGGTTGGTTTTGGTTTTTGGTCCAATTTGGATTCGACTTTCCATACAAATGTTTACAAAACTATGCAAATTTTAATTTTTTTAATAAATTTTGGAGTGTTTCGGTTTCTTACCGGTTTGGTTTTGGTTTCGGTTTCGGTTTGGGTTTTGAGCCGGTTTCGGTTTGGTTTGGTTCATCCGGTTTTGTGGGGCGGTTCGGTTTGGTTTTGGGGTTGCAATACTCCAAACCGAACCGACCCAATAAGGCTTTGGCTCGGTTTGGTCCGTGTTGTTATCGGTTCGGTCCGGTCGGTTTTACCGGTTCGGTTTAAGAATTGACACCCCTACATACGGGAAAGTGTGGTTTTTAGGGATGATTATGGGAGATCTGTCGGTCTAATTTTGACATGTCATATATTGTCCAAATCATATTTCTGAGCACTATCCATTCGTACAGTCATATTGACTAGATTCCTTCATATACAAAAAGTTAAAATTAGACCCGCTTCTCTCCCCATGGGGTTTTCTAGGGTTTTGGGTAGGGAAAAGTTTCCATCACCATCTCCATTGATCGAAAGCTAGAAGTCACATCCAAGATCCATATTTCATTATAGCCAGAGGAAGGTGACAAAATTGGGTGTCTACTAAATGCCCCTCTTTGGACGAGGCCTATGCTAATGGCTGAAGGGCAAAGAAAAGAACAACCACATTTTGTCACCCAGAGCATATACCGTCATCTTGCTCATTTATGATGGAGTTGAAAAATGCAACAGATAATATTTCTAAAGTTTTAGGACTTATCTAGGCTGTCAATTAGGGAAAAGGAATTTGTTGCTCTTCCAATCTTACAAAAAGGTTAATGCTTTGATCTTTTGACTTTTCCTTAGTTGGGCTTCACATGTGCCAGTTCAGGGAATGTGGTCTCCATGTTGGGTCTATCGACCCAATCTAGACTATCTGGGACGATGGTTACAAGAGAGGAATTCGCTACTCTTTCAATCTTACAATAAGCAACAACATTTTATTCTTTGATTTTCCTTAGCTAGGCTCCACATGTGCCAGTTTAGGATTTGGTCTATGAGATCGGGCCACTCGGAACCGATTCAAAGGGGTTGGGCCTCCTAGGGCTGGGTTAATGACATTGGGCCACCAGGGGTCAGATAAATGCAATTGGGCCACCTAGGGCCTACGTATCCCTCGAAAGGAATCAAGTCTGATGTAGTTCAGGCTATTCACTCTTTCAGACATAATACTTCTTGAGTTGATCCATGTTGACCCAATCTTTATACTTTTCCGTCATTTTTTGTAAGATGACCTTGATGTTCTTGTTGGCTGCTTCCACTACCCCATTGGTGTGCAGCCTGTAAGTGGTAGAGCGATGTCTTCTGATACCAAACTTTATGCAGATTCTATCAGTCTTGCCCCAAAAATTGGATCCCTGATCTGATATCAATTCTTGGGGCACTCCATATCAGGAAATCATATTTTCTTGGATGAATTTGGCTACCCACTTGGTGAAATAATCAGTGGCTACCAAGATGAACTCATGACCATTGGATGCCTTGGGGTTGACCTTTTCAATGATATCAATGCCCCAAGTGGAGAATGGCCAAGGTGAACTGAGTGAATGTAGCTCGGTTGGCAGGATATGTATGATGTTAGCAAATATCTGACACTTGTGGCATTTTCTGACAAAGTCCACGCAATCTGCTTTGTTTAAAATTTAAAAGTAATCGTAAGTGTGCGGATCAGTGTAGCTAACGGGTCGAACACTAGGAGAGTAGCCTTTTATTTTAGGCTTCTTCTAGTAATGCGAAAGTGCACAGATTCATTATGGTGATCTAATTCTAACTACCGAACTAACACAAGTGCACCTAAAAGCGACCTAACCATTCACATCTAGGAATTTAAATACTTAAACCACACAATTAAAAAGCAAATAAATAAAAAATAAAAGTGCTAAATAAATAATATAAAAGAGAAAAATCTAGAGAGATGCACACAAGTAGGTATCTCTACTTAGCCTAAGATATGCACCAGAAACAATATGAGCTTCCCTACTTGACCAGAGAGTACTCTTACAAGGGCTTTTCTACTTGGCTTTAGGGGAAAGGCTGAAAAGTAAATAATCAAAATAAAAGGATGGTTCCATAGCTAGAGGGGCAAAGCCAACACATGCATCTAGTCAATGACCTTGGGGGAAAGGGAAAGCATCAAAGAAAAAACTGAAATTTAAATCATACTTTAAGAATGAAGGGGAAGCAAGAAGAGGGAATAAGAGGGCTTGAGACCTCCTAATAAGGAAGGGATTTTACACACCACAACTCACCAACTATGCTAGGTAGTTGTTGTTACCAAGAAAGAATCTTCAATCACTTAAGGGTGTGATCCATTGATCCATTGATCCTTTTGGCATTGATCCTTTTTTCTTTCTTCTTAACAGGATTTTTATACATTCAAAGTAGATACCTTAATCAAAACTTTATTTTCATACATCAAACAACCGAATGGTATGATCATTAGTCAAAATCCAAAGTAGAACTTCATCCTTAGCAAGCTCAAAGCAAATAAATAAAGTGAAAAAAGCAAAAACTAGTTTCCCTCCCCCACACTTAAGTCATGCAATGTCTTCAATGCATGGAAAGAATTAAAAGCTAAGACAATGCAAGGGGGTCATACCTGATTAAAAGTTAGTCATCACTGTAAAGAGGTTCATGGAGATCCATGACCTCTTCACTAACAGTAGTAGGAAACTTGAGGAACGGTTTCAAACGTTGACCATTAACCTTCGAAATTACCCCTGTTCCTAGATTCAAAATCTCCACAGTCCAATGGGAATATACATTGTGGGCAATAAACGGGCCATCCCATCGGGATCTAAGCTTACTAGGAAAAAGATGCAATCGAGAGTTATACAATAAGACCTTATCACCAATTACAAAAGATTTATGTAGAATGTGCTTATCATGGAAGGCTTTGGTCTTTTCCTATAAATCCTAAAACTTTCATAGGCATCATTCCTAAGTTCCTCCAACTTAGTTAGTTGGAGCCTACGATAACTTCCCGCATCAGACAAATCAAAGTTGAGCTTCTTAATGGCCCAAAAGGCCTTATGCTCCAATTCAATTGGTAAGTGATAGGCTTTTCCATACACCAAATGGTAGGGAGATTGACTAAGGTCAGTTTTGAATGTAATCCGATGGGCCCACAAGGCATCAATGAGCCTAAGGGACCAATCCTTATGGTAGGGATTGACAGTTTTCTCCAAGATTTGTTTGATCTGCCTATTAAACACCTCCACTTGGCCACTAGTTTAGGGGTGATAAGGGGTAGAAAACTTATGGGTGATCCCATACTTTTTCATTAAGGCCTCAAAAGGTCGATTACAAAAATGAGTACCCCTATCACTAATTATTGCACGTGGTGCACCAAAGTGGGAAAAAATGTTCTCTTTGAGAAATTGGACCACCACTTTGTAGTCATTAGATTTATAAGTTATGACCTCTATCCATTTAGAAACATAATCAACAGCCAAAATTATGTACAAATTCCTAAAAGAATTAGGGAATGGTCCCATAAAATTGATGCCCCATATATCAAAGATCTCAACTACCAAAATAGGTTGAGGGGCATTATGTTCCTCTTATTGATACGGCCATAAGATTGGCAGGCGAAATAAGCCTTATAAAAATCAAAAGCATCTCTAGAAAGAGTGGGGCAATAAAATCTGTATTGGAGAACCTTTGTAGCAGTCTTCTTAGGTCCAAAGTATCCACCACATGCATGATCATAGCAAAAGGAGAGAATGGAATGCTGCTCATGATCAAGAACACATCGTCGGATAATCTGATCTAAACATATCTTAAACAAATAAGGATCATCCCAAAAAAAGTACTTAACTTGGGAATGAAGCCTATACTTATCTTGGGTGGACCAGTGATCCGGAGTCACACCTGAAACTAAAAAGTTGACAATATTAGCAAGCCATAGTTCACTGGACACTGTAAATAACTGTTAATCTGGAAAGTTCTCATTGGTTAGAGAATCAACAGTTAAGAAATTGGGAAGCCAGGATAAATGGTTTGCAACTAGATTTTCAACTCCTTTCTTATCCCTAATTTTCAAATCAAACTCTTGCTAAAGTAAAACCCACCTAATGAGATGGGCTTTGGCATCCTTCTTCTGAACTAGGTATCTAAGAGCAGAATGATCAATATACACCACCACATGTGAACCAACTATGTAAGACCGAAACTTTTCTAATGCAAATACAACAACTAAAAATTCTTTTTCAATGGTTGTATAGTTGAGTTGTGCATCATTTAGGGTCTTATTAGCACAGTAAATGATAGTGGACAACTTATTAATCATTTGAACCAAAATCGCTCCTATAGCAAAATCTGAAGCATCACACATCAGTTCAAAAGGTTCAGTCCAAACAGGTGGTTGAACGATGGATGCATTGATCAACTCCTTCTTAAGTTGCTTAAAGGATTCTAGGTACTCTTTAGAAAACTCAAAAGTTTGATCTTTGGCAAGTAATGAAGTGAGAGGTTGGGGCAAACTAGCTATAGTTCTTAATAAATCTTCTGTAAAAGCCAGTGTGCCCTAAAAAAGACTGAACGTCCTTAACAGATTGAGGAGGTGGTAAATTATCAATTAAATCCACTTTGCCTCCATCTACCTTATTTCCCTCCTTGGGTATTATATGGCCTAAAACAATACCAGATTTAACCATAATATGGTATTTCTCCTAATTCAAAACCAAATTCTTAGATATGCACCTTTTCAAAACTTGGGAAAGATGGTGAAGACACTTAGATCAAGAATTCCCATGAATTGAAAAATCATCCATAAATACTTCTAAGAATTTTTTGACCATGTCAGAAAAGATGCTCATCATGCATCGTTGGAATGTAGCAAGAGTTGTAAAGTCCAAATGATATATGCCTATAAGTAAATGTTCCATATGGGCATGTCAAAGTGGTCTTATGTTGGTCCTCTAAAACAATTGGGATCTAGTTATAGCCGAAATATCCATCAAGAAAAAATAGTATTCATGTCTAGCTAACCTCTCTAACATCTGGTCAATGAATGGCAATGGGAAGTAGTCCTTCCAAGTTGTCATATTAAGTTTCCTATAACTTATGCACACTCTCCACTCTGATTGGACACAAGTTGGAATCAGTTCGTTATTGGCATTGGGAACTATGGTAACACCAGACTTCTTAGGCACTATATGAACTGGGCTTACCTATTGGCTATCAGAAATATGATAAATTATTCTATGATCCTAGTACGTTAGGATCTCCTTCTTAATGGCTGCCATCATCATAGGGTTAGCTCTTCTTTGAGGTTCCGTGGATCATTTAGAATCCTCCATTAGATGTATATGATGTTTCACAATAGAAGAAATTCCTTATTGTCTTTTAACACATTAAATAATTCCTCTTCCTGGCTAAAAGTCAAATTTGAAGAAATTATTACTAGAAGAGTCTGGTCAGGCCCTAGGAAAGCATACCTCAAATTAGATGGCAACTCCTTAAGATCTAGCTTAGGGGGCTCAACTATGGAAGGTTTGGGAATTGAATTGGAAAGGGATCCTAAGGGCTCCACATGTGTGTGAAGACTCAAAACTTCAGAAAAGAAAGTTTCACTATCATCTTCCAACTCATCCATACGCTCTTGGAATTATGAATCAAAGTCAATATCAAAGTTAATAATTAAATCATCAGAAAAATTTAGAAAATCCTCAAGCATAATGATCTCTTCTTCCATATGTGGTAGCTTACCTATCCTAAACATGTTAAACTCAACAGTTTGGTTACCAAAAGATAACCTTAGGAAACCATTCCAACAATTGATTAATGCATTACTAGTAGCAAGAACTAATCTTCCTAGGATTATGGAGATCTCATCCTTAGTTGAGAAGGGATTGATATCTAACACAATGAAATCAACAGAAAAAATAAATTCCCCACCTTTAGTATGACATCCTCAATCATCCTTTTAGGAATCTTGACAGACCTATCTGCCAACTAAAGAGTAGTTTCAGTGGCTTTCAATTTTCCCAATCCTAATTGTTTATACACATGGTAGGGCAAAAGATTCACACTTGCACCAAGGTCAAGTAAGGCATGCTCAATGTAGGTGTTGCCTATGAAACAAGCTATAGTAAGACTCCTTGGATCCTTACACTTAGCTGTTATAGGCTGAGTAATTATGGAACTAATGTTACCTGCCAAGAAAACCTTTTTGGGTACACTGGTGATACATATGTGAGTACACAAATCTTTCAGGACTTTGCAAAGGTGGGGATCTGGGATATGGCATCCAAAAGAGAGATGCTCACTTTTACCTTCTTGAAGACTTCTAAAATTTTTTTTTATGTATGCAGTCTTCTTTTTGTTTATCAAGTGATTAAGAAAAGGGACAGGGGGAACATAAGATTGTTACGGATTTTCCCTTTTTTAGAAGAATCATGTTTGGTTTCCTCAACCAAATCATCTTTAGTTTCAAAAGAGTCATTAGGTTCATCAAACGAACCTAGAATAGGAGGCACACTTGTGTCCTCAACTGAAGGAGAGTTAGCAAGAGTAATGGATGAGGAAGATTTAGGAACACTTTGTTGGTACTTTCTACCACTCCTAAGGTCATAAACAGCATTACATTAGTTGGAGGGCCCTTGTTGGATCTGACCTTATACTATATTCAGTGGTGCATTAGAAAGTGCTTGTGAACTAATAGGCTGATGATGCCTAGGGTTAGGCTCTAGTTGACTGGGCAAGGTTCCCTTCTCCCTCTCACGTAAAATTGAGACAACTTGGGAGAGTTCTCTTGTAAGATTTTGATGGCTTGTCATGTGGAGGGCCATATTCTTTTCCAAATCACTTACCTTACTTGCCTCTCCAGTGTTGGTAAACCAGGGATTTGCTGATAAGATGATAAGAGAGGGGACCCAGGGAAACTAGCTTGAGGTCCTATATTTGGCCTAGGAAAAGTATTTAGTGCAAAAGGTTATGCATTGGGAGGCCTTTGGGGTCCAAGTTGACCATGACTATGAAAATTGGAAGGCCCTGCTTGGTTGCCCTGATTCTAAGAGAAATTTGGGTGATTTCTCCATTCTGGATTATAGGTGTTACTATATGGATTATTATGATATAAGGCATTAACACTTTCATTAGAAGTGCCTCTAGAGGTGTTGGGGCATTCTTCCATAACATGTTCAGGGGACTGGCACCAAGCACACATCTTAACCAAATTGATTGATGATGGCTCTTTAGGAACAATAGCCTCAATCCTCTTGAGTAGGCTATCCAAATGGGCTTCCTTGGCTATTATTCCATCCATAAAATATCCTTTCCCTCCTATAGTTCTTTCACTTTCTTGGGTGGATTCTCACTCACGGGTTTTTTCAGCTAAGTCAAGTAAAAATTCCCATGCCTTTCCTTCATCTGTAAAGATTGTGAATCCCTTAGGGCACATAGACTATCATTTATTTAGTTGGGTAATCAATACCCTCACAAATTATTTGATATAAATGCCATAAGTCTAGGCCATGGTGAGGGCATTCTTGGAGTAGATCCTTGAATCTCTCCATGAGTTTGGAAAAGGACTCACTAGGCTTTTGCTTAAACTGAAGGATATCACTTCTAAGCTTATTAGTCTTGTCAGTTGGGAAAAACTTCTTGAGCAAGGCACTTGTGAATTTCTCCCTTGTGCTTATGGAATTTGTGGGTAACCCATACAACCAATTCTTAGCTTGGTCTTTTAATGCAAAAGTGATAAACCTAAGCTTAATAGCATCATCAGAAAGCTGTTGAATCTTAAGTAGAACACATACCTCTTCAAATTCCCTTAAAAATAGATATGCATCCTCAGAGGTCAGCCCATGGAAGTGGGGCAATATAGTGATGTATTGAGATTTGAGTTCAAAATTATTGCCCTGGGCTTGTGGTAGAACTATGCAGAAAGATTGGGCTATTCTAGCAGGGTAGAACCTTTCTTTCAGAGATTTAGGTGAAGGGTTTTTATGTTGGTCTCCCATATTGAAAGGTTTTAAAGAAAGCAAACATATATGGTCACTACTCATTGGATCTCTTCTTTCTAACCGATTCTTAGTATTATGTACCCACCTAACACTTATGCAACAGAAAACTACCCATAACTAGAGTAAGACAAGCACAAAAGAATGGATAGAAAAACTATTTTTAATGATTTTTTTGATTTTTTTTTGCTTTTTTGGAGCTTATCAGCAGGGATCTGGGGTTGCACAGGTCAATTCCTGAGGTACTGCTGCAAGGCGAAACCTGTCTTTATCATACTATGAGGCATGGTGACCTCCACCGATACAACTATTATTGTAAGTTGTTGTTCTCAATAATTCAATAGAAGAAAAAGAAAAATAAAATAACACAAACAAAGCACTCCGATTTACCAAAAGAAAGCAAAAAATAACATGGAACTGTCTCCCTGGCAATGGTGCCTAAAACTTGTTTGAAATTTAAAAGTAACCGCAAGCGTACGGATCAGTGTAGCTAATGGGTCGAACATAAGGAGAGCAGCCACTTTATTTTAGGCTTCTTCCATAATGAGAAAGTGCACAGATCATTATGGTGATCTAATTCTAACTACTGACCTAACACAAGTGCATCTAAAAGCAACCTAATCATTCACATCTGGGAATTTAAATAATCAAACCATGCAATTAAAAAGTAAATAAATGAAAATAAAAGTGCTAAAATAAAAGTGCTGAAAAGTAAATAAATAAAATAAAAGGGAAAAAAGCTAGAGAGAGGCACACAAGTAGATATCTCTACTTAGCCCGAGAGATGCACCATAAACAATATGAGCTTCCCTACTTGACCAGAGAGTACTCTTACAAGTGCTTTTCTACTTGGCTTTAGGGGAAGGGCTGAAATGTAAATAATCAAAATGAAAAGTTGGTTCCATAGCTAGAGAGCGGCAAAACCAACATATGCATCTAGCCAAGGACCTTGGGGGAAAGGGAAAGCATCAAAGTAAAAACTGAAATTTAAATCCTACTTTAAGAATGAAGGGGTAGCAAGAAGAGGGAATAAGAGGGGGCTAAGAAGACTATTAAAGGAGCCTACTTACTTGAACTTCAACCCTTGAACTAAAAACTTGATCGATTTGAGATACTACCAGTACTAAAAATCAGATCTGAAATAAGCAAAATCTAAAATTTATAGTACTAGAGAAAACATATCTGACGAAAAAAATTAAACTTGAAAGACATGCTCTATAACTTGTTCTTGTCACCTAGAACTAAACCTAGAGCTAGAACTTGAAAATCACAACTTCAATTGCTTAAACAATAAAAATAAGAGATTGAATAAAAAACAAAAGTGCTTGCATTAATTGAATAAAAAGAACTTATAAAAGTGTTTAAAGCAAATACCTAGAACTAGAGCTAGAGAAAGAGAAAACTAGAGAGAGAGAGAAAAAGCAACTAAAAAAATAAACCTAAGAAGAGAGAAGTAGAGAGGAAGAGAGGGACAACCCTTTAAGGTTTTGTTGACTCCCTTTTATAGCAAATAGGGGAGAGAGAAGGACATCCAAGGGTGGATCCCCATGGAAGATTTTGTGGTGAGGTGGAGGAGAAAGAAGAGAGAGAGCCGTAGGAAGTAGAAGTTTTTTTTTTTTCCTTTTTTTCTTTCCTTTTTCTCTTCCTTCTTACGTAAGAAACCCCCCTTGCCAATTTTTCTTGCTTGAATTTGGACAATATTTTATTTTATTGGAAAATTTCATCCATGCCCTTGTCTTTTTCTTTTCTTTTTTTCTTTCCTATTTTTTCTCTTTATTTTCTCCCTCTCTTCTTCAAACTTGCGCACAACCATCTTGGCTGACCTCCTTTAAATGATGAATAGGAGAGAGAAAATTTTCTAAAATAAACCTTAAAAAAAGTGCAGCCAAGAGGTTCAAACTTGAGACCTCCTAATAAGCAAGGGATTTTACACACCATAACTCACCAACTACGCTAGGTAGTTGTTGTTACCAAAAATGAATCTTTAATCACTTAAGGGTGTGGTCCATCAATCCTTGTTGGCATTTGAAATATTCCTTATACCCCTGGGACAACTACAGATGGGTTAGTTTTGCATCTCGATTCAGTTCTGATCCATTATTCTTTTTATGGCCCAAAAAGAATAATCATTTGTATGGGTGACCAAACGGATGTGTACTTTTAATTGAACACATCCATCTTTCTCAGAATTTCATCTCTTCACAATCATGAAAAGAAACAAGACCTCTTTACGTGTAAAATTGGAGATATAGCACCTGATAGTCTTTAAAGCCTTGAAAATATAAAACCTGCAAAAAGAGAGTAAAACCTAAGGTAGCTTCATTCTAAATATGTAAAATACATGTTTTACTACCCTAGATTTCACACATAAATGTGCTCATTATGCTTCCATTGTGTTTCAGTAGTATTCCAGCCTGAGAATCTTTTTGGATAACATTTTGGCATTCATGTGGGGTCCACAATGACCTTGATGAATTTCCTCCATGATGGTTGTAGCTTGTTCTTCATCCACACACAACAACTGTATTCCATCATAAGATCTCTTGTATAATAGATCCTCTTGAAGAATAAACTAGGTGGCATATATTTTCAAAAACTTTTTTTCTTTGTCAGTTGCTTCAACCGGGGACTTCCTTTCCCTGATGAAATCCATTATGTGCGTGAACCAAGACCGACCATCCATAGTGAGAGAATTCACCAAATTCTAATAAATGGGCCTGCTTCTTTGTTCTACTAAGAATGGTCGGGCCCTAGCCATAGGGTTGCATTCTACCATGGAAGCCAAGGTTGCAAGGGCATCAGCAAACCTATTGTTATCTCTCTGAAAGTATTCGAATGAGATCTTCTCAAAGTGTTCAATTACCTCTTCTAAATGTTTTTAATATGGCTTCAGCTTTTCATCTCTAGTTTTTCACTTACTCTATGTCTAGCAGTTGACAATGGACGAATCTCCATACACATTGATCATTTTAACCTCAATGGTCAGGGCCGTTTCTAGTCCCAAAGCACAAGCTTTATATTCAGCAATGTTGTTGGTACAGGGGAGATCGAGGAGGAATGATGAAAGCAAATAAAGGCCGTCAGGAGTGACAAGCAATATTTTCGTACCACATCCCTTCTGATTGGCTACTCCATCAAAGAATAACCACCATTCATTAACTGTATCTTCTTCTTCCATTGCTGCGATTCCTTCATCGGGAAAGCCATCATCCAAAGATCTTCTATCTTCTGTGGGGTGGGTAGCCAAATGATTGGCTATGGCCTGCCCCTTGGTAGATTTTTGAGTAACTTAGGTGATGTCAAATTCTGATAGTAAAAGCAACCAACGGGCTATCCTTCCTATCTAGGCTAGTTTCTCAAAGAGGTATTTGATGGGATCCATCCTTGAGATCAAGCACACCATATAGGAAACCATGTAGTGCCGTAACCCTTTTGTTGCCCAATTTAATGCAGCACAAGTTCTTTCCAGAGATGTGTACTGTGTCTCAAATTCTAGGAACTTCTTGCTGAGCTAATACATGGCAATCTCTGCCCCCTCTTTGTCTCCTTCTGTGCTAGCAAAGAGCCCATGGAATACTCTCCCACTGACAGATACAACAGAAGTGGTTCTCCTTCCACCAGCGGTGTTAATATTAGTGGGTTCATGAGGTATTCCTTAATTTTGTCAAATGCTTGTTGGCATTGGTCATTCCATTCCATGGGGCTGATCCTTTTTTAGCAACTTGAAAATTGGTTCACAAATTGTAGTCAACCGAGCTATGAACCTGCTAATATATTGAATGTGACCCAAAAATCCTCATATTTGCTTCTCCATCTGAGGTGGGGGTATTTCTTGAATTACTTTGATTTTGATAGGGTTGACTTCAATGCCTCGTTCACTTACCAAGAAACCTAACAACTTTCCTACTGTTGCCCCAAAGACACTCTTTTGAGGGTTCAACTTCAGCTGATATTTCTTGATTCTTTCAAAGAAATGCCTTAGCACGGGAATATGCCCCTGTCGATCTTTTGACTTCATTATCATGTCGGCCACATAGACTTTCACATCATTGTTCATCATGTCATGCAATATGACTGTAGCTGCTCTTGATAAGTTGGTCTGGCATTCTTCAGTCCAAAAGGCATCACTTTGTAACAATAGGTTCTCCACGGAGTGGTGAAGGCTGTCTTCTCACAATCTTCTGTGTGCATGCTTATTTGGTTATATCCTGAGAATCCATCCATAAATGAAAAAAAAGCACGCCCCATCGTGTTATCCACCAATACACTGTAAGGTAATGGGAAGTAATCTTTAGGGCTTACTTTGTTAAGATCTTAGAAGTTTATGCACATTCATACCTTGCCATCTTTCTTCAGTACTGGTATGATGTTGACCAACCATTGGGGGTACTTCACCACTTGTAAAAACCCTACATTCCATTGCTTTACAACTTCTTCTATGATCTTTTCACTCTATTTTGGCCACATTCTTCGGAGCTTCTGCTTTACATGCTTTGCCCTAGAGTAAATCGACAATCGATGTTGCACGATGTTGGGGTTGATACCAGGCAGATTTTCATAAGGCTAAGCAAAGACCTTGGAAAATTCTTTCAAAAGACTAAACATCTATTCTGCTTCTTCATCATTAAGGGTATTGCCAATTTTTAGCCCTCGAAAGCATTGGTCACTTTCTAGATTAATAACCGGAGTATTCTCACGGATGGGTTGGGATTTCTTTGGTTTGCATTATTTTATTGATTCTCGATATTTATTAAGATCATCATCAGAAAAAGGAGGCATGTCATACTCAGAATTAGAAATTTCATTCATGAGAGAAGGAGTAATAGACTCGACATACAAAGTCTCTAGACTCTCCTCAAGAGGGGAGGTTGACACAGAATCATAAACAACAAACTCGACTACAGACTTGATAACTAGCTTGATGCTCTTGCCAGGGGTATTCAGGCTGGTTGACTCAATAGCATGAGAAAACTTGAAGTTTTCTCTAATGCTTGTCTAGTTTAGAAGTGGTTTAGTGGCTTGATGGATGAGGAGGTGTGGCAAAGCGCCTTCTTCTCCTTTTGAAAAAGTTACTACTATTTCTTCCGTGGCACAATGGTTCCTCTGGACAGGTGCCTGCTTCTTCACAAATACTAGCTGATCAATCTTGTGCTCTTGGTAGCCGAACTTTCTGAGGGGTGAAGATTGGTGGACTGCTTAATCCCTTTTCTATGAAGTCCATCTTTTTGAGCCTATTGAGGGATGCCATCCCGATGCCTCGGTCACATCTTTGACCACTTTCACGAGACTTCCTGTTGTAGTTGGTTCGGGCACAGTACGTATAAACCATCATTCTCTGTGCTCTTCTTTGCTTTGAATATATACTTCTTCCTCTGAAAGGACGAGGCTTGAGCTCATGCAGCTCTTGGGCTCTTGGCTCTTATAGGAGGGAGCAAAGGAAGCCTTTCAAATCAATGGGAAGTGGCAGACTCCAGGTGAGCCTTATCTTCTTTTCCTATTCTCTTTTTAGGAGAACTCAAGGACATGGTGCCTCCTTCGACTGGATCAATGTTGTAGGATCACCAAAGGAAGATCCAGTCTTAATCAGTGCAATTTTTACTATCTCAGTGATGCAACTGTCTTGATCACTTTCATTAACCAACATTTTCTATTATTCCACTTTGTGAGTCACCCAGTCGAACTCGTCTTAAAAAAATACTTCAAATCTTGGTTGTATTTTTGTGGCAATTTCATCAAACCATGGCTCCATATTTCCACAAAAGGGAGAATCCTCTCCTTTTACAAAATACCCATTGAGATTAGGATTGTAAGAGACAGAGATCTTTCTAGTCATCCTTAGCACTTTCTGCCCCTTGGTGGTTGGAGGACTGTACCCGGGACCATTCTTTCCCTTGTTCACTGCCAAACTAGGATGCTTTGGAACTCCTTGATGATATATTTTCTAATCCCATGCTAGGAAAATATTGCATATTCTTCATCATCTGATTCACTGGCGGACTCCAGATGGCTTCATAGTTAGTTGGGACTTCCTCCTTTGGTCCTTCTTCAACAATGGCTACACAAGTTGTATCTAATTCAAAACCACTTAGTTGGACCTCTTGGTCTTGTTCTTCCCCCTTTTCAATATTGGCCAAGGTATTCACCACTTCGGGATCTCTAGTTACTGTGATCACCTTTCCTTTATAGATGACCTTCATTTTTTGGTGGAGACTAGAGGACACTGCCTTCGCAGGATGCAACCAGGGCCTTCCCAAAAGCATGTTAAAAGCTACTGGTATGTCAATAACTTGGAAATCAATGTTGAACTTCACCAGGCCAATCTTTACAACAAGGGTAATGATGCCAAGGATCTTCCTCTTGGTATTATCATATTCCCGTATGGTTTGGGTGGTTGGCCTCATTTCTTCCAAGTTGATGCCAATACTCTTTTCTGATCTCAATGGTAGCACATTCAAAGTAGACCCATTGTCCACAAGAACCTGGGGAACCATTTTGTCAAGGCATTCTATTGTGACGTGGAGAGCTTGATTGTGCTCAACCCCTTTAGGAAGCTCTAAATTTGAGAACATCAGGGATTGCACCGCATATGTTGTCCCTATTATATGTGCTAGATGTACCAGATTTATCTTGATCGGCACCCATACATTGGTGAGAGACTTCAAGACTGCTTCACGATGTGTTGGGGATGCCATCAACAATCCCCAAATTGAGATTTTTGCTTGAGACTTCTTGATTTGAGCCAAGACTGGAATCATCATCATCACTATTTGTCAGGATGATTATCCCTACCATAGAATCATCTTTTTTTTTTTATTCTCCTTCCCTGCTTAGGGTGGGAAGTTGAGGTCCTCCATAAATATCCATAGCTCTGGCTCGTAGCTTCTTGGCTATATTGGAAAGTTATTGGAATGTAGCATCTACCACCTTTACAAAAGTGTCATCTGGCCCTATTTCCTCCAGATCATCTAACTGCTAATAGTAGTAACGATCACTGATAGTTACTTCACCCAACATATTGTCAATTTTTCCACCTTCTCCTGCATTCTCAATGTGTTGGAGTACACTTCACATAGCTTTTCCTCTATCTCTAATTCAGATTCGGGTTCATCCAGATAAAATTGAATCAGCTCTCTAGATCCTTCATCACTTTCTGAATCTGACATAGAACCATCTCCTCCCATACAGAGGGAAGGGTAAATGCCACCTGTTGGATCAACTATTAAATCATCACCACCAATAGCATACACTGAGAAACATGTTTGGTGATCTGGTGAGTAATATTCCAACTCATCATCATTGTCCTTGCACCAAGGTCCTTAGAAGTCATCCCAGTTTAGACACCCATCATCCTCTTGAGAATCAGTCTCTTCTCCATCATTTTCATCTTCATTCTCATCCTCATCGTCATCGTCATCATCCTCTTCTTCACTGATTTCCCCCTCACTTGGTTCTTTATTAGATTCTTCTGGTCCATCAAACTCTCTGGCATCCAAATGCTTGTAGTATTCAGAGTGTATGGACCGGAAGATTTCTATAGGGTTAGTCTTGACATCAATGGCTCAAAGTTGGACCAGTCCTGACACATCATCCTCTGTGTCACTCCCTATGTGGATTAGGGAAATGTTTCCTTAACCTGTTCCCCTATGGCCAATGCTATTACTGCTCTAAGAAGATCAATTGTAACCTCTTCAATTACCTTTGGATTTTCCTCTAAAGATTTAATAGGATGAATTAGAGAAGTGGGATCACTCTCTTGGTCTTTCCCTAATGCATTCACTAACCCTGTTGATGAGGTCATTTTTAGGGAATCTGGTAGTGTAAGTATATCCTTCCAATCGTACTCGTCCGCCCATCCTTCCTTTGGATTGTCCACCAAACCTTGAGAATGGGATTATTATGAGGGTGACGAGGGATATAAAGCGGAATGGTATGAAGATGAAGTGATATAGGAGGTAGGATATGAAGATTGGAGGTGATAGGATGAAGAGATTCCTCCATTTTGATGGTGGGGGAAAGGTTGGTGAGATGGCAGAGGCTGATAATATGGTGAAGGTGGAAGGTATGGTGGGGGTTGGTAATGTTGTGTTGTAGACCCTTCTGTTGATGAGGAAGGATGAATGGAGAGTCTGATTTTTTTATTCTTCTTTTGATGATTCTCTTCTTCTGGGAGTCCTTATGATTCCAGCCCTTTGACTCATGATTTTCCTATAGACTTGGGCATTCATATGATTCTTCTGAACTTTAGGCACAATGAGTTGAGTGGGATCAATCTCTGTAGTTTCATCATCCTGATTGTTCACATGATTAGGGAGTGGATTGGTATTGACATTGGGAGGATGCTTGACCTTGACCTCAATGGTTCCATTGTCTACCAAGTCCTAAATCTCATGTTGCAGACCTATGCATCTTTCGGTGGTGTGCCCCTTTTGAGTGTGGTAAGCATAATATTCATGATCCCTATACCAAGCTGGAGGAGGGTTGCTGATCACTCTTGGAGCCACTATCCCTATCAATCCTTGGTTCTTTAACTTCTCATATACGGCCGTTACAGGCATTCCCAAATCAGAAAACTACCTTCTTGGGCGAGGGGCATTTTGTGCAAGTGCATCTGCTTGTATTATGAAGGGCTGTGAAGGAGTGGCTGGTGAGACTAACTACTGAACTGCACTCACCATATTAGTTTTTGGACCCTTTCCCCATCCGACTTGGGTGTTCTTGCTTGCATCTTGGGAGGACCCTTAATACTAGGCCTCTCTCAAAATTCTATTCTCCACACGTGTTCTAGTGGCTATTAAGGCATCAAAAGTTTACAAATGTTAATAGTAAAAAAATCATAATAGGGCTTTGATAAGTTCTCTATTAACATCTCCACCTGCTCTGCTTCTGAATGCCGATCTATCATATTGGCGGCCTTATCCCTAAACCTCATCAAGAAGGCAGTGAATCCTTCTCTACACTGTTGCCTCAAAGTTTCAAGTTCTCATCGCTTCACATCCACTTTGGTGTTGTATGAGTACTATTTGGTGAAGGCATTCACTACCATTGCCCAATTCTGAGTTTGGGATAACTCCAACTGTTGAGCCACCTTAGTGCTAGTCCTGATAGGGTTAGCATAAAGGCTTACCCCATCTGGTTGTTTGTAAGTTACCATGACTTGGTGATGCTGAGGAAGACATTGAGATGAGCTTTGGGGTCCCCTGACCCATCAAACCTATCAGTCTACCACTTGAATTTCTTGGTAATCCTTGCCCCAGAAAAGAAACTCATTCCATCGAATCCACTATTTGACTTTTTGTGCCCTTTCCTGCTTGGAACATATTTTCCAACTTTTCCAATTACTCCCTGACTTTCCTTTCTCTATCCATTTCTGGAGGTTCCATTTAGACATGTGCGAAAAACTCCTCTTCCTCATCTTCAATCACTACCCTAGGAGAAGGGACCCTAGAATAGGCCCCTCATTGACCATTCAAAAGGGTAGGTGAAGATCTTCTTTGACCGGTTGGCCTGACTTACTCTGGTTCTCCTGAGTCAACTCAAAAAGAGTTCTCACGATAACCTGTAGCTCCATTCTGATCCACATCTCTCGTAGTAGGTGCTGGCTCATTCCTGGGATCAGTTCTGGGAGGATTCTGAAGTGCATGCAATATCTGAGCTATCCCTTTCTTGATTTCAGCCATTTATGTTTGCAAGGTCTCCACAGGATGAACCAAGGCCTGTTTGGGTGATTCAAAGTCATGTGGGTCCATACTAACTAGGTTGCAATCACTTGGTAGTAGACAATCTCAGAGAGATGACGGAGGTGATACTAGACTTAGGGGAATCAATCGATTACCCTGATGCATCTAAAGGGACTGTGGAGAATACTTGAAGGTGTGGAATTATGCCTGAACCAAAAGTGGCTTATTTTAGGATTCTTGAATTCCCAACCCCTTGTTCACACATTTACTAGATTAACAACCAATTATCCATCCAAATTTAGTCCGTTTAATGATAAGGGGTGGATAGGGTTTGATGCCCCTGGTCCTCCCAATGTCATAAGCAGGAGATTCATCCAAATGGATTGTCAAGAATATTCCATAAGATGATTAAGTGTCAAGTTACAGAATTGGAAAGGTGTTAGGCATCCAATCTGCCCGGTTCAACCTGTGTTCCTACTAGATGATTAAGAAAGAACATTTTCTATAATTATTCCTATTCCACATGCATGGCTAAATTATCACACATATATACATTGACTGAATTTAAATGACTATGTACACTAAAACAAGGTCTATATAAACTCTACATGATGACAATTCGGTTGAGAAACTGTACCTGAACTTAACCCCAGTTTCGTGTCAAGAGGGGTGGGCCCCTGATTAGTACTGTCTCAAACTGTCTTTTGGATTCTCTTAACTCAGGGAAAGATGGTCTTGACCTCCAACTTCCTTTCTTGAGATATTTTGATTGTGATGATTTTTTGGCAGAGTTCTAGCTAGGAACAGTTACTTTTGGATTTCGATTCGGATAGAGCTTCAGCTAGGGAAGGCTATTTCCAAATTTGGATTCGGATAGAGCTTCGGCTAGGGAAGGCTATAATGAGGTAGCACTTCGATAGAGCTTCCGTTGGGGATAGGGTATGGGAGGGCTAAGTTGAGGTGGCACTCTGGCAGAGCTTCTGCTGGGAATGACTATTTTGGAAAGATTCCAAGAGCACTCGGACAAAGCTTCCATTGGGAATGGCTATTCCTGAAAAGATTCTAGGGGCACTCGGACAGAGCTTCGACTGAGAATGACTATCTCTGGAAAAAAAATGGATTGACCTAAAAATGGATTGAAGATCCTCAAAGCTCCGAAGAACACTTTGAAGATCCGAGTAGAACTCTGGATCTTGACAAAGATCTCTTCCACTAGTTTTTTGGACTGATAGGAGGTTGTGACATAGGATATGCTAGTGGAATACAAATCCTAGCCTCCGACGGCCACACACAAGGTTGGGTTGAAGTGCACGGGGTATGACTGGCACAGCTGCATCAGAGGGGAGGCAATGTGCACAGGGTGTGCGGGTAATATGCAAGGGTGTGTGGCAAATGGCACTCAGGGCAGGCAACATGGGTGGGCATAATGCATCGGCTAGCCTATAGCTATGCATGGGCTAGGTAGCAGTAGGCACGGGTTACAGCAGCCAACAACCAATGGGCGCACGTGCTATAGTAGGTGGGGGCACATGCAAGGCGTGTGGGCTAGCCTGTGCGTGGCGTGTGCGAATTATGGAATTTTCTTGTGACGATTATGGGAGATCCGACAGTCTAATTTTTTACATGCCATATATCTTCAGAATCATATTTTTAAGTACTATCCATCTGTATAGTCACATTGATCAGATTCCTTCGTATATAAAAATTCAAATTTGGACCCTCTTCTCTCCCATGCAGGGGTTTCTGAGTGTTTTAAGTAGGGGATGAATTTGGGGTATTTGGGTTGGTAGGGAATTTTTTTAGGTTTCCAATAGGCTTGCTAGTGTGCATGGTATATGTACAAGAAAATGTAATTTTTTAGGGACCATTACGGGTGACCGACGGTTCAATTTTGACATGCATATATCTTTGGAATCATATTTCCAAGTACTATACATCTGTATGGTTATCTTGACCAGATTCCTTCATATATAAAAATTCAAATTTGGACCCTCTTCTCTCCCGCGTGGGGGTTTCCAGGGTTTTCAGATAGGTGGGGAATGTTTTCGGGTTATATGGGTCAATCATCATCTCTATTGATGGGAATTCAGAAGTTGAAAGTCGTGTCCTAGATCCGCATTTTATAATAACTAGAGGAGGGTGACAAAATTGTGTGCCTACAAAATACCCCTCTTTGACCGAGGCCTGTACCAGCAGTACAAGGGCAAAGAAAAGAATGATCATATTTTCTCACCCAGAGCATGTACTACTGTCATCTTGCTCATTAATGAAGGAGTTAAAAAATACAATAAGCAATATCTCTCAACTACTTTAGAGTTTTAGGACTTACCTAGGTTGCCGATTGTAGGAAAGGAATTAGCTGCTCATCCAATCCTACAAAAGATGTTAGTACTCTGATCTTTGACTTTTCCTTAGTTGGGATTTACATGTGCCAATTCATGGAATTTGGTCTCCAGGTTAGGTTTTACGAACCGGGCTGGGCTATCTGGTCTTCCAGGCAGGTTCTTTCAAACTGGGCTAGGCTATCTGGTCTTCTAGGCATGTTCTTTCGAACCAGGCTAGACTATCTGGTCTTCCAGGTAGGTTCTTTTGAACTAACCGGGCTAACAAACCCGCCTAGCTATCTGGTCTTCCAGGCGGGTTCTTTCGAACTAACTGGGCTATCTGGTCTTCTAGACATATTCTTTCAAATCGAGCCGGGCTATCTGGTCTTCCACGCAGGTTCTTTTGAATCAAGCCAGGCTATCTAGTCTTCTAAGTGGGTTCTTTGGACCCAGGCTGGGCTATCTGGTCTTTCAGGCGAGTTCTTTCGAATCGGACTGGGCTGGCCTTCCAAGTGGGTTCTTTCAAACCGGGCTAGGCTATCTAGTCTTCTAGGCAGGTTCTTTTGAACTTGACTGAGCTATCTGGTCTTCTAGGAGGGTTCTTTCAAACCGAGCTGAGCTATCTTGTCTTCCAGGCGGGTTCTATATAACCGGGTTGGGCTATCTAGTGTTGTCAGTTATAGGAAAGAAATCCACTGCTCTTTCAACCCTGTAAAAGACATTAATAATTGATTCTTGATTTTTTTTTACCTTTGAATCTTTGATTCTTCTTTGGATTTTTAATCTTTTGGACTTTTGAATTGGAATCTTGAATTTTGACCTTTGAAATAGAATCTTAAATTTGGATTTTGAACTTTGAGCCTTGATTTGGAATCTTAAAAAAAAAAATTTACCCATAAAATGGCCCCCCCTTGTTTATTCCTCATTCTAACTTTTTTGAGTGAACGATTTTTGAGTGAGTGAGTTCAGGTTTTTGAAATCTTCTTCAAGATTCGAACCATTTTGCATCTTTCCGAGTTTTCTTCAAATTTTTCTGAAGATCTTCAGGTTTTCCTTGAAGTTCTTCATCTTTCTCATGAAGATCTTCAAAGTTCTTGAGGAATGAGTCATTTGGAGAATTTGACATTCGTATGGGCTTTTGTGCAAACTGGGAAACTTCTTGGAGCTCTTTTATGATTTTAGAAAATATGACTGAAAGAAGAAAGAGAAAGACTTGTGGAGAAATCCAGCTAGAGGGTTGCAATAGTTCTTCTCAAAGGGATGAGGGCCGGGCTGATTGGTACTCCAGACAGACTCTCCAAAACACTCAAAATCATATCTGCAAATCGGCATGGGGTTCTTGGGTAAGTCTTTACATTTCATCCATCTTTTATTTTGATCATCTTTTTTTTCTTTTATATATATATTCTTTATTTCCATTAGCATAAAGGGAAGGAACCATCTACCTTGGCCCTGTATGGCCACCCGAACATGGTTCGGTTATGGTATAGGATACGTCCTCGTAGAGTGAAGGAGATGGTCGGCTCCTCCTGCTTGAAATGATTAGCTTTTATAGAGACCTAGAAATTCAATCCGAACTAGTAGGGACCTTGATGGAGTAGTAGTGGATAAGTACTCACTCATCTCATCTTCCTGTTGGCGAGATTACCATCATGCCTTTGTGCTTCTATGCCTTGACAAGTGTTCCATTTTGGGGTAGTCCCATGACCCTTCCCGAGACTCTGACAACCAGGGAGTTTGAGGACCTGACAAGTATTACCATTGCGGCTGATCAAACATATATTCATCTTAGGGATATCAGTGCACGATGGTGGAGAACCAGCATGTGGGTAAACCCCGACAACATGGCTCGGGTAGCCTATTCTGTCTTGTTGTTTGTTGTGGGTCAGTGTCTTTTTAGTGACCTCCGAGGTCGAGTGGACATTTGCTTGGTGTTCTTCTTCTGGGATCTTCAGGTAGTAGATTCTTGGGACTAGGGTGAGGCCACCTACGCATACCTCTAGCGGACCCTATACCTATTGTCATATGGAGACCGAGGTCTCAAGAGAGCGGGCTACATCCTTCAGGTAATTTTCATCCTTGTACTTATTCCCTTTCATTCATTTGGATTGCATTTCCTTACTTTGATCTTTTAAAATAGCCTTGGTGCTTTGAGCACCTGGAGATAGCTATAAGGTGGGGAAAGAATCAAGTGCTTAGGGCCCGATGCCGTCCTCCGGGGACCACTACTCGTTCTCTTCTAAATGGTCTTACAAAGGTATACCATATTTGACACTAAACTTCCTTTTGTCCTATGTTGTACTTACTTTCCCTTGGATTTGTAGGTCACTTGGAGGCCATTCCAATCTCTCGTATCTCCAAACTTTGAAGAAATTATCGTGGCCAGATGCTTATCTGAGAATCGAGTCCTGTTCTGAGGCATATGGGGCCATGTCTGGTACTTGGGAGAGAGACTCATAACCCAGTGGTCTGATCTCCAGTCACGTCTCTCTCCCTGTCTTCGTCCACCCACCATGCATTGCCCAGAGATCATCCCTATAGATGAGATTGAGAGTTTGGCTGATGAAGTATAGGATAATTCATTTCTTAATCAGGATAGAGACTATGGAACCTTCGTGGAGGCAGAGAAAGTATGCACCCCTCTCAGTCCTGATGGTCCAGTGGTATTTTCCCTTTCTTGAGTATTTCCTTCATGCTTCAACTTCTTTTTGTTTTGGTCTTGACTAATGTTCTTTTAGAGGAGAACACGACGTGTAGACCCTTCTACTATTCAGTCGCACATCAGTATCTTTGTAAGCTAGACCCTCTACTAGTGCTAGTGGGTCTCTCAGAGTAGCCAACATCCCCTTCAGTGGCTTTCCTGCTTGGTGCTATCCCAATGCGGCCAACCCCAGCCTCCCTCATCTTCTGGAGTGGAGCACAGATGTAGATGCTTTCCTTGGGTTGACCATTTCTTATGACTATGTGAGTATCTGATCATCCTTCAATTGACTCTTGACTTTCTTTGATTGATATGCTCTTTCTCAATTGTCTCCAAAGGTCTATTCTGAGATTAAGAGGATGCATTATGGCCTGTGCAAGATGATTGTTGCTAAGGTATTTCCCACTTTCCTCTTTTTTCCTTTTGCCCTTCTTCTTTTATTGTTCTTCTTCCTTTCTTGTATTCCTTAGAATGGAAAGATCATCATTTTGGAGAGCTAATTCAATTCCTACAAGTAGGTAATTGCACAGTAGGATGCATTGATTCAGGATATGACACAGAGGCTGGAGCAGACTAGACTAGCATTCGCAGGTTTCCCGGTACTCTATGGGGGTCACTTATAGTATGGTTCAGATGATGACTTTACTCCTTAAGGACCTACCCCTGTAGTTCCTACAAGTGTAAACACTTGTATATATTTTCCTTTTCTTTTTCCCTCCCCCTTTTATTTTGGCATCTTACCAGTGGAAATTTATCTTTGACACAAAGAGATTCTTTGCTTTTTATTTTTGTTTGTGGTTTGCAATGTTTAGGCATAATGAATTCCATAACTCAAGTCACAATTAGAATAATCGGGATAACACAAAAATCCAAATACTTCCTCATTCTATTACTAAGTGAATTACATGGAAAGGGGAACAATTTTCCTACCATAGACAGGATAGGTAGGTAACAAGGTGGGGAGAAAACTTTTGAGGTGGGTGGAAGTTCACCAACTCCTCTGGATCCATCACCTCGAGCCCATATTGTTGGCTGATGTATTTAGGCAAGTAAAAGGATGTGTAAGTCAATCCCATCAACCTGATGTAATTGTAGCCAGGGGTCTTCATCAGAAAATCTTCTTGTGGCCTCCCTTGGTACCTCCACATGATATCTTGCACAGTTCTTTCTTACAAGTACCTTTCCCCATCAGTGATGAGGTTGAATTTCAGAACTTCCCTCTTATCCTGGTAGCAAAGAGCTCCGAGTGGGCCTCCTTTTAATGGCTTAGTTAACTTCAACTTTTCAAAGAGCCAAATCTAAAAAATAATAGGACTCCTTTGATAATGATCTAGTCTGAATCTATGGCCATGGCTCATGTCATCGAACCTCTTGAATGTTTCTGCAAGAACCGTAGGGATGATGTCACATCCTTTCTTCAACTATTTTACCACATAAACTAGAATGGGCGGTGTACCACACCTAGGAGTTCGGAGAACATAGCGAGCTATCATGCAAAGTAAATAAGCATCCTATGATCTCTGTTGATGGATTCCTCCCATTGGTATATTTTGGACAAAGATCTAGGCCACCTTCAGAATGTCAATCTTCTTATACCTGATGAATTGCTTCATTTCCTCTTCTTTCCATCCCGAAGAAGTTCTGAATTTCTTCTGAATAATCTTTCTTCAAAGGTGGTTGGAATAACTTGGCTTTGGGTGGAGATAACATACAAACTCAAAATTCTTTGAGAGTTGCGTAGATCTCTACTAATCCAAACCGAAATACATGCAGATTGGCATCCCACTGTTGAGGCACCTGCCGAAGTAATTGGTGATGTAATTTCACAACCCGATCTGATCAAGAAATGACACATTTATAGATTCCAACAATCCTGGCACCCTCATGTTCATGTCCAAGATCCATTTCCTCAAAGTCTCATCTAACGAGCTCATGAATTTCCTAAAACCATCACAAACAAAAGAGATATGATGATTTATTAAAGCATTACTCATTAGCTAATGACTCAAATAAGACTTTACCACTATTGCATCAAGCTCTTCCCGTTTTATTTTTTTAACAGATCAAGGATGGGGAATAAACTGGCCTTGATAAACTAGTGCTAGGTGGCAATTTTTATTTAGGGGATGGAATCCTAGATAAGAGTTCGATGGACCATAGGTGAATAACAAATACCTAATGGCCTTGCATGCCAAATGACAATTCTTGGGGGATAGAATTCTGAATAAGAATTAATGGACCAATAGACGAACGACAGATACCTAATGGCCTTGTATGTCAAATGGGTATTCTTGGGGGACGTAAACTATGATGATCTTTTAGGATACCTTGATTAT
This sequence comes from Macadamia tetraphylla, assembly GCA_022985045.1. Classification (NCBI taxonomy): domain Eukaryota; kingdom Viridiplantae; phylum Streptophyta; class Magnoliopsida; order Proteales; family Proteaceae; genus Macadamia; species Macadamia tetraphylla. Next base: position 23,408,294 of record CM040963.1, on the reverse strand, counting down.
TAATTTAGGAACCAATTTGTTGCCTTGAGATGGTTGAGACCACACTTGCACATGTCAAGTTCCCTACTTATCCCTCGAAAAGAATAAGGTCTGATGTAGTTTAGGCTATTCACCCTTTTAGACATAATATTTCTTGAGTTGATCCATGTTGATCAGTCCAGGTATTTCTTCGTCATTGTAGTCTATGAGTATCACAGCTTTGCCTGGTAAAATCTCTTTGATAGTGAAAGGGCCACTCCAGTTTGGCCAAAATTTTCCTCTTAGGTCATGAATTGAGGCTCTTTGTTCTTGAAGAACAAGTTCACCCTTTTCTATCTGGCGATGCTTCAAATTCTTGTTAAAGGCCTTGGCCATCCTTAGTTGATATTTCTTCAGATTATCTATGGCTTTCATGTGCCTTTCATCGAGAAAATTGAGCTTGTCATGTCTAGACTTCACCCACTCCTTCAGATAACTAACTATCAAGAAGCACCCTTAGGGATGGTACCAGAATTTTCACGGGTAGAACTACCTCAACCCCATGTACCAAAGAGAAAAGGGTTGCCCCCGTTAAGGATCGTACAGAAGTCCGGTATGCCCATAAGGCAAGGGGTAACTTATCATCCCAATCCTTGTGTGTTTCTACTACTTTCTATAAGATGACTTTGATGTTTTTATTGGCTGCTTCCACTACCCCATTGGTCTGTGGCTTGTAGGTGGTGGAGCGATGCCTTCTAATTCTGAACTTTGTGTAGATTTTATCGATCTTGCCCCAGAAATGGGATCCCTGATCTGATATCAATTCTTGAGGTACTCCATATTGGGAAATGATATTTTTTTGAATGAATTTGGCTACCTTAGCATATGTGAGGATCACATATGACTGAGCTTCTACCCACTTGGTGAAATAATAAATGGCTACCAAGATGAACTCATAACCATTGGATGCTTTGGGGTTGATCTTCCCAATAATATCGATGCCCCAAGTGGAGAATGGCCCAGGTAAAATGAGCGAATGTAACTCTGTTGGCGGGATATGTACGATTTTGGTAAATATCGGACACTTGTGGCACTTCTTGACAAAGTCCACACAATCCGCTTCCATTGTGTTCTAGTAATATCCCATCCTGAGGATCTTCTTAGATAACATCTTAGCATTCATGTGGGGTCCATAGAGACCTTGATGAATTTCCTCCATGATGGTTGTGGCTTGCTCCTCGTCCACACACAACAACTATATTCCGTTATAGGATCTCTTGTATAACAAATCTTCTTGAATAATAAACTGGGTGGTATATCTCCTTAGAAATTTCTTTTCTCTGTCAGTTGGTTCACCTGGGTACTTCATTTCCCTGATGAAATTGATTATGTGAGAAAACCAAGACCGACCATCTGTAGTGAGAGAGTTCACCAAATTCTGATAGATGGCCTGCTTCTTTGTTCTACCAAGAATGGTCAGACTCTAGCCATAGGGTTGCATTCTACCATAGAGGCTAAGGTTGCAAGGGCATCAACAAATCTGTTATTATCTCTCTAGAAGTATTCGAACGAGATATTTTCAAAGTGTTCAACCTCCTATTCTAGATGTTCTTGATATGGCTTCAACTTTTCATCCCTAGTTTTCCACTTTCCTTGTGTCTGGCAGATGACGATGGACGAATCATCGTAAACATTAATCTTTTTCACTCCAATAGTCAAAGCAGTTTTGAGCCCTAAAGCACAAGCTTCATATTCGGCGATATTATTGGTACAGAGGAAATCAGGTAGAATAGTGAAGACAAATAAAGGCCGTCAGGAGTGACAAGCAATATTCCCGCACCACACCCCTTTTGATTGGCTGCTCAATCAAAGAATAATTGCTATTCATTCGTTGTCTTCTTCCTCTATTACTATAATTCCTTCACCAATAAAGGCATTATCCAAGGATCTTCCATCTTCTGTGGGGTGGGTAGCCAAATGATCGGGTATGGCTTGCCCCTTGATAGAATTTTGTGTAACATTGGTGATGTCAAACTCTGATAGCAAAAGCAACCAGTGGGCCATCCTTCCTATTAGGGATGATTTCTCGAAGAGGTATTTGATGGGATCTATCCTTGAGATCAAGTGCACTGGATAGGAAACCATATAGTGTCGTAACATTTTCGTTGCCCAGATCAATGCAGCACAAGTTCTTTCCAAAAATGTGTACCATGTCTCATACTCTAGTAACTTTTTACCAAGGTAGTATATGGCATGCTCGGCCCTTCCTTTCGTCTCTTTCTGTGCTAGCAAAGAGCCCATGGAATATTCTCCCATTGATAAGTACAATAGAAGTGGTTCACCTCCACCAGTAGTGTCAGTACTAGTGGGTTCATAAGGTATTCTTTGATTTTGTCAAAAGCTTGTTGTCATTGGTCAGTCCATTTCGTGGCTGATCCTTCTTCAGCAGCTTGAAAATTGGTTCATAGATTGTAGTAAATTGAGCTATGAATCTGCTGAATAACTAGATGTGATCCAAAAATCCTCGTATTTGCTTCTTAGTCTGAGGTTTGGGAATTTCTTGAATTTCCTTGATCTTGATAGGGTTGACTTCAATGCTATTTCACTCACCAAAAAAACTAACAACTTTCCTACTGTTGCCCCTAATACACACTTCTGAGGATTCAACTTTAGCTGATAATTTTTTATTCTTTCAAAGAATCATCTTAGCACTAGAATATGCCCCTGTCGACCTTTTAACTTTACTATCATGTCGTCCACATAGACTTCCACATCTTTATTCATCATGTTATGCAATATAACTATAGTTGCTCTTTGATAAGTTGCCCCAGCATTCTTCAGTCCAAAAGGCATCACCTTGTAACAATAGGCTCCCCATGGAGTGGTGAAAGCTGTCTTCTCATGATCTTCTGGGTGCATGCTTATTTGGTTGTATCCCTAGAATCCATCCATAAATTATAACAAAGCATGCCTTGTCGTTATCCACCAATACATCAGTGTGAGGTAATGGGAAGTTATCTTTAGGGCTCACTTTGTTAAGATCTTGGAAGTCCATGCACATTTGTACCTTGCCATCTTTCTTCGGTACTGGTACTATGTTGGCCAACCATTGGGGGTATTTCACCACTTGTAGAAATCATGCATTCCATTGCTTCACAACCTCTTCTTTGATCTTTTCGCTCCATTACGGATGCATTCGTCGGAGCTTCTATTTTACCAGCTTTGCCCTAGGGTAAGGCGACAATCTATGTTGCACGATATTGGGCTCGATACTAGGCATATCCTCATAAAACCAAGCAAAGACCTTGATGAATTCCTTCAGGAGAATAATCATCTATTCCACTTCTTTGTCATCTTGGGTAATACCAATTTTTACCTCTCGAAGGCATTAGTCAGTCCTAGACTAATAACCCGGGTATCCTCACGGATGGGTTGGGCTTTCTTTTGTTTGCATTCTTTTACTGATTCTTGATATTTATTAAGATCATCATCAAAAAAAGGAGGCAAGTCATACTCGGAATAAAAAATTTCATTCATGAAAGAATGAGTAATAGACTCGACATATAAGGACTTTGGACTCTCCTCGAAATCACAAACAACAGACCCAATAATAGACTTGACAACTAGCTTAAGGCTTTTGCCAAGGGTATTTAGGCTGGTTGACCCAATAGCATGAGGAAACTTGAAGTTTTCTCCCATGCCTGTCCAGTTCAGGAGCAGTTCAGTGGCTCGATGGATGAGGTGGTGTGGCAAAGGGCTTTCTTCTCCTTCTAAAAAAGTTGCTGCTATTTCTTCAACGGTGCAGCGGTTCTTTTGGATAGGTGCCTGCTTCTTTAGCTGGTCAACCTCGTGTTCTCAAAAATCAAACTTTTTGAGGGGTGAGAATTGGTGGAGACTGCCTAATCTTCTTTTTATAAAGTCTATCCTTTCAAGCCTGTTGAGGGATGCGATCCCGATGCCTCGGTCACATCTTTGACCACCTTCACAGACCTTCCTGTTGCAGTTGATTCATGGACAGTACATGCAAACTATCATTCTTTGTGCTCTCCTTTGCTTTGCATATGCACTTTCCTCTGAAAGGATGCGGCTTGTAGCTCTCGGGTTCTTGGTTTTTGTAGGAGGGAGCTTATTTAGCTTTTCAAATCAATGGGAAATGGTAGACTCCAGGTGAGCCTTATTTTCTTTTCCTATTCTCCTTTTAGGATGACTTAAGGACTTCGTGCCTCCTTCGATTGGATAAATGTTGAGGGGTTACCAGAGGAAGACCCAATCTTAATCAGTGCGATTTCTACTATCCCGATGATGCAACTGTCATGATCACTTTCTTTGACTAGCATTTTCTATTGTTCCACTTCATGAGTCACCCCGTTGAGCTCGTCTTGGAAAAATACTTCAAATCCTAGTTGTATCTTTGTGGCAGTTTCATCAAACCATGGCTCCACATTATCGCAGAAAGGGAAATCCTCTCCTTCTTTTACAAAGTACCCATTGAGAGTAGGGTAGTAAGAGATAGAGATCTTCCTAGTCATCCTTAGCACTTTCTGCCCCTTGGTGGTCAGAGGAGTGTACCCAAGACCATTCTTTTCTTTGTTCACTGCCAAACTAGGCTGCTTTGGAACTCCTTGATAATATTTTCCTAGTCCCATACTAGGAAAATATTGCATATTCTTCATCATCTGATTTACTGGCGGACTCCAGATGGCTTCACAGTTAGCCAGGATTTCCTCCTTTGGAACTTCTTTGGCAATGGCTGCACAAGTTGTATCTAATTCAAAACCATTTAGTTGAACTTCCTGGTCTTGTTCTTCTTCATTTCAATATTGGCTAAGATGTTAACCACCTCGGGATCTCTAGCTATAGTGATCACCTTTCCTTCATAAATGAACTTCATTTTTTTATGGAGACTAGAGGACACTACCTTTGCATGATGCAACCAAGGCCTTCCTAAGAGCATGTTAAAAGTTGTCGGTATATCAATGACTTGGAAATTAATATCAAACTTCACTGGGCCAATCTTTACAGCAAGGATCAAGATGCCAAGGATCTTCCTCTTGGTATTGTCATACGCCCATATGGTTTGGGTAGTTGGCCTCAATTCTTCCAGGTTGATGCCATTACTCTTCCCAATCTCAAAGGTAGCACATTTAAAGCAGACCCATTGTCAACAAGAACTTGGGAAACCACCTTGTCAAGGCATTCTACCGTGATGTGGAGAGCTCGATTGTCCCGGACCCCTTTGGGGAGCTCCAAATCTAAGAACATCAAGGATTGTACCGCATAGGTTACCCCTACTATATGTGTGAGATGTGTCGGATTTATCTCAATCAGCACCTGTACATTGGTGAGAGACTGTACCGGATTCTCAAGGTCCTTCTTCAAGCTGGCTCTGGCCTCACTGGTCCCTGATTGTTCCACTGCTAAAGACTTGCCCTTATAGTCTCTTCCACTTCTAGTTTCCATCACGTTGATAGGTTTCTTCACAATAATCTCTGTGGGATAACAAAATTCATCTCACATTTGTTATGGTGATTGTCCCTACCATAGGCTCATCCTCTTCTTTTGATTCTTCCTCTCTGCTTGGGGTGGGAAGTCAAGGTCTTCCGCAAATATCCACATCCCTGGCTTGTAACTTTTTTATTGCATTAGAAAACTATTGGAATGCAGCAACTACTGCCTCTGTGAATGTGTCATCTGGCCCTATTTCCTCTAGAACATTTAGCTTCTCACGGTAGTAATGATCACCGATAGTTACTTCACCCAGCATGTTGTCAATTTCTTTTACTCTTTGTTGCATCCTCAATGTGTTGAAATACACTTCATACATCTTTTCTTCCATTTCTAATGCGGAATTATGTCCATCTATATAGAATTTTGTTGGCTCTCCAGATTCCTCATCATTTTTTGAATCTGATGTAAATCATCTCCTCCTATACAGAGAGAAGACTGAATGCCACCTGTTGGATCAACTATTAGGTAATCACCACTAATAGCATAGATTAAGAAACATGTTTGGTGATCTGGTGAGTAATATTCTTACTCATCATCATTATCATTGTACCAAGGCCCTTAGTAGTCATCCTAATCTGGATACTCATCATCCTCTTGAGAATCAGAGTCATCTCCATCCTTCTCATCTTTATTCTCATCCTCATCGTCGTCGTCATCATCCTCTTCTTCACTGATTTTCTCCTCACTTAGTTCTCCATCAGATTCTTTTGACCATCAAATTCTCTTGCATCCAAACGCTCGTAGTATTCAGAGCGTATGGATCGAAAGATTTCCCCAAGGTTAGATTTGACTTCACTGGCTTGAAGTTGGACCAGACCTAATTCATCATCCTCTGTGTCACTCCCTATGTGGATTAGGGAGGTGTGCTCTTTGATCTATTCCCCTATGGTCAATATGGTTACTGCTCTGAAAAGATCATCTGTAATCTCTTCGATTACTTCTGAATTGTCCTCTAAAGATATAGTGGATTAAATTAGAGAAGTGGGATCACCCTCCTAGTCTTCCCCTAGTGCATTCACTGACCTTATTGATGATGTCATCTTTGGGGAGTCAGGTAGTGCAAGCATATCCTTCCAATCGTACCCGTCCTTCCATCCTTCTTTCGAGTTATATACCGAACCTTGAGAATTGGATTGGTATGAGGGTGATGAGGGATACGAAGCGAGATGGTATGAAGATGATGTAATGTGAGAGGTAGGATATGAAGATTGGGGGTGATAGGATGATGAAATTCCTTCTCCTTGATGGTGTGGGAAGGTTGATTATATGGCAAAGGCTGGTAATATGGTCGAGGTAGGAGGTATGGTGGAGGTAGGTAATATGGTATGGTGGATTCTTCTATTGATGAGGAAGGATGAATAGCGAGAGTTCGATCTTTTGATTCTTCTTCTGATGTTCTCTTCTTTTGGGGGTCCTTATGTCTCTGGACCTTTGATTTATGATTTTCCTATAAGTGCGGGCATTCATGTGATTCTTCCGAGCTCTGGGTACAGTGAGTTGAGTGGGAGCCCTCTCTGTGGCTTTGACATCTTGATTGTTCACATGATATGGGAGTGGATTGGTATTGAAATTGGGAGGTTGCTTCACTTGACCTCAATGGTTCCATTGTCTATGAAGTCCTAAATTGCATGATGCAAACCCAAACATCTTTTAGTGTTCTGCCCCTTCTAACTATGGTAAGCACAATATTCATGATCCCTATACCAAGTTAGAGGAGGCTTGTTGATCACTCTTGGAGCCATTGTCCCCAACAATCCTTGTTTCTTTAATTTCTCATACACTATTGTCATGAGCATTCCCAAATCAAAAAATTACCTTCTTGGATGAGAGGCCTTCTGAGAGGGTGCATCAGCTTATATTACAATTGTCTATGAAAAAGTGGCTGGTGAGACTGATGGCTGAACTACACTCACCACATTAATTTCTGGACCCTTTCCACGTCCGACTTAGATGTTCTTCTCTGCATCTTGGGAGGATCCCTGATACTGAGCTTCCCTTAAGATTCTATTTTCCACACGTGTGCGGCTATTAGGGCATCAAAAGTTTATAAATGTTGATAGTAGAGGACATTATAATAAGGCTTTGATAAGTTCTCTATCAACATTTCCACTTGCTCTACTTCTGAAGGCCGATCTACCATTTTGGCGGCCTTATCCCTGAACCTCATCAAGAAGGGGGTGAATCCTTCTCTAGGCTGCTGTCTCAATGTCTCAAGCTCCTGACGCTTCACATCCACTTTGGTGTTGTATGAGTACTATTTGGTGAAGGCTTTCACCACTGTTGTCCAATTTTGAGTTTTCGATGACTCCAACTGGGTGAGCCACCTTAGTGTTGGTCTTGATAGGGTTAACATAAAGGCTTGCCCCATCTAATTGTCTGTAAGTTGCCATAACTTGGCAATGCTGAGAAATACTTTGAGATGAGCCTTGGGTCCCCTGACCTGTCAAACCTGTTGGTCTGCCACTTGAATTTCTCGTGAATCCTTGCCCCTGAAAACAAACTCATTTCATTTGAAACCACTATTTAACTTTCCAAACTTTTCCCTGCTCAGAGCATATTTTTCAATTTTTCCAATTGCTCCCAAACTTTCCTTTCTCTCTCCATTTCTAGAGGTTCTATTCGGACATGTGCCACAAATTCCTCTTCTTCATCTTTAATCACTACTCTAGGAGGAGGGACCCTAGAATAGGCCCCTCATTGACCATTTAGATGGGTCGGTGAGACTCATCTTTGATCGGTTGGCCTAACTTGCTATGGTTCTCCTGAGTCAACTCGAGTAGAGTTTTCACTATGACCTGTAGCTCCATTCTGTTCCAAATCTCTTGTAGCCGATGTCAGCTTAGTCTTGGGATCAGCTCTGGGAGGGTTCTGGAGTGCACGCAATATCTGAGCTATCCCTCTCTTGACTTCAGCCATTTCTATCTACAAGGTCTCCACGGGATGGACCCATTCTTGTTCAAGTGATTCAGAGTCAAGTGAATCCATACTAACTAGGCTACAATCACTTGGTAATAGACAGTCTCAAGGAGACGATGGAGGTGATAACAGACTTAGGCGAGTCAACCGATTACCCTGATGTGTCCAGAGGGACTGCGGAGAATACTTGAGGTGTGGAATTGTGCCTGAACCAAAAGTGGTTTATTTTAGGATTCTTAAATTCCCAGCCCCTTCTTGTTCAAACATTCACTAGATATATATTTTTTTTAAACCAGGAACTTATCTGGGTTCCCTTGGCCGAACCCAAAATTTTTATTTATAGAAGATAAATAAAGAAATACAATGGGGGGACATAACCCACCTTACCCCAAAGACAACATCTTAAGACATAATTAAATAAAAATAAGAATTAAAAAAATAAAACCAAAACCCAAATCTGATATAGAGTTAGTCCACTTAATGATAGGGAGTGGCTACGGTTTGACACCCCCAGTCCACTCAATGTCATAAGCGGGAGATTCATACAAATGGCTTGTCGAAAATATTCCCATAATACATTCCATGTATTAAAGTCATGCTCTCCTTGCTCTTTTTCCCACTAGGTGTCCTTCCGCTTGATTTTCTCAGGACTTCTTGGGACTTTACGTAACTCTGACGAGATTGTCCCAGAGTCACGTATTTAGACATTTTTTTTTGGAGGAGGGAAACCTTCTATCCGAAACCCACTTAGGAAAGAAATTCTTTATGACGGGAATATAATGTAGGAAAATTCCTTTCCAAAACCGTAAACGAGTTCTACAGTTAACTTGTGGTGCTCCTAGCTTCTCCATCTATTTTTTACATGATACTGAGTATACAGTGGATGTAATAGGACCGATAAGGCTTCCTTGATAGGATTTATACACGCGAGATACGTGATCCTTTTGATATACGTAGGTATGAGATCAAGGGGGTGACTTCCTTGCCCATTACTCATGACTACATACGAGATTAAGCAACTGGCCATGGGATGGTGAAACCTTGACTGATTGTGTGCAAAAGTGTAATGCGGGAATACCATTATCTGATCTCATAATGTCATAAAATGCATGGACCTCCCCAAGGTGCTGACATAGTTATAAACATCCTCGCCGTTTAATAATACCCCACACCCTTGTACAGGAAGGGAGTATCATTTGCTCTCAGAGTACTCTCCATGACATGCGTTGACCTCCCTGAAGGTGCGGACATGATTGGGAGTCCCTTGCCAAATGATTTCACTTTGAGCACGATGCATAATGCGGTTAGCGAATATAAATACAAACAAGTCAAACGAATGTGGTGGAAAATTTTTTTGCATTTAAAGGTAGCATCTAGTATCGAAAGCCTGACAGCCTATCCCCAGTGGAGTCACCATTGTGAGGGTAGTGGCCAGGAGATCGATAACTTTATGAGTTGCTATTCCATCCTCTCTCTCTTCTCTTTTCATATGAGGGAGGGGTGTGTTATGAGTGCTTCGCTTGCGGGCCTCGCATCGTTATATCGCCTCTAGGAGATACGTGGAGGCCTATTTCATAATAGTATAAAGTTCATCATTCAAGACAGGAGTTTGATGATGGTCCAATACGGGGATTGGGATCATGCAGAAGGGTTTGGAGTCTACACTTAGGATTATGGGCCTAAGACCTGGTGGTGGGCACAATTCTAGAGAACAGGACCTTAAAGTTGGTTTGGTCCAGAGATTTAGGGTAAGTGTCAGGTTATAGAATTGGGAAGGTGTTAGGCACCCAATCTACCCGGTTCAACGGGTCTTCCTACTAGATGCTTAAGAACAAATATTTTTCATAATTATTCCTATTCCACATACATGGCTAAGCCCACTAAAAAAAAGTCTATATAAAATTTACATGACGACAATTCAGTTGAAAAACTATACCTGAGCTTAACCCCTGTTTTGGGTCAAGAGGGGTGGATCCCTGATAGTACCATCTCGGACTGTCTTTCAGATTCTCCTTGCTCAGGGGAAGATGGTCTTGACCGTTAACTTCCTTAAGAGATTTTGAGATATTTGGGTAGAGTTCCGGTTAGGAACGGTTACTTTCGAATTTGGATTCGAACAGAGCTTCGGCTAGGGAAGGCTATTTCTGGGCTTTGAAGGAGGTAGCACTCCGACAGAGCTTCCATTGGGGATAGGCTATGGGAGGGCTAGGCTAAGGTGGCACTCTGGTAGAGTTTCCATTGGGAATGACTATTTTTGGAAAGATTCTAAGAGTACTCAGATAGAGCTTCCACTGGGAATGACTATTTCTAAAAAGATTCCAAGGGCAATAGGACAAAGCTTCGGCTGTAATGGCTATCTCTGAAAAAAATGGATTAACCTAAAAATGGATTCAAGATCCTCAAAGCCCCGAAGAACACTTTGATGATTCAAGCAGAACTCCGAATCTTGACAAAGATCTCTTTATAGACTCAAAGAACCTTAAAGGGGGGGAGGAATTTCTACTTTCGGTAAAAATTAACCCTAAAAAACATACTATTTTTGAAAAAAATGGATTGAACTACAAGCTTAGATTGAAGATCTTCAAGATCCCGAAGAACACTTCAAAGATCCGAACAAAATTTTGGATCTTGACGAAGATCACTTCGAAGACCCGAAGAAACTCAAAGAGGGAGGGGAGGAGGAGAGAGGGCAAAACTTTACTTCCTAAGTGGGATTGTGATTTTTGGTATGTTTAAATCCAAAGGAGGGGGCTATTTATAGTATTTCTGGGCCCAAGGGGAGGAGAGAATTCTTTTAACAACTGGACAAAAGGGGATTTTGGACTAAAGTGGGTTAAGAGGACTTTTTAACCAATGGATAAAAGGGGATTTTTGGACAAATGGGAGGAGAGAAATTTTAGCCAATGGGGGCAAAAAGTGGGTTTTTTTGACTGATAGGAGGTTGCGGCATAGGGTATGCCAGCGGAGTAGTGCATACGAGAAAATAGGTGAAGATGAAATTTCTTCACCCATCGGGCCAGTGGAATGCAAATCCCGGCCATCTACGGCTGCACACAAGGTTGGGTTGTAGTGCACGGGGTATGGCTACACAGCTACACGAGAGGGTAGGCAATGTGCACTGGGTGTGCAGGCAATGTGCAAGGGTGTGTGGCACATGGCACGGGAGGAAAGCAGCATGGGTGGGCATAATGCACAGGTTGGCCTGTAGCTGTGCATGGGCTGGGCAGCAATAGGCATGGGCTCAGTAGGCAGGGGTGCTGGCAGTATCCAACGGGTGTGCGGGCTGCAGCAGGCAAGGGCATGTGCAAGGCATGTGGGCTGGCCTATGCGAGGCATGTACCTGAATTATTGAATATTCTGGCGACGTTTGTGGGAGATCCAACGGTCCAATTTTGACGTGTCATATATCATCAGAATCATTTTTCCAAGTACTATCCATCCGTATGGCCATATTGATCGGATTCCTTTGTATATAAAAGTCAAATTTGGATCCTCTTCTCTCCTGCACAGTGGTGTCCAGGGTTTACAAGTAGGGGATGAATTTGGGGTATTTGGGTTAGGAAATTTTTTTAGGTTTCCAGCAGGCTTGTCAGTGTGTGCAGCATACGTACGGGAAAACATAATTTTTTGGGGATGATTGTGGGAGATCTGACGGTCCGATTTTGACGTGCTATATATTTCCAAAATCGTATTTTCGAGTACTATTAATCTGTATGGTCATCTTAACTAGATTTTTTATATATAAAAAGTCAAATTTGGACCCTCTTCTCTCCTACACGGGGGTTTCCAGGGTTTTCAGATAGGTGGAGAATGTTTTTCGGTTATTTGGGTCAATCATCCTCTGTTGACCGGAAGTCAGAAGTCGCATCCAAGATCTGTATTTCATCATAGCCGGAGGTGGGTGACAAAATTGGGTGTCTACACTAGGCTTTTGCCTAAACTGAAGGATATCACTTCTAAGCTTATTAGTCTTGTGAATTGGGAAAACTTCTTGAGGAAGACAAATGTGGATTCTCGCATTTGGTTATGAAATTTGTGGGTAACCCATACAATCACTTCTTAGCCTGGTATTTCAATACAAAAGTGATGAACCTAAGCTTAACAGCATCATTAGAAAGTTATTGGATCTTAATTAGAAAACATACCTCTTCAAATTCCATAAGGAATAGGTATGCATCCTCAGAGGTCAGCCCATGGAAATGGGGCAACATAGTGATGTACTGACATTTTAGGTAAAAATTATTACCCTGGGCTTATGGTAGAACTATGCAGGAAGGTTGGGCTGCTCTAGTAGGGTAGAACCTATCTTTTAGAGATTTAGGTGGAGGGTTTGGCTGTTGGTCTCCCACATTGAAAGGTATTGATGAGAGTATGAGTATAGGGTCATTACTCGTTGTACCTCTTCTTTCCAACCTATTCTCAGTATTGCGTGCCCACCTAGCACTCATGCAACAGAAAACTACCCACAACTAGAATAAGACAAGCACAAAAGAATAGAATTTTTTTTTGGGAGCTTACCAGCAGGGATCCGGAGTTGCTCAATTCCTAGGTACTGTTATAGGGGGAAACCTGCCTTTATCAGATTATGAGGCTTGGTGACTTCCACCGATACAACTATTATTGCAAGTTGTTCTTCTTAAGAATGTAATAAATAATAAAAGAAAAAGAAAAAGAAAACAAAGCACTCTAATTTACTAAAATAAAGTGAAAAATAACATTGAACTATCTACCCAGCAATGGTGCCAAAAACTTATTTGAGATTTAAAAGTAACTGCAAGCATACGGATTAGTGGAGTTAACTGATCAAACAAAAGGAGAGCAGCCACTTCTTTATTTTTTTGCTTCTATTGATAATGCAAAAGCAAATGGATTAATTGGTTATGATCTAACTCTAACTACCGACCTAAAAGAAATGCATCTAATAGAACGTCCTAACCAACACAACTAAGGAAATTGAAAATTAGAATTAAAATTAAAATTTAAACGATCTAACCATTCACATCTCCCCTAACCATTCGTCATCTATTTAAATACTCAAACCATGCAATTAAAAGCAAATAACTGAAAGTAAATGTCACACCCCATTCACACAGAATCAGACCGGTGACCAAGTTAACACCTGTTAACCCAAAACCTTCCAGGATCATCTGATTAAGTAACCATAGCACAGCATACGCATAACTAAAGAAAGCAAATTCTGTATTTTAGCAAAAGTCTTACATGTATATACCTATAAATACCTCAATACTCTTGATACCCAAATTGTATTACATAATACATTTACATGTGGGCCCATAGGCATGATATATATACAAGAAATACAATTTAAACATCCAGAGCACAAAAATTGTAACATCACAAAACAATCAAAAGAATCCCAAGTCGGTATCAATGTTGCTATCCCGTAATATAACTCTTGCACGAGCACTTGGCCCTGTGCCCAAGATCTTATGGGACCCACCAGTCCTTAGCTGAAAACTCCATAGTGGGTCCCAGCTCTAGCTTCTCAATCGGATAACCTGCAAGATCATCTAAAAAATGGTGTGCACGTGGGATGAGCTCACTAGCCCAGTAAGTGAAAAGAAAGACCAAGCAAGCGTTCACAATACAAATGAACCTATATACATGCATGTTCATTTTATTATCCTAATCCACCTAAGCAAGCTTTCTAAGTTATAGGTTGTGTGCTACTCACAACCACAGTGTGCATATACCCCTGGTACGAGTTATGAACTCTATTTCACGATACGCCTATAGGGTTGTCAGGGAAGGCCAGCCGTGGTACCAAAAATGTAAATTTAGCCTTACCCTATATTAATGTAAAATGGGTCTTACCCTGCATTAAAGTAAAATGGGTCATGCCTGCATTGAAGTAAAAGCAGTACGATTGGCCCTCTAGTTATATCACTAAAGTTACTGACCATCCTAGTGATCTGTCGGGAGTACTTTTAACCGCCACCTTTGGTACACAACCTCGGGCTTCCCCCCAATGATATACCTAACACCTAAACTCCTACTCAGAAGGTTTGTAGCATAGGGATATGTCATTCCTAATCGCATGCTCCTATATGAGATAGTACGACTGCATAGTGCCACAGTGTAGCATTCCACAGGCCACTAATGCATTCATTTCCAAACTAACTACGACATCTAGTCTAGCAATGCATCACATTCAATAATTTACAATCATCCACCTCATGACTCATAACAAGAATAAGCCTTTGATAATTACAGATCTCAATGTAACAATCATAAATGAATTTCATAATGCACAAGACAATGCATGCAAATGGTATTCGTGGATGACTAGTCTACACATAGTAATAAAGTGATGATATGGCTAGTATACAACAATAATGGAATGATAAAATAAAGTCATTGTCCTCTCCCCACTTACCTAGTTGTGTACAAAGATCACCCTTGGTACGAGGAAGATCCGGTGTGAGATCACATGAATTTCTAGCACAACCTATCATAAAAGAGGTCGAGCTTAGTATATCTCCACTTTAGGCTCATAACCAATGAGGTACAATGATCCCAACATGCTTAAAATGACTAGAGAAGGTTGCTTGGTGGGTAAGTCAATTGGCAGACTAGGTACCCACCAGTCCTTGGTTGCCACTCTACCCAGGGCCTCTGCCTGGATCGGTAGGCTAGGAGTGATGGGCTAGGTGCCCACCGATCCTTGCTTGCTGATCAACCCAAGAGCTCTGCCTGGACTGATATGCCAAAAGTGGCGGGCCAGGTGCCCACCAATCTTTGTTCACTGGTCGAGCCAGAAGCCCAACTAGGATAAGTGGGCTTAGAATTGGGGGTTCGACTACTTCCAGGGCACCACTAATCAGAACCAAGATTTTTCTATTCACTTCCCACTTTAGGGAAACCTCAAGGGGTCGATTCGATCGTATATTCCACACATCTAAGGTCCCATCTTGTGATTCTAACCTAGATCTAGGGTCGATTCAAAGTCTTAAGCATGGACCTTACCTCTTTGTTCAAGAACACCGTAAAAGAAAAACCCAAATCTCTTCTCTAGCTTAAGAAATCACCAAATGCTTTTTCAATCTTATGATTTCTTCCTCTAAAACCTTCAAAACAACAAGTAGGTCTTTTATTAAACCTTAGATTCATATTCTCAAGTGGATTTAACAAGATCCAAGGGATTTCTACCTGAATCATAGTGTTTCACATAGGGTTTCTTGAGGGTTTAAGAAATCTAGACTTTACTCACCTCAAATCGTAGATCTCGAGGTAAGGATCACTATTCCAGCATCGAAATCGAAAGATTCAACCTTGGCGTCACACAATGAGCATCTTCTTTCCTTTTTCTTCCTCATTCTTCCCTTCTCTTTCTTTCTTTTCTCTCTCTTCTTTACTGTTCTCCCCCACCATTTAAAATAATAAATGAGGGGAAAAAATGTAATAAATGTTATTTATACCTGGGTCAAAATTTCTTATGACCAGACTGGTAGGTCACACAGGTGGGTTCGACCCACCTATAGCCACCAACCAGTTGGCCGATACTTAGCCCAATAATTGGGATTTTGACGGGGCTCGGCCCCGACACGTATTTCACTCTCAATAGTTGACTTAAAATTGGTACTCGACATAATTTACGCCTACATACATTTATTGTGCATACATGGCCTAGTGATACGTGCAAGTGCACGGCTTGGGCACGTGGACTTTACTAGGCACCGACTCAGACTCATCTGGCCATCTCAAGTTCAGGGTCACTCTTATTACCAAATTCCATAGGGTACTCGGCTCGTCTCGATAGGGTTTGGGTCATGCAAGACCAAACTGAATCAGTCGGGTAATTAGACTGTGTTTAGAAAGTAGGGTATCACATTTACCCCCCTTTTTTAAAATTTTGTCCTTGAAATTGTAGTACCTAGTTTTTCGAAAAGATTAGGATATTTGGCCTAGATGTCATCTTCTTTCTCCCAGGTGGCTTCCTCAAGTGAATGATTAGCCCATCAAATTTTCACAAAAGCGATGGAGCAATTGTGAAGGATCTTTATCTTCTGGTCTAGGATTTCAGCAGGCTATTCCTCGTAGGTCACATCAGCTTCTAAATATTTTGGTTCCACGGGCAGCATTATCACACCCCAATTCTAGTAGACCCAACTTACCATTAGGAATACCGACGGTGTGAGTAAGACACATACCTGTCTTACAAACCTACCAGGATCTCTGATAGCAGTACCTTAACATTTTCACAATCTCACTTCATATACCGGAATCAGAGTATAGTAGAGGAATCATAAATAAAATGGAAAAATGTCTAATGATAATATAATAGCAATAACCGAGTTATTCTGTTACATTCATCCATGACAGATACTATAATCTCGAAAATATACCATCCATAGTTATACCAAAAAATATCAAAGTATGATGTATAATCTCATGGTGCCATGTAAGCACAGTGGTGGCAAGCACAGTCCTGATCGTGCCCTTCCACTTCTGGCATCCACCAGTTGCTAACACTATACTCTGACCCAGAAGATACTGGGTCACCCTCCATCGGCACCACAGTACCTGCATCATCGTCTAAAAGAAAGGTGTATGCATAGGGTGAGCTTTCCAACATGCTCAGTGAGGGGTGGGGTCAAGCACATCCAAGCAAGATAATAGCAGTAATAATTTATGGTGCATGATTATAGAAATTAAACACATAGTCCATGATGATCGTGATGTAGTTCATTTATTTATTATCCACCTAACAAAACGAACTAAGTTTTGCAAATACTACTAGGCGTATTAAGCTATATCCTTCATCTCGAAACTGCCATCGACTACGCAAGAATACAAACCTTAGCCATGAATAGAAGCCTATCGATCCCCGTATGTGTCCATGGGTCACCCAAAAACCCCTAATAACCCCCTCCTGGCAGTCACGACACCAGTACATCATCGGCCACATTGGACAGGTTCCTGTCTTCGCAACAATCGAATTATACCGTGAGTGTGGTATTCCAGAAAAACACATCGAACATACCATAATGGGTTATCCAACACCTCAACCCTTATTGGCAAAGGTTCGTAGCATAGGGAGTAATACCTAACCACATATATGCTACATGCCTTTATAATGATACAGTTAGTATAAATTACATAATCCGGCAAGACCTCAGCCATAAAGTGTAATCCATCTCCAATTATAGTCCCGGTTACACGATGAGACCTTGGCCACAAAGTGAAACCTGAGAACGTTTACCTAATCTAGCATACATATCATAGTTGAATATGGACTACGCGACACCAGTACTAATCATCGGCCACAAAGTGCATCCATTTATAAATGCAGTCCTGGGGTACATGATACCAGCGAGACCTTGGCCACAAAGTGTAACCTATGACTACAACTAACTCTAATGTACATAATCAATGCATGAATGCAACATACATACGGTAATCACGGTACCAGTACCACCTCGGCCACACTAGGTCCTATCATACATCTCCATACAATTCATATCATAATCGTAAAATGATAAATGTAATATATCATAATTGTATTTGAGTAATTACAATTAAATATATAATTTTAAGCATCTGAGTAATTTAATAATAGTAAACATTCCAAAATAAACACAGTCCATCCCTCACCTGGTTTATGTTTGAGTGTGTTAGGGTTCAAGTATGGCCACCGAACGACCATATCAATTCCGATTTTGTGATTCATATGGGTCACTTTCCTAGACACAAAGGAAACTGAACATCAATATGTGTCGGGAATATCGGGAGGGACCCACTTGGGTCACCAAAAAAAGGTACAGTTAGGGTTTTCAAGTGACAGTAATATCACCGGAAACACCCACCGGACACAGGATATTTCCACTGAAAATATCAGTGTTATTTTCGGTGGTGGTGATAGAGAGCTCACAACCCTCTGTGATCCACTGGAAATATGCCACCAGAAGCAGACCTAGTGGATCTGGTGGGTTATTTTTGGTGGTGGTCTAGAAAGTCCACCCATTTTGGGGCTTTCCGGCTCGGACCCAATCGCTAGGATTTGTTCCATGAAGTTTATAGAGGATGTTCCTAGCATCATTCTAAGCCAATAAAATCCCAATTCCACCAAGCCATTTGGGAGATATATCGATCAAATGATTGAAACTCTAGTTGGTCATTTGGCAATACTGGTTACCGGAGCTCATCGGGCATGGTTTGAGCTCGGCAACAACACCTGGAGGGTAAAACATGTATTCTACGACCTCAACATAGTTTATACACTAAGATTCCATCCATACCTAGCTTTGTCCAGGTCAAAATGAAGAGAGAGAGAGAGTGGTATGGGAGGTTGTACTTATCACCAGTAGTGATTCTAGTGACTAGTGACACCAAGGTAAAACTATTTAGTTGGACCCTATTCGGACCAATCGGGTTAATACAACTTTCAAGCCCGAGAACCTGACTACTTAGTTCTGAAACGCATTCAAGTCATGAGGAAAATGTGGGGAATCATTTGGGATCATTTACGATTGTTTACGACATGAGTGGCGGGACCCACGGGCATCGACACTATAACAGCAACCCGTTATACTCACCTAAAATAGCCCACCGGATTCAGGCCCAGTGGATCCGGTGGCATATTTTCAGTGGTTAAGACAGCTTGTTGTCTTGACTATTTGTTGTCCCATAGCTGGTCTTGCACGGGCGGTTGCCCTCAACCATGCTCAAGGCCTTTCAGCAACAACGATATGTGCCAGGATTCGTATTTGAGGGGTCAGGTCACTTACCATTTGGGATCAGAAGGTACAAATCCCCTCCAGTTGGATTGACATACGATGCACAAACACTTAGGGTCATCTCTCCCCTTTCAAAAATGGGCAACCACAAGCCAAAACCCAGCCATCCTTCTGATCTCTGGTCCGAGACCTATCACAACAGTTCAAATTAGTCTGAGTCAGGGCACGGGTGTAACAGCACATGTGATGGATCATGAATGTACCGCTTCAACATAGATACGTGGAATACATTGTGAACCCTGCTGAGGGAAGGCGGAAGAGCCAACATATAGGCTATGGAGCCAACTAGAGCCAAGATTTCAAACGGGCCAATATATCTCAGACTTAGCTTGCCCTTCCTGTGGAATCTATACAATCTTTTGGTAGGAGAGAGTTCAAGGAACACCTTCTCCCCCTCTTGGAATTCAACGTCCTTTCTGCGGTTATCTGCATAGCTTTTTAGCTTGATTAGGCTGCTTTAATTCTCTCCCGATTGACATCAACCTTGTCACGTGTCATCTGTATCATTTTTAGTCCTAGCATCTAACGCTCACCTACTTCATCCCAATATAGGGGTGTTCTACACTTCCTACCATACAACGCCTCATATGGAGCCATCCCAATTATGGCTTGACAGCTATTGTTATAAGCAAACTCCATAAGAGGTATGTATTCCTCCCAACTGCCACTCATTTCCATTGCACAAGCCCTAAGCATATCTTCCAGTATCTGTATGGTTCAATCTGATTGCCCATCAGTCTATGGATGGAAAGCAGTACTCAGATTCACTTGTGTCCCCAAAGCTTGCTGAAGGCTTTTCTAGAATCTAAATGTGAACCTCAGGACTCTATCAAACACAATGCTCACTGGCACTCCATGCAATCAGACTATGTTATCCATTTATAGTTGGGCCAACTTATCCATGGAATAATTGGTCCTGATTAGAATGAAATGAGTAGCCTTGGTAAGCTTGTCAACTACCACCTAGATGGCATCCGTTCCCTTGAGTCTCGAGGTAGCCCTTTGACAAAGTCCATGGTGATCCTGTTCCATTTCCAATCCGGTACGGGGAGTGGCTAAAGGGTGCCATATGGTCGATGTTACTCCGCTTTGTCCTTCTGACACATGAGACACTATGCCATATACAAGGCTATAGTAGTCTTTATTACTGGCCACCAATAGCTTTGTTTAAGATTTTTGTACATCTTCATGCTTTCGAGATGGAGTGAGTACTCTAAACTGTGTGCCTCCTTCACTATCTCATCTTGTATTTTCATGTCATCGGGCACACACAACCGGTCTTGAAATAGTAATGCCCTGTCATTGGCTATTGTGAAGTTAGGGTCATTTATTATCTATTCCTGAATTTTCAGCCTGATCCCGTATAACTCAGGATCCAAAGATTGTTTCATTATCACCTTGTGAGGGTAGTGGCTGGAGATGAGATCTCTCTTCTCCCCTTTGGAGGGGGAAAGGACTTGCATCATCATTTTCATCCTCTCTCCTCTCTTTCTCTTTTATGAAAAAGGGGTTACCCTACGAGCTCCACACCGCCGTATCACTACTCAGAGATATGTGGAGGCTTATTTCGTAAGAATGTAAAGTTTGTCATTTGAGATGGGGATTTGATGATGGTCCAATACGAGGATTGGGATCATGTAAAAGGAGTTTGGAGTCACCACCTAGGATTATGGGCCTAGGACCCAGGGGTGGACCCAATTCTTGAGAAAAGGGCCCAATCGTTGGTCTGGTCTAGAGATTTAGGGTAAGTGTCAGGTTGTAGAATTGGGAAGGTGTTAGGCACCCAATCTATCTAGTTCAACCAGTTGTCCTACTAGATGCTTAATAACGAACATTTTCCATAATTATTCATATTCTGTATGCAAGGCTAAGTTATCACACATATATACATTGACTAAATTTAAATAACTATATACACTAAAACAAGGTCAATATAAAGTCTACATTATGCTAATTCTGTTGAGAAATTATACCTGAGCTTGACCCCTGTTTCGGGTCAAGAGGGGTGGACCCCCTGGTCAATGCTAGTATGAACTTTCTTGTCGATTCTCTCGGCTCAGGGGAAGATGGTCTTGACCTCCAACTTCCTTTCGCAAGAGGTGCTGACTGTGATAATATTCAGACAGTGTAGGCTACATAGGCGAGTGAAGAGGGAATTCCTTCTCTAAACCAGTCATCGAAAGAGGGATTTCGATCATTGGTGGGGGTATCAGAGGTTTTAGTGGAGGTGTGAGAGCTTCAACAGAGCTGCTGGAGGTCTAACAAGGATGCTGGAGCTCCAGCAGGGGTGCTGGGGCTCAGACATGGGTGCTGAAAATCAGACATGGGTGTTGGGGCTCTAATATGGGTACTAAAACTTAGACATTGGTGTTGAAACTCGGTCGGGAATATGTGGGCTTGGTTAGGTGTGCGCGGGGCTTGACCAGATGCACGTGGGGCTTGCATGGGTGAGGTTTGGGCACTCAAGGCAAGATATAGGTGCTCGCATGGGTGAGGTTTGGGCACTCAAGGTAAGGCATGGGTGATCATATGGATGGGGTTTAGGCACTCAAGGAAAGGCATGGGTGCTCGAATGGGTGGGGTTTGGGCACTCAAGGTGCAATTTCCAGGAGTGATTCCAAAAGATCCAATAGTTTGATTTTAACGCACCATATATCGTTGGAATCGTAATTCTGAGTACTATGCATCTATGTGGTCACTTTGACCAGATTCCTTTGTATATGAAATGTCATAATTAGACTCTTTTTTTCTCTCGCATAGGTTTTCTAGGAATTTTAGGTGAGTATGGAATGCTCCTGGGAATAGTTACCTCAGTCAGTTATCAGCTCTATTGATCGGAGGTGAAAGGTCACGTCTAAGATCTGTATATCATCATAGCCGAGGGAGGGTGAAAAAATTGGGTGTCTACAGAATGCCCCTCTTTAGCCGAGGCCTGTGCCAACAGCTGAAGGGCAAAGAACAAAACTATCACATTTTGTCACCCAAAGCATGTACTGCTT
Source organism: Macadamia tetraphylla (assembly GCA_022985045.1). NCBI lineage: Eukaryota > Viridiplantae > Streptophyta > Magnoliopsida > Proteales > Proteaceae > Macadamia > Macadamia tetraphylla. Next base: position 23,386,156 of record CM040963.1, on the reverse strand, counting down.
TCATCTTGCTTATCAATGATGGAGTTAAAAATGCAATAGGTAATATCCCTTACTTTAAAGTTAAGACTTACATGGGCTGCTAATTGCAGGAAAGAAATTTGAGCCCTTTCAATCCTGTTAGGAGATGTTGAACCAACGTTTTGCAGAGATTTGAGCCCTTTCTGCAGAAAATGTTAGTACGTGAAAATGTTCTTGAACCATCATTTTACAGGGATTTCCCTCCCTGCAGAAGATGTTTGTACTTGAAATTTTTCTTGATCCATTATTTGTAGAGATTTGAGCCCTCCCTACAGAAGAAGTTTGTGCTTTAAAATGTTCTTCCTAGGCTAGACTTCCTTCTGCCAGTCCTAGGTATTGATCCATTATTTGCAGAGATTTGAGCCCTCCCTGTAAAAGATGTAGGTGCTTGAAAATGTTCTTTCTAGGCTGGACTTCCTTTTGCCAGTCCTAGGAATTGATCCATCATTTGCAGAGATTTAAGCCCTCCTTATAGGAGATGTTGGTTCTTGAAAATGTTCTTCCTAGCTTGGATTTCCTTCTGCCAGTCCTAGGGATTGATCCATCATTTGCAAAGATTTGAGCCCTCCCTACAGAAGATGTTGGTGCTTGAAAATATTCTTCCTAGGCTGGACTTCCTTCTTCAGTCCTAGGAATTGATCCATAATTAGCACAGATTTAAGCCCTCCTTGCAAAAGATTTTAGTGCTTGAAAATGTTCTTCCTAGGCTGGACTTCCTTCTTCCTGTCCTAGGAATTGATCCATGAGATCGGGCCACTTGGGGCCAATTCAAAGAGATTGAGCCACCTGGGGCCGAGTCAATGAGATTGGGCCACCTGGGGCCGAGTCAATGAGATTGGGCCACCTGGGGCTAAGTCAATGAGATTGGGCCACCTGGGGCTAAGTCAATGAAATTGGGCCACCTGGGGCCGGGTCAATAAAATTCTTTTTTTTTTGTCTTTGAATTTGAGTCATAAGATTGGGGCCTTGAGTTTAAGCCCTTGATTCCTAAAAACTTGGCTCTTTGACTTAGAATCTGGAACTTTGTTTTTTTTTATTTTGAATATTTGAACTTTGATTTTTTATTTGGAATCTTTGAACTTTGATTTTTAGCTTTTGATTAGGAATCTTTAACTTTGTGTGATAATTTCCATCTACCTCACAAATTTTGACTTAGATTTCACTTTTCACTTTCATGTGTTTTTATCTACTAAGTGGATTTGATTTTTCCATTTCCATGTGATTTTATCTACCAAGTAGATTTCACTTTCCATGTGATTTTAATTTTTTTTTATTGATGTTCTTTCAGTGGAGGGCACGACACGTGGATATCCCTCCTACTAGGTCACGGGCAGGTGCTACTACCTCATCTCAAATTGAGTCTTCCATTGTTGTGACGGGACCTCTTCGGATGGCTGTTAGTCCCTTCAGTGTTTTCTTGGGCTGGTCTTATCCCAATGTGACCTGTCTGGGCATTCCTCAACTCTTAAAGCATAGAGTGGACAGAGACGCCTCCCTTAGACTTCCTATCCCATCTGACTGTGTGAGTATCAAAACACCGCTTATTTGATTAGTTCTTGATTCCTTTTGCCTGACATGCTTGTTCTTAGGTGTCTCTAGAGCTCTATGCCCAGCTCAGGAGGATGTATCAGGGTTTGTCCAAGATTGAGAAGGTACTATCCTGTTCTTAATCTTTTTCCTCTTTTATTGCTTATTTTCTTAATCATTCCATATGTTCCTCCAGGAGAGGGAGAACGATGTCTTAAGGAGACAGGTCAGCTCCTATCGACAGGAGAATGCCCATTTGTAGAGGCACGTTGAGGACCTTGCAAGAGACTGATGAGTTCAGGATACACTCCAGCTATGTGGCCTTCCATGAGGATGATGCTGAGCATGGTTCGGATGTTGACTTTTGACCCATAGGGATTTGTCCCTGTATTTCTTGTAAACACAAACATATATATATATATTTTTCTTTTCTTTTCCCTCCCCCTTGTTTGTTCATCATTTTATTTTGGCATCTTATGGAGGAAAACCTATCTTTGGCACAAAGAAAATCTCTCTTTTTTTTTTCTTTTTTGTAAAGGTTTGAAATATTTAGGCATAATCAATTCCACAGCTCAAGTCATAATTAGAATAATTAGGATAACACTAAAATCCAAATATTCCTTCACTCTACTACCAAGTGAATTACATAAAAATAACCTTCCTACCATAGACAGGATAGGTAGGTAATAAGGTGGGGAGACAGTTCTTATGGTGGGTAAAACTTTACTAACTCCTCTGGGTCCACCACCTCAAGTCCATATTGTTGGCTGATATAAGTAGGCAAGTAAAAAGAAGTATGAGTCAATCCCATCAACCTGATATAATTTTATCCAAGGGTATTCATCTGAAAATCTTCCTCTGGCTTCCCTGGGCATCTCCATGCAATGTCCTCTGTAGTTCTTCCTTGTAGGTACTTCTCCCAATCAACAATGAGTTTGAATTCTGGGAATTCCCTCTTATCCTAGTAGCAATGGGTTCCGAGTTGACCTCCATTTAACAGCCTGATCAGCTTCAACTTATCAAGTAGCCAGAGTTGGAAAATGGTAGAACTTCTGTGATAATGATCAAGTCCAAATCCATGGCTGTGGCTCATGTCATCAAGTCCTTTGAATGTCTCTACAAGGATTGTAGGAATGATATCTCCTCCTTTCTTTAATTTTTTACCACCTTTATTAGAATCAGTGGTGCACCACGTCCAGGTGTTTGGAGAATATAGCATGCTATCATGCACAAAAGGTAAGCATCCTGTGATCTTTGCTGATGGATTCCCTCTAGTGGTAGGTATTGAATGAAGATCTTGGCCACCTTCATAATGTCAATCTTTCCATATCTGATGAATTGCTTCATTTCTCCCTTTTCCCATCCGAAAAAGTCTTGAATCTCTTCTGAGTAATCTTTTTTCAAAGATGGTTGAATCAACTTGCCCTTAGGTGAAGATAACATATCAAGTCAAAATTCCTCGAGAGTTGGATAGAACTCAACCAACCCAAACCAAAATACATGAAGATCAGCATCCCAATGTTGAGGCATCTGTAGGAGCAGATTGTGATGTAGCTCTATACACCTAATTCGACTAAGCATTGACATATTCATGAATTCTAGCAGTCCTGGTGCCACTATGCTTATGTCCAAGGTCCATTATGTCAATGTCTCATCCAAGGAAACATGACTTATCCTGCAATTACCACAAGTAAATAAAAGATGTGATGATTTTTCAAAGCATTACTCATTAACTACTGATATAATCAAACCTTTACCACTATTGCATCAAGTTCTTTTTTTTTTTTTTTTGATCGAGGATAGGGAATAAACTGGCCTTGATAAACTGGTGCCGAGTGGTGACTTTTGGGGGATAGAATCCTAGATAAGAATTTGAAGAACCACAGGTCAATTACAGATACCTAATAGCCTCGCATGCCAAATAGCAATTCTTGGGGGACACAAACTATGATGATCTTTTAAGATACCTTGATTATTAATTTAGGAAACAATTTATTGCTTTGAGATTGTTAAGACCGCACTTGCACACATCAAGTTTCCTATGTATCCCTTGAGAGGAATCAAGTCTAGCATAGTTTGGGCTATTCACCCTATTAGACATAATATTTCTTGAGTTTATTCATGTTGACCAATCCAGATATTTCCTCATCGTTGTGGTCGATGAGTTTACAACCTTGCCTGGTAGAATCTCTTTGACAGTGAATGGGCCACTCTAGTTGGGCCTGAATTTTTCTCTTGGGTCATGAATTGGGGCTCTTTGTTCTTGAAGAACAAGTTCACCTTCCTCTATGTGATGGGGTTTCACATTCTTATTGAAGGCCCATGCCATTCTCAGTTGATATTCCTTCAGGTTATCCATGACTTTCATGTGCCTTTCATCAAGAAAGTTGAGCTCATCGTGTCTGGCCTTTAACCATTCTCCTTCAGGTAATTGACTATCAAGAAGCACCCTTAAGGATGGTACTAAGATTTCTATGGGTAGAATCACCTCGACTCCATATCTCAAAGAAAAAGGAGTTGCCCCTGTTGAGGATCGTACAGAAGTACGATGCGCCCATAAAGCAAGTGGCAACTTATCCGCCCAGTCCTTGTGTGTTTTAGCCATTTTCTATAAGATGACCTTGATGTTCTTGTTAGCTGCTTCCACTGCCCAATTAGTCTGTGGCGGTAGGTAGTAGAGCAATGGCTTTTAATATCAAACTTCGTGCAGATTTTTTCAGTTTTTCTCCAAAAATGGGATCCCTAATCCGATATCAACTTTTGAGGTACTCCATATCGGGAAATGATATTTTCTTGGATGAATTTAGCCACCTTCGTAGATGTGAAGACTGTATATGACTGAGCTTCTACCCACTTGGTGAAATTATCAATGGCTACCAGGATGATCTTATGGCCATTAGATGCTTTGGGGTTGACCTTTCCTATGATATCAATACCCCAAGTGGAGAATGGCCAAGGAGAACTGAGTGAATGCAACTCTATTAGTGGGATATGTATGATATTGGCAAATATTTGAAATTTGTGGCATTTCTTGACAAAGCCTACACAGTCTGCTTCTATTGTGTTCCAATAGTATCCCAGCCTGAGAATCTTCTTAGCTAGCATTTTGGCATTCATATGGGGTCCACAGAGGCCTTGACGAACTTCCTCCATGATTGTTGCTGCTTGCTCATCATCCACACACAACAACTGTATTCTGTCATAGGATCTCTTGTATAACAAATCCTCTTGAAGAATAAATTAGGTGGCATATCTCCTTAGAAACTTCTTTTCTCTATCAGTTGCTCCACTCATGTACTTCCTTTCTCTGATGAAATCAACTATATGAGCAAACTAATACTGACCATCCATAGTGAGAGAGTTCACTCTGATAAATGGGCCTACTTCTTTATTCTACCAAGAATGGTCGGACCCTAGCTATAGGGTTGCATTCTACCATGGAAGCAAAGGTTGCAAGGGCATCAGGAAACCTATTGTTATCTCTCTGGAAGTGTTCGAACGAGATCTCTCAATGTCTCCAATCATCTCTTCCAGATGTTCTTGATATGGGTTCAGGTTTTCATCTCTAGTCTTCCACTTTCCTTGCGTTTGAGAAATGACAATGGATGAATCACCGTAAACCTTAATCTTTTTTACCCCTATAGTCAGAGCAGTTTCGAGTCCCAAAGCACAAGCTTTAAATTCAACAATGTTGTTGGTACAAGGAAAATCAGAGTGAAATGATGAAGGCAAATAAAGGCCATCAAGAGTGACAAGCAATATTCCTATACCACACCTCTTTTGATTAGCCACTCCATCAAAGAATAACTGCCATTCATTAGCTGTGTCTTCTTCCTCTATTGTTGTGATCTCTTCATCGGGAAAGGCATCATCCAGGGCCCTTCTATCCTCCGTGGGGTGTGCAGCCAAATGATCGACTATAGCTTGCCCCTTGATAGGTTTCTAAGTAACATAGGTGATGTGATGTCAAATTCTGATAACAATAACATCCATCGGGTCATCCTTCCTATTAAGGCTAGTTTCTCAAAGAGGTATTTGATTAGATCCATTCTTGAGATCAAATGTACCAGATAGGCTACCATGTAGTGTCGTAACCTTTTTGTTGCCAACTCAATGCAACACAAGTTCTTTCCAAAGATGTGTACCATGTTTCATACTCTAGGGACTTCTTGCTGAGGTAATATATGGCATACTCTTCCCCCTTTTCCGTCTCTTTTTGCTCTAGCAATGAGCCCATGGAATATTCCCCCATAGATAAGTACAACAGAAGTGGTTATCCTTCCACCGGTGGTGTCAATACTTGTGGATTCATGAGGTATCCTTTGATCTTGTCAAAAGCTTGTTGGCATTGGCCATTCCAATCCCTGGTCTGATCTTTCTTCAGTAGCTTAAAAATTGGTTCATAGATTATAGCCAACTGAGCTATGAATCTGCTGATATACTGGATTTGACTAAAAAATTCTCGTATTTGCTTCTCAGTCCGAGGTGTGAGCATCTCCTAAATTTCCTTGATCTTGATAGGGTCGACTTCAATGCCTCTTTCACTCACTAAGAAACCTAACAACTTTCCTGCTGTTGCCCCGAATACACACTTCTAAGGATTCAACTTTAGTTGATACTTTTTTATCCTTTCAAAGAATCGCCTTAGTGCGGGAATATGCCCTATCGATCTTTTGACTTCACTATCACATCATCTATATAGACTTCCACATCTTTGTTTATTATGTCATACAATATGGCTATAGCTACTCTCTGATAAGTTGCCTCGACGTTCTTTAGTCCAAAAGGCATCACCTTGTAACAATAGGCTCCCCATGGAGTGGTGAAGGCTATCTTATCATGATCCTCTGGGTGCATGCTCACTTAGTTGTATCCCAAGAATCCATCCATAAATGATAATAAGGCATGCCCTGTTGTGTTGTCAACCAATACATCAATGTGAGGTAATGGGAAGTCATCTTTAAGGCTTACCTTATTAAGATCTCAGAAGTCTTCGCACATTCATACCTTACCATCTTTCTTTGGCACTGGTACTATGTTAGCCAACCATTGGGTGTATTCCACCACTTGTAGAAATCCTGCATTCCATTGCTTCACAACTTCTTCTCTAATCTTCTCACTCCATTCTGGCCGCAGTCTTTAGAGTGTCTGCTTTGCCAATTTTGCCCCAAGGTGGGTCGGCAATCGATGTTGCATGATATCGGGGTCTATACCTAGAATATCCTTTTAATACAAAGCAAAGACTTCGGCGAACTCCTTCAGAAGACTAATCATCTGTTCTACTTCTTTGTCATCTAGGGTGGTACCAATTTTTACCTCTCAAAGGCCTTTGTCGGTTCCTAGATTAATAACCCGGGTATCCTCATGGATGGGTTGGGCCTTCTTTGGTTTGATTTGTTTTATTAACTCTTGATATTCATTAAGATCATCATCAGATAAAGGAGGTAAGTCATACTCGGGATCAGAAGTTTCATTCATGAAAGAAGGAGTAATAGACTTGACATACACGGACTCTAGACCTTCCTTGAGAGGAAAGGATGACTCATAATCATAAACAGAAGACTCAACATCTGACTCGACTACAGACTTGATGATGGATTTGATGCTTTTATTAGTGGTATTCAGGCTGGTTGACGCGGTAGCCTGAGTAAACTTGAAGTTCTCCTTGATGCTAGTCCAGTTCAAAAGCAGTTTTATGGCTCGATGGATGAGGAGATGAGGAGATGGTTCAAACTTTCTGAGGGGTGAGGATTGGTGGAGACTACTCAATCCTCTTTCTATAAACTCCATCTTTTCAATCCTATTGAGGGATGCCATCCCGGTGCCTTGGTCACATCTTTGACCACCTTCACGGACCTTCTCGTTGCCCTTTATTCAGGCACAACACATACAAACCATCATTATTTGTGCTCTTCTTTGCTTTGCATATGCACTTCTTCCTCTGAAAGGATGAGGCTTGAGCTCATACAGCTCTTGGGCTCGTGGTTCTTGTAGGAGGGAGCAAATGCAGTTTTTCAAATCAATGGGAAGCTGTAGACTCCAAGTGAGCCTTATCTTCTTTTTCCATTCCTTTTTCAGGAGGACTTGAGGACTTGGTGCCTCCTTTGATCGGATCAATGTTGTAGGGTTAATAGAGGAAGACCCATTCTCAATCAGTGCAATTTCTGCTATCCTTGTGATGCAACTGTCTTGATCACTTTCTTTGACTAGCATTTGTTGTTGTTCTACTTCATGAGTTACCTTTGACTAGCATTTTCTATTGTTCTACTTCATGAGCTACCTATTCGAACTCATCCTAAAAGAATACTTCAAATCCTAGTTGCATCTTTGCGGTGGTTTCATCGAACCATGGCTCCACATTTCTGCAGCAGGAAAAATCTTCTCCTTCCCTTACAAAGTACCCGTTGAGAGTAGGGTAGTAAAAGGCAGATATTTTCCTAGTCATCCTTAATACTTTTTGTCCTTCACTACCATTCTTGCTCCTTGGACTGGGGGTTTGAGGAATGTACCTAAGACCACTCCTTCCTTTGCTCACAACTAGAGTAGGTATTTGAAACACCTTGATGGTACTTTCCTAATCCCATCCCTAGAAAGTATTGCATGTTCCTCATCATTTGATTCACCGAAGAGCTCCATATAGCTTCATAGTTACTCAGAATATTTTCATCTGGCATTTCCTTGGTGAGTGTTGCACAAGTTTCCTCTATTTCAAAAGCACTAAGTTGAACTTCCTAGTCTTGTTCTTCTCCATCTTCAATGTTGGCTAAGGTGTTCACCACTTTGGCATCCCCAATTACTATAATCACCTTTCCTTCGTGAATGAATTTAATTTTCTAATGGAGACTAGAGGATACTGCTTTCGCATGATGTAACCAGGGCTTCCCAAGAGCATGTTGAAAGATGTCGGTATATCGATGATTTCGAAATCAATATCAAACCTCACTGGGCCAATCTTACGGTGATGGAGAGGATGCCTAGGATTTTCCTCTTGGTGTTGTCATATGCCTGTATGGTTTGGGTTGATGGCCTCATCTCTTCCAGATTGATGCCAATACTCTTTCCTAATCTTAAGGTTAGAACATTCAAAGAGGACCCGTTGTCAATGAGACCTGGGGAACCACCTTGTGAAGACATTCTACCATGATGTGTAGAGCTCTATTGTGTTGGGCTCTTTTAGGGAGTTCAAAGTCTGAGGATATCAATGATTGTACCGTATAATTTGCCCCTACTATGGGTGAGAGATTCATCGGATCTATCCCGATTGGCGCTTGCACATTGGTGAGAGACTTCATAACTGCTTCACGGTGTGTGGGGGAGGCCATCAACAATCCCCAAATCGATATATTAGCCTGGGACTTTTTAAGCTGAGCCAAGACTAGATTCTCTGATTCTTTCTTTAAGCCACTAGTTCCTGCCTCATTAGTCCTTGACTATTCCATGGCTAGGGCCTTGCCCTTGTAACCTCTACCACTTCGAGTTTCCATCACACTGGCAGGTTTCTTTACAATAATCTTTGTGGGATAGCAATCTTCATCATCGTCACTGGTTATTATGGTAATTATCCCAACCATAGGATCATCCTCTTCTTCTAATTCTTCTTCCTGGCTTGGGGTGGGAGGTCGAGGCCCTCCATAAATATTTAAAGCCCTGGCTCATACCTTCTTGATTGCATTGGAAAGTCACGTAACTGTTTTATCCATCATTTCTACAAGTGTGGTATGTCCTATTTTTTCAAGGATTATCAACTACTAGGTATAGCATTGTTCACTAATGGCTACTTCACCTAACATTTGATCAATCTCATTAGCCTTGAGTTTGATGTCAACCAAATGATTATAGACATAAGCCATGTGTTCTGCTATAGGATTTGCTTCACCTTCAACAGTGATTTCATATTCTTCACTATCTTCTGAATCTGATGCTGGATCTTCCCCTTCCATGTGAATTGTGAGTGTTGACTGAGTAGCATCTGTGGGATTAACCATTGGGTCATCCTCGCCGATTGCATACATAGAATATCCTCTCGAATCTCTAGGTGAGTAGTACCCTGATTCATCATCATTGTGCAAAGGCCCCTAGTAGTCATCCCAGTCTGGGTACTCATCATCATCTTGAAAATCAGAGTCATCTCCATCATTCTCATCTTCACTTTTGTCCTCATCATAGTTATCATCATCCTCTTTTTCACTGATTTCCCCCTCACTTGATTCTTCATCTAATTCACTCCCTATGTGGATTAAGGAGGTGTACTCTTTCACTGCTTGCTCCCCTATGGCCAATGCTGTTACTACTCTGAGAAGATCATCTGTAATCTCTTCAATCATCTATGGGTTATCCTCTGAAGATATAGTGGGCTAAATTAGAGAAGTAAGATCACCCTCCTGGCCTTCTCCTAAAGCATTCACTGATCCTATTGACAAAATCAAGTTTGGGGAGTCTGGTAGTGCAAGCATATCCTTCTAATTGTACGCGTCCATCCATCTTCTTTTGGTTGTACACTAAACCTTGAGGATGGGATTGGTATGAAGGTGATGAAGGATATCAGGCGGGATGGTGTGAAGGTGATGTGATGCGAAAGGTAGGATATGAAAATTGGGGGTGATAAGATGAGGAAATTCCTTCTCCTTGATGGTATGGTGAAGGTTGATGATATAGTGGAGGTTGGTAATATGATGAAGGTTGAAGGTATGGTGGAGGTTGGGAATATGGTACGGTGGATTCTTTTGTTGATGAGGAAGGATGAATGGTGGGAGTCTAATATTCTGATTCTTCTTCTGATGACTCTCTTCTTTTGGGAGTCCTCATGATTCTGGCCCTTTGACTCATGATTTTTCTGTAAGCGCGGGCATTCATGTGATTCTTCGGAGCTCTATATATAATGAGTTAAGTGGAATCACTCTTTGTGGCTTCTTCATTTAGATTGTTCACATAGTCGGGGAGTGGATTGGTGTTGACATTGGAAGGTTGCTTAACCTTGACTTCAATGGTCCTGTTGTCCACCAAATCCTGGATCGCATGTAGAAGAAATATGCATCTTTCAGTGTTGTGCCCCTTCTGAGTGTGATAAGCACAATATTAATGATCTCTATACCACGCTAGAGGAGGGTTTCTGATTACTCTTGGAGCCACTGTCCCAACAATCCTTGTTTCTTTAGCTTTTCATACACTACTATCACAGGCATTCCCAAATCAGAAAGCTGTCTTCTTGGGCAAGGAGCCTTCGGAGGGCATTTGCTTGTATCACAAATGGTGACGAAGAGGTGATGGGTGAGACTGACTATTGGACCGTACCTATCACATTAGTTTTGGGACCCTTTCCCCGTCCAACTCTGGCATTCTTTCCTGCATCTTGGGAGTATCCTTGATACTGAGCTTCCATTAGAATTTTGTTTTCCACACGTGAACCGGTGGCTATCAAGGCATCAAATGTTTGTAGATGTTGATAGTAAAGGACATCATAATAAGGCTTTGACAAGTTTTCAATCAACTTTTCTACTTGCTCTGCTTCTGAAGGCCGATCTGCCATCTTGGTAGCCTTATCCCTAAACCTCATTAAGAAGGTGGTGAATCCTTCTCTATGCTATTATCTCAATGTCTGAAGCTCTCGATGCTTCACATCGACTTTAGTACCGTATGAGTACTACTTGGTGAAGGCTTTCACCACTGTTGTCCAATTTTGAGTTTGGGAAGGCTCCAACTGGGTGAGCCACCTTAGTGCTAGTCTTGATAGGGTTAACATAAAGGCATACCCCATCTGATTGTCCGTAAGTTGCCATGACTTGGTGATGCTAAGGAAGACTTTGAGATGAGCCTTAGGGTCCCCTAACCCATCGAATCTATCAGTCTGCCATTTGAACTTCTTGGGAATCCTTGCCCAAGAAAAGAAACTCCTTTCATCAGAATCCACTATTTGGCTTTACGCACCTTTTCCTGTTCGAATCATATTCTCTAAGTTCTCTAATTACTCTCTGAGTTTCTTTTCTTTCTCTGTCTCTGGAGGCTCCATTCGAACATCTATCGTGAACTCCTCTTCCTCATCTACAGTCACTACTCTGGGAGGAGGGGCCCTAGAATAGGCCCCTCGTTGACCATTTGGACAGGTAGGTGAAGCTCCTCTTTGACCGATTGGCATAACTTGCTTTGGTTCTCCTGAGTCAACTCAAAAAGAATTTCCACAATGACTCATAGGTCTATTCTGATCCAACTCTCCTATAGCTTGTGCTGGTTCATCCCTGAGAGGATTTTGGAGTGCATATAGTATCTAAATTATTCCTCTCTTGACCTTGTCCATTTCTATCTGTAAAGTCCCTACGAGGTGGACCCAGGCTTGCTTGAGCGATTCAAGGTCATGGGGATCCATATGAACTGGGTCATAATCACTTAGCGGAGACAATCTCGGAGAGACGATGGAGGTGACACTGGATTTAATCGAGTCAATCAATTACCCTAACGTGTCCAAATAGACCATAGAGAATACATGAGGTGTGGAATTGTGCCTGAACCAAAAATGGTTTAGGATTTCTGAATTCTCAATCCCTTATTCACTCATTCACCATATTAACAATCAATGATCCATCTAAAGTTAGTCTGCTTGATGATAGGGAGTGGGTAGGGGTCGATATCCCTAGTCCACTCAATGTCATAAGTAGGAGATTCATACGAATGGCTTGACCAAAATACTCCTATTAATACATTCTCTGCCAATAAAGTCATGCTTTCCTTAATCTTATCCCACTAGGTGACCTTCCTCCTAGTTTCCTCCGGTCTTTTAGATAATTCGGCATTTCACGGGACCTTGACAGAAATTAGCCTGGATCATGTATGCCAAATCATCTATATTTCATTTCTACAGAGGAATGACACCTTTTATCCGAAACCCACTTAGGAGAGTATTTTTTATGACTAGAATATATCATAGAAAATCCCTTTTCAAGATCGCAAAACAAATTCCACAGATCACCTTGTGGCATTCCTAGCATTCTCCATCTATTTCCTACATGATGCAAGTATGCAGTGGATGCAATAGGACCAATAAGGCTTCCTTTACAGGATCTATATACGTAAAGTAAGTGATCCTTTTGATATACCCAGAGGTACGAGATCAAAGGGGTGACTTCCTTGCCCATTACTCATGACTATACACAAGGTTAAGCAACTGGCCACGGGGTGGTGGAACCGTGAGTGATTGTGTGCAAAAGTGTAATGCGAGAATATTGTTATTCGATCTCAGAACGTTATAAAGTGCATGGACCTCCCCGAAGATGCTAGCACAATTATGAACATCCTCGCCATTTGACAATACCCCACACCCATGTACAGGAAGTGGGTACCATTTGCTCTTAGAGTACTCTCTATAGCATGCACTAACCTCCCTGATAGGGAGTCCTTCGCCAAATGATTTCACTTCGAGCACAATGCATGATGCGGTTAGTGAGTATAAATACAAACATGGGGTTAGCCAAACATGTTTTCAAATAGATGTGGTGGAAAATGTTCTTGCTTTTAATGGTAGCATCTAGTGTCGAAAGCTTGACATTTATCCCCAGTGGAGTCACCACTGTGAGGGTAGTGGCCAAAGACGAGATCTCTCTTCTCCCCTTTAGGGGGAAAGAACTTACATCATCATTTTCGTCCTCTCTCCTCTCTTTCTCTTTTATGAGGGAGGGGTGTGTCGTGTGTGCTTACCCTACAAGCTCTGCACCACCGTATCACTGCTCGGAGATATGTGGAGGCCTATTTCACAAGTGTAAAATTTTTCATTCGATACGGGGATTTGATGATGGTCCAATACGGGGATTGGGATCATGCAAAAGGAGTTTGGAATTATCACCTAGGATTATGGGCCTAGGACTCGAGGTGGGCCCAATTTCTGAGAAAAGGGTCCAAAAGTTGGTCTGGTCCAGAGATTTAGGGTAAGTGTCAGGTTATAGAATCGGGAAGGTGTTAGGCACCCAATCTGCCCAGTTCAACTTCCTTCCTACTAGATGCTTAAGAGCGAATATTTTTTATAATTATTCCTATTTCGCATGCTTGGCTAAGTTATCACACATATATACATTGACTGAATTTAAATAACTATATCACTAAAACAAGGTTAATATAAAGTCTACATTGTGCTAATTCAACTGAGAAATTATACCTGAGCTTGACCCCTACTTCGGGTCAAGAGGGGTAGACCCCCTGGTTGATGCTAGTACGAATTTTCTTGTGGATTCTCCTAGCTCGGGGGAAGATGGTCTTGACCTCCAACTTCCTTTCTCGAGAGGTGCTGACTATGATAATATTCGGACAGAGTTCTAGCTAGGTAGATTTACTTTTGGATTTGAATTCTGACAGAGCTTCGGCTAGGGAAGGCTATTTCCAGGCTTAGGCTGAGGTGGTATTCATACAGAGCTTCCGCTAGAGATGAGCTACTACTGGGTTTTGGTTGAGGTGGCACTAGGACGGAGCTTCCACTAGGGATAGGCTATGGGAGGGATAGGCAGAGGTGGCACTCGGACAAAGCTTCCTCTGGGGATAGGTTGTGGGAGGGCTAGGCTAAGGTGGTACTCAGACAGGGCTTCCCGCTAGAGATAGGCTACGAGAGGGCTAGGAGGAAACTTTTCCTAAAAAAATCTTGCTCAAAGAAAGCAAAGGATTAAAGAGTCCCAAAGGCCCGAAGAACACTTCGAAGATCTAAATAACACTTTGAATCTTTTGAAGATCTCTCCGAAGACTTGGAAAACCTCAAAGGAGGAGGGGAGGAGAGAGGGCAGAGCTCTGCTACCATAAGTTGGTCCTAAGAGACTTGGGTTGTTGTGTGTGAAAAATAAAAGGGAAGAGACATATTTATAGAATTTTTGGACCAATACGGAAGAAAATTCCTTAACCAATAGTAGTAAAAGTAATTTTTTAAAACCAATGGGGTGAAAGTAAGAAGTTTTGGACCAATGGGGTGGAGGGTAATTTTCTATAGCCAATGGGGTGAAAGATAATTTTTTGAACTAATAAGGTAAAAAGATTCCTTTTTGGACCAATGGGAGGCAGCGGTGTAGGGTACGCTAGTGGGGCAGTATGGGGTAAACAGGCACGTGAAGAGGGAATTCCTTCTCTAAATCGATCACCAAAAATTGGATTTTGATCATCGATGGGGGTATCAGAGGTTTCGGCGGGGGTGTAAGAGCTTCAACAGAGGTACTAGAGGTCCAACAAGGGCATTAGAGCTCCAGCAGGGGTGCTGGGGAGCTCTAACAGGGGTGCTGGGGCTCTGACAAGGGTGTTGGGGCTTGGACATGGGTGGTGGAACTTAGACATGGGTGCTGGGGCTCTGACATAGGTGCTAGAACTCAGACATAGGTGCTGAAACTCAGCCAGGGGTATGCATGGGGCTTGGTTGGGTACATACGGGGCTTGGTCAGGTGCATACGGGGCTTGATCAGGTGCACACGGGGGCTTGGTCAGGTACACACAGGGCTTGGCCAAGTGCAGGCAGGGCTTGGTTGGGTACACATGGGGCTTGGTTGGGTTCACGTGGGGCTTGACCGAATGCATGCAGGGCTCATATGGGCAGGGTTTGGGCACTCAAGGCAAGGCATGGGTGCTCACATGGGTGGGATTTGGGCGAGGTAAGGCATGGGTGCTAGCATGAGCAGGGTTTGGGCACTCAAGGCAAGGTATGGGTGCTCGCATGGGTGGGGTTTAGGCACTCAAGGCAAGGCATGGGTGCTCGTAGGGGTGGGGTTTAGGCACTCAAGGTGCACTTTTCAGGAGTGATTGCAGAAGATCCGATAGTCTAATTTTGACGTACCATATATCGTTGTAATCATAATTCTGAGTACTATACATCTATGCAGTCACTTTGACCGGATCCCTTTGTATATTAAATGTCATAATTAGACCCTTCTTTTCTCTCGCATGAGTTTTTTGGGAATTTTGGGTAAGTATGGAATTCTCCTGGGAATAGTTACCTCAATCAGTTATCAGCTCTGTTTATTGGAGACGAAAGGTAGTATCCAAGATCCGTATATCATCATAGCCGAGGGAGGGTGACAAAATTGGGTGTCTACACACCTCTTGTCTGATGGATAGATGTACCTATAGGGCTATCAGGTATATGGTCAACTACTTAACATCATCTGGCTAATGTTTAAGCTTTAAGGTTGCTCCTTCATATAGAAGGATTTCATCCATCAGTATTGCCTCTTGTATCAACTGTGGACTGACAACTAGGTACGAAAGCGATACAGTCTGAGCGTTCCAACTTAGGGCGTCATCCACCACATTAGCTTTGATTGAATGATACTGAATGTTATAATCATAGTCCTTTATAAGCTCAAACCATCTTCTCTACCTCATATTTAAATCTTGTTGGGTGAAGAAGTACTTAAGTCTTTTGTGATCATTGTATATCTCCCACTTCTCCCCATATAGATAATGACATCAGATCTTCAAGGCAAATATAACTACTGCCAGTTCTACATCATGACTGGGGTAGTTCTTCTCACACTTCTAAGTTTCCTGGATGCATATGCTACTACTTCGCCATGTTGCATGAGAACATAGCCCAACCCTATCTTGGATGCATCGGTATAGGCTATTATCCCACCTATACCATTTGGAATGGTCAATACAGGAGCCGACACTAACCACTTCTTCAATTCTTGGAAGCTATTTTCACATTCTTCTAACCACTCAAACTTCACACCCTTTCTAGTTAACTTGGTCATCGGCGCGAAAATCCAAGAATTTTTTGATAAAGCGGTAGTAGTAGCCTGCTAAGCCCAAGAAGCTTCTAATTTTTATTACATTCTTGGGTGCCTCCCACTCTACTATAGCTTTCACTTTGTCTGGGTCCAATTCGATCTCATTCTCAGACACCACGTGTCCTAGGAATCCAACTTTCTTGAGCCAAAATTCACATTTGCTGAACTTGGCATACAATTATTTTTCTCTAAGTCGTTATAGTACCATTCTCAAATGTCTTGCATGTTCTTCTTAAGACTTCGAGTAAATCAAGATGGAATCAATGAAAATGATGACCCACTTATCAGGGACATCATGAAATACCCGGTTCATTAAATCTATGAAAGTAGTCGATGCATTGGTTATCTCAAAAGACAGCACTAGGAATTCATAATGACCATATTGGGTTCTAAAGGTTGTCTTTGGTATGTCGCTCTGGTCTTAATCTTGAGTTGGTAATAACCCGATCTGAGATCGATTTTTGAAAACACCCTAGCATTTTGAAGTTGATCAAATAGATCATCGATGTATGGCAACGGATACCGGTTCTTAATGGTTAACTTGTTTAGTTCCCGGTAATCAATGCACATACACAAATCACCATCCTTCTTCTTAACAAATAAGACCGGTGCACCCCAAGGAGAGACACTTGGGCGTATAAACCCCTTTTTCAACAAATCTTGTAACTGAGTTTGCAATTCCTTTAGCTCGACTGGTGCCATCCTATACAGAGATTCAGACACTGGGGCAGCTCATGGAATTAAATCAATAGAAAACTCTAGCTCTCTGTCAGGAGGTAGCTGGATCAGATCATCTGGAAAGACATCAGGGAATTCCTTGACCACATCCAATTCCTTTATCGATGTGACCTTTGCATCCACATCTAGTACAGATGCTAGGTAGCCCTTACACCCACTCTCCAGTAGTTTTACCATCCTCTCAGCTTTATATACAAGCTCTTCTCCTTTATCATCATTTTAACTTGTTTCTCGGCACACATCACATTTGCTCGATAAGACGACAACCAATCCATGCCCAGAATGATGTCAAAATTCTGTTTATTGAATTTGATAAGCTGGGCATCCAGCTTCTTTTCACTAATCTCAACTAAACATGACCCACACACTTCTTTCAACTGTTCCACCATGCTTATAGGTGTGCTACCAGCCAACTTGCATTCTAAAGTCTTAGATGGCACATAAAACTTCCTAGCAAATATTTTAGACACAAATGAATGCAACACCCTGGAGTCAAACAAGACATATGCTAGTATACCTGATACAGATAAGACACCTAGCATTATAGTGCATATAAGTATAATAGGTCACCCAAATTTTATCACCAAATCATTTAATTAACACGTACCTGCTACTACTTCAGTACTGGCCTCAGCCTTCTCAGCTGATAAGGCATACATCCTTCCCTAAGGCTGGTTCCTTTGGGTCAGTGCAGGTCTATAGACAGGGGACCGATTTGGTGGTGCAACTGTTGGGTACCACCAATCCTTGGCAAAATGCCTGTATGAATGACAATTATAGCATCAGTTCAATGATGCCTGAATCGGAGTGGGAGCTCTCTACACTGTTCATGATACAACCAGGGGATGAGGGGGTCTCGAGGGTTTAGGCACCACACTAATATTAGGGTGAAAAGATGTAGTGCCCAGTCCACTAGCTGGTTGGAAAGGATAACCCGATGGCCTGCAGGGCTGCTGGTAAGAGGGACCATAAGAGTATGACCCATGAAAGTTCTTGCTCGAGCCACCCGAATCAGCATATGTGTTTGCTCTCTTTCATAGTCCTAGTGTAAGGGGTGGCTTCCCCTTCTTCTTGTCTTCCATTGTCTTGGCTTTTTACGTAATTTGTGCATAATCAGTTAAGTTCAATACCTCTAGCATTGTACCAATGGATGTCTTCTACCCCCTTCAGAAATTCCTGGGCTTTTTCCTCAGCCATCCTTATATGGCGAGGAGAAAAATAGAACAAGCTTTTAAACTGTTGCTGATATTCCATAACAGTTTTGCTTCCTTGAGTTAATGCCATAAACTCCACCTTTATGTGGTCCTTAAAGATTTTTGATAGTAATTTTGTAAAACCAATTCTTTGAATTGCTCCCATGAAGGGTCTGGGTGAGTTGCCAACAAAATGGGTTTAAAAGCTTTCCACCATGAATCAGCTTCATTTTTTAAGTTACAACCCTGCACAAATAAGTTTTTGTACCTCTGTGCACTATAATATCAAATACTTCCTCCAACTCTAGGATCCATTGATCCGGCTCCAAAGGGTCATTACCCACCTTGGTGAAGATGGGTGGCATGTACTTCTTAAAGGACTCAACCACCTTTGTCATAATGGTGGATGATGGGTGATACGGTGGGTGAGCCAGATAGTAGGGATAGGATGGAGGCATCATTAATGGAGGAGTGCTAACTGGTGGAACCAATGGGGTACCTCCCAATTGATCTTGAGGTGCAACCACAAGCTGTGTTCCTCTGGATTGTACTCCAACACCTGACCCCACAAGAGGGTCTTGTGGAATAACCCCTCTAGGAGGCTGACCCAGTAGAGTAGGGTTCAAGTGTTATTGCAAAGCAGCCATAAAAGTTTGTTGTTGCTAAAGCAACAGCTACTGAAAGGCCTCTTGTGACTATTGTATAAGTGTCGCAACATCACTTGGAGTGATGACATATGGGGGACCTGGAAGGTCATTCACAAGTGGGTTACCCTGAACTTCCTCTGGCCCAAGGTCCACTTGTGGTGGTGGATGTTAAGATTGCCCCACGGGTCGAGATCCACGAGGATTTGGTGGTCAACCAATGGGACAGGGACCACAAGAGGTACCTCGAGCACGGCTACCGGATCTGGTGCATACCATAGTGCCTTGTACCTAGATTGCACCAAAATATAACATTGATTAAGTGCCACAACATCATTATACACAAGCTCATATTGAATTGTACTTTTCATCATATGTTACATTGTTGCACCACACCACATGGTCAAACGCACCCACATTTAATTACCAATTTACAAATTGGTCACACGACAACGCCTAACTATGCTGTAAAATACTCCCATGGGTACCCAATTGGGGCCCACTAGGCATGAAATATGAGAAATTCAAAACATCGGGTAATCTGAGCCTTGAAACCTAGACTAACGGGCAAGACCGGCGAGTAAGGTCAGGCAGGGGCCCATCGGCATCCGAGGCGACTTAAATAGGGGTTTTTTGAAACCCATTTCCTACTTACTTCTTTCTTTCTTTCTAACTTAGAACTAGGGCAATTTAACGGACCTATCCCATGCTTCACTCACGATCTCACTTAAGAAATCGGTGCCCAACTCTTCTTCATCTTCTTCAATCCTCAAGTAAGTTCTTCGTCTCCATTTTCTCTTTGAAAATCATGTTTTTTGGTGTTCTTTCCTTATAGAAACTTAGAATCTATTTATATACTCCGTTTCCTCCATGGAATGTTTGTTTCTTGAAAATGTGGTAGCTCATTTTTGATTTCCATTGTTTATTGGTCTTGCTTGACCGATTATAGAGAGAAAATCCCAAATTTTTGCCCTAATTTATCTGTTTTAGGGTTTTCTTCTCATTTCACTCATTTCTTCCAAATTGATGGTTCATATGATATTCTTCACTCTTAATGGACACACACATTAGTAAAGAAATCATTTCCATTCGTGGGTGCTTAAGTTTCCCTTCTTTTCATATAAGTTTACTCCTTTACGGTCGAAAATGTTTGGAATTTGGGAGTTTTTCCTTCATTTCTTCACTTTTCCTCCATGAATAAAAATACCACTATGTCCATCCTCTATCAATTGATTGTAGAATAGTTTTGAATAATTCATTTGTAGGCATATACCCATTTTTCGCCATGATTAACTCGAATTCACCATGAAAAAAAATACTCAATTTTCCTCAAGTTACTATGTTGGGGTTTCCTTCCCTTTTCCTCAATTTAATTTGACTTCTTGCTATGATTTTTGCTTATTGTTACCATTCAACTGCATTTGAGTATTTAGTAGGTCCTTGCACTCATATGCTTCATCTCCATGCATTCTATAGGCACCCATGACTCATTTATCATTACTACATGTCCAATCATTTCTCTAAAGTATATCGCTTTACACCAATGAAATATGATAATTGTAATTGAACCTTGGGTTTATGCATTCTTTTCACTTCTTATAGTGCTCCTATCACCCCCCCCTCTTTTATAATATTGCTTTTCACATTCTCTTCATACTCCTTGTTCATTTATACTTACACATTTCCATGGTGCTTTCAGGATGTCGTCTAGGAAGGGTAAAGAGGCAGCCTCCTCCTTCAAGAGAAAGAAGATCACTACATCCCGAGGATGAAATGCAGCCCCCGGTTCCTCTTCCTTATGGGCCCGACCCACTAGGGAGGCCTTTGTCAACCTTGCTGACTTTGATGAGAGCTTGTTCCATAGCCTTGAAGCGGTTGTGGCATGGTCGGCCTTCTCTAAGAGGCCGGTCATTATGGAGAAAGCTGTGGTGGTTGAGGATTTTGGGGCTTATCAAATGTCCAAAAAAATTCAATGCTCTTGGTTCGCACCTCATGCTCTATCCTGACAGTCCATGCTATGAAGACCTCATCTAGTACTTTTACTGCAATTTGGAGGTCTCATATGAGGATGGGGAGTACTCTCTCACTAGTCTGGTGAAGGGAGTAAGCATTGTCTTAACTGTGGATCTACTAATGAAAATCCTTGCAATATCGACGGAGGGTGCGCACTTTTACAATCCCCCAAGGATCAAGGTTGTGGGTCCGGATTTGAGCATTGAGAGGCAAGAGGACATCTACATGACTATTTGTGGTAGTAAGGTGCATCCCATGTCCGAAACAGCCTACAATGCGGATGCCCATGTGTTCGCCCGCTTGGCCCAGTTCAACCTGCTCCCTAAAGCGGGTCACCGAAACCAAGTGAGTTTCATGACTGCCTACCTTGCCTATTGTATTTATGTGGCCTAGGAAGAGGGTGATCCCTGTCTCTGCCTCCCCTACGTTATGATGAAGACAATGGAATATCACACGCTGCACCCCAATGACTTAGGTTTCCCCTATGGAAGGTCACTCACCAAGGTATTTGAGTACTTCTAAATGGGTTTGATGGGTGAGGAGGGGAAGTATCCAGGGGACAGGATCACTAGGGATAACTTGAAGAGGATGGGGCTATCTGTTCTAATGGGTGCACCACAGGAGGCGAATGAACACGGCCACAGGAGGCAAATGAACATGGGGCAGAGGATATGGAGGGAGGATATAATAGTGAGGAAGATAAGGACTACATCCCCCCTCTAGATGAGGAGGAGATTGATGAGGAGGATATCCCCGAGGAGGAGCCTCTAGAGACCAGATTTGTAGTCCCATAGTTTAGAGCTCCACCATCTCCAAGTGGGGCTTTTGACTTTCAGAGTATGATGGATAGTATGAACGCCCTGAAAGACAGGCAAGCTAGGATTTTGAGGCACTTGAATGAGAGTGCCACCAGAGAGAGAGCTCTATATGATAGACAGGCTGAGATTTTGGAGAGAGTAGAGGAAAGTACGGCCCGAGAACTGGCAATGCAACACAAGGTTAGCGAGATTGGAGGGTAGCTTCCAAATCCTAATTGAGGACCTGAATAAGGTCTCCAAGGGTATTGTCACTAATTTCCATCAGGTAAAGAAGGAGGTCACCCTAGAAAATGACAGACTCGACTTTTATGACTATCACTTCCACTGCACCTCACGGCGTAAAGGTGGGGAGACCTACACCTTGTCCGACAATGACTGATGGAGTGGCTGATCCTTCCTACTTTTCTCCCTCTTTGAGCCATCCTCTATTTTTCTCTCTTCTGTCCTTATCTTTCATTTCTCTCGCTTTATTTGATGATGATGATTATGGTACTTTGGTGGTTGTATATTTTGGTGCATTTCTATGGTTTGGCAACTTGAGAAAGTGTTTATGTGAATGTTGGGAACTTTAGGATAACTTTATTAGCTTTGATATCTTGTTTGTGGTTTGGTGGTGACAGTGTTTGTCACCCTTCTTTTGTAATTATATTTATATATGTGGTTTATCAGGTGACTTATTTGTAAAAAAATTTAGAAATTCAATATAGCGTCATTATGCTGCCAATATTTTTAATTAATTTAAGAATTTCGATGGGTTATGGAATCAACCAACTGATCCCTTGTTAATGTGTTCAAGTTCTATTCTCATGCATGTAATGGAATACAAGAATTTAGACTTTTCATCTTATTACAGATTTTAGTTCCGTGAAGCTTTTATTTTTACCCAACTCTAGGTCCTATTATAGAATTCTAAGAGATCTATCATGTATGTTGTGAGTGTGTAGGGCATCACGCTCTGATACCACCGTTGTCACACCCCATTCACACAGAATCAGACTGGTGATCGAGTTAACACTTATTAACCCAAAACTTGTTAGGATGATCTGATACAGTAACCATAGCTCAGTATACCCATAACTAAAGAAAGCAAATTTTGTATTTCAATGGAAGTCTTAAATGTATATACCTGTAACTACCCCAATACTCTTGATACCCAAATTGTATTATATAATACATTTACATGTGGGCCCATAGCCATGATATACATATAAGAAATACAATTTAAACATCCAGAGCACAAAAGGGGTAACATCACAAAACAATCAAAAGAATCTTGAGTCAGTATCAATGTTGTTGTCTTGCAATACAACTCTCGCACTGGCACTTGACCTTGTGCCCAAGATCTTATAGGACCCACCGGTCCTTGGTTGAAAACTCCATAGTGGGTCCTGGCTCTAGCTCTTCGGCTGGATAACTTACAAGATCATCTAAAAAATGGTATGCACATGGGATGAGTTCACTAGCCCAGTAAGTGAAAAGAAAGACCAAGCAAGCATTCACAATACAAATGAAATTATATGCATGTAAGTTCATTTTATTATCCTAATCCACCTAAGCAACATTTCTAAGTCATAGGTTATATGCTACTCACAACCACAGTGAGCGTATACCCAGGGTAAGAGTCATGAACTCTATCCCACGATACACCCATAGGGTTGTAGGAGAAGCCCGATCCTGGGTACTGAAAAAGTAAATTGGGCCTTGCCCTTTATTAAAGTAAAATGGGTCTTGCCCTACATTAGAGTAAAATGGGCCTTGCCCTACATTAAAGTAAAATGGGCCTTGCCTTGCATTAAGTAAAAACAGTACAATTGGCCCTGTAGTTATATCACCAAAGTTGCCGACTGTCCTAGTGATCAGTCAGGCATACTTCTAACAGCCACCATTAGTACACAACCTTGGGCTTCCTCCTAGTGATATACCTAACACCTAAACCCCTGCTAGGAAGGGTTGTAGCATAGGGACATGTCATTCCTAACCGCGTGCTCTTATATGAGATAGTACGACTGTAAAGTGCCACCATGTTCCATTCCACGGGCCACCAATGCATTCATTTTGGAACCGACTACGGCATCTAATCTAGCAATACATCACATTCAATAATTTACAATCATCCATATCATGACTCATAGCAAGAATAAGCACTTGACAATTAAAGATCTCAATGTAACAATCATAAATGAATTTTATAATGCACAAGACAATGTATGCAAATGGCATTCGTGGATGACTAGTCTACACATAGTAATGAAGTGATGACATGGCTACTCTACAACAATAATGGAATGATAAAATAAAGTCAATGTCCTCTCCCCACTTACCTAGTTGTGTACAAAGATCACCATTAGTACAAGGAAGATCCGGTGTGCGATGACGTGAATTTCTAGTACAACCATTTATAAAAGAGGTCGAGCTTAGTATATCTCCACTTTATGCTCATAACCAATGAGGTATGATGATCCCAATGTCTTTAAAATCACTAGAGAAGGTTGCCCGATAAATTTAGGCCCAATCGAACCCGATGGGTCAGACCGATAGGTCAATCGGTGGGCTAGGTACTCACTGGTCCTTGCTCACCGCTCGACCCAAGGACTGTGCCTGGACCGGTGGGCCAAGAGTGATGGGCCAGGTGCCCATCGGTCCTTGCTTGCTAATCAACCCAGGAGCTCTGCCTAGATCGATGGGCCAAGAGCGATGGGCCAAGTGTCCACCGGTCCTTACTCGTCGGTCTCGCCAGAAGCCTAACCAAGACAAGTGGACTCTAGAATGGTGAGTTCGACCACTTCTAGGGCACCCACCAATCAGAACCGAGATTTTTCTGTCCACTTCCATTCTTTATACCACTTTGGAAAAATGTCAAGAGGTTGATTCGATTGTATATTCCACATATCTAAAGTCCCATCTTGTGATTCTAACCTAGATCTAGGGTCGATTCAAAGTCATAAGCATGGACCTTACCTCTTTGTTCAAGAACACCTTAAAAAAAACCCCAAATCTCTTCTCTAGCTCAAGAAATCACCAAATGCTTTTTCAATCTTATGATTTCTTCCTCTAAAACCTTCAAAACAACAAGTAGGTCTTTCATTAAACCTTAGATTCATATTCTCAATTGGATTTAACAAGATCCAAGGATTTCTACCCGAATCATAAGGTTTCACCTAGGGTCTCATGAGGGTTTAAGAAATATAGACTTTACTCACCTCAAATCGTAGATCTCGAGGTGAGGATCACTATTCTGGCATCAACACAATGAGCATCTTCTTCCCATTTTCATCCTCCTTCTTCCTTTCTCTTTCTTTCTTTTCTCTCTCTTCTTTACTGTTCTCACCCATTGTGTAAAACAATAAATGAGGGGAAAGAAAAGTAATAAAGGCTATTTATACCTAGGTTAAAATATCTAATGACCAGACTGGTTGGTCACACAGGTGGGTCCGACCCACCTATGGCCACCCACCAGTCGGCCCATACTTAGCCTAATAATTGGGATTTTGACGGGGCTCAGCCCCCGACACGTATTTCACTCTCTGTATTTGACTCAAAACGCGTACTCGACATAATATAAGGCTACGTACCTTTATTGTGTGTATATGGCCCGGTGATACGTGCAAATGCATGACTTGGGCACGCGAACTTCACTAGGCATCAGCTCAGACTTGTCTGGCCATTCCGAGTTCAAGGTCACTCTTGCTACCATATTCCATAGGATACTCGGCTCGTCTCAATCGGGTTCGGATCCTACAAGACCAAATCGAATCAGCCAGGTAATTAGATCGGGTTTAGAAAGTAGGGTATCCAGAAAAGTGTTGAAAAGTAAATAAAAGTGCAAATAAAGGGGACAAAGCCAGAGAGAGGCACATAAGTAGGTTTTTCTACTTATCCCGAGGGATGCACCATAAATAATATAAGCTTCCCTACTTGACCAGAGAGTTACTCTTATAAGGGCTGCTCTACTTAGTTGTAGGGGAAGGGAGCCAAAGTAAATGACTGAAAGAGAAGGCAATAAAAGGATGGTTCTATAGC
The DNA here is from genome assembly GCA_022985045.1 of Macadamia tetraphylla. NCBI lineage: Eukaryota > Viridiplantae > Streptophyta > Magnoliopsida > Proteales > Proteaceae > Macadamia > Macadamia tetraphylla. The sequence goes on along the minus strand of CM040963.1, from coordinate 23,360,444 downwards.
TAGAAAGGAGCAAAGCCAACACATGCAGCTAGCTAAGGACCTTGGGGAAAAGGGAAAGCATCAATGTAAAAACTGAAATTGAAATCCTAAATTAAGAATGAATGGATAGCAAGAAGAGGGAATGAGAGGGGGAGTGAGAAGACTTATGAAGAAGCCTACCTACCTGAACTGAAAACTTAATTGATTTGAGATACTACCAGCCCTAAAAACCAGATTTGACTAAATCAAATTTGAAATTACTAGGCCTGGAGAAAACAAATCTAGAAGAGAAAAACTAAGCTTGAAAGAGATGCTCAACAACATGTTCTTGTCATCTAGAACTAAGCTAGAAATTAAAATTACAACTTCAATTGCATAAACAATGAAAACTTGAACAGCATAACAAAGACTTGCATTAATTAAAGAAAAAAAGATTACAAAAGTGCTTGCATAAAAAACTAAGACAAAGAACTAAAGAGAAAAAGAGAGCACAACTAAAAACCTAGAAGAACAGAAAAACTAGAGAAGAAAGGTGTGCCCTCCTCACCTTGGTGAACTCTCTTATATAAGGAATGGGGAGGTAGAGATAAAATAGGAAGTAGGGCATTTTTTTTTTTCTTGCCTTTTCTTCTCTTTTGTGGCTAAATTTGTGTGATGAGGTGGAAAATAGGAATTAGGACAAATAGGAAAGAATGGAGATAGGGAAGAGAGTCCAACGATTTGGGTGATGAGGTGGAGGGAGGAGAGAAGAGAAAAATGAGAGGAAAGAGGGGATAAAAGAGGAGAATTACCCAAGTGTGGGCCCCTCTTGGATTGTTTGTGAGGTGGAGGAGAGAGGAAAGAGAAAAAGGAGATAAAATCTCCAACGAATTTTCCTTCCGTTTTTTTCCTATTTTTTCTCTCTTTATTTCCTATTTTCTCTCTTTTCTAACTTACACACAACTCCCTTGGATGACTTCAACTTTCGTGGCTTTAATTTGTATAATATTCTATTTTATGAGGAAATTTCGTCCGTGCCCTCGTCTTTAAGTGAGTGGAAAGAATATTCAAAAATCTCCTAAAAGATAGGAGAGAGAATGTAAATCGCACAAGGGGGGAAAAAGAGTGTGTCCAATGCCCAAGGTGGGTCCCTCCATCCTTGTTGGTATTTTGGGATATTCCTTATATCCCTAGAACAACTACATACGGGCTGGTTCTGCATCTCAACTTAGTTCTGGTCCATTATTCTTTTTCTGGCCCGAAAAGAATAATCACGTGTACGGGTGTCTAAACAAATGTGTACTTTTAGTGCAACACGTCCATCTTGCTCAAAATTTCGTCCTCTTTGCAATCATGAATAAAAAAATATCCCTCTTTACGTGTAAAATTGGAGATACGGCACCCAATAGTCCTTAAGGCCTTAAAAATACAAAACTTGCAAAAAGAGAGTAAAACCCAAGATAGCTCCATTCTAAATATGTAAAATGCATGTTTTACTACCTAAGATTTCACACTTAAATGTGCTCATCATCAAGCTTGTCAAAGACACGGTCTAATTGAATGGGTGCTTGCAATCAAGTTGCATCCGGTGATACCATGGGCTGCTTAGAGGGTGGGCTATGGATCATATTGGAAAAAAACATCCACCTTCGAGTAAGGGGCATAGTTTTGTCATAGTAGCAACTAACAACTTCACCAAGTGGGTTGAGGCAATTCCTTTAAAGACTGCTAGTCAGACCGATGTGATTAAATTCTTGAAGCAAGGTATTAGTCACAGATTCGGTTTACCTGAAACTATCACTTTGCGATAATGGGAGCATATTTACTGGAGAATTAATTTTGGAGTTCGCTATGGACTATGGAATTATTTTCATCCATTCAAACCCCTATTACACTCAAGGGAACGGCCAAGAAGAAGCCAGTGACAAGTTGTTGAGGCAAATCTGGCTAACGTTATAGAAGACAACCCATTAGTTTGGGCAGAATTACTTATGAGGTTCTCTTGGCTTATAGGACCTCAATGCGGTCAGGAACAAGGACTACTCCTTATTCTCTAACATTTGATCATGATGCAATCCTGCCAATGGAGACAATTGTTAGATCATGGCATGTTGCCCATAATGAGGCTATGCTGATCGAATTAGAAGACCTGAGCAAAGAACGCTTGAAAGCATTAGGCTTTATACGGGCATGAAAGACAATAGTATCCAAAACCTATGACAAATGATTTAAACTAAAAGGTTTTCAAGAAGGCCAAATGGTTTTGAAAGTCTCGTTTTACCAATCAGGGCAAAAACCAACCGATTTGGTAAGTGACCTCCCACCTGGAAAGGTCCTTTTAAAGTTTGTCAAGTTTTGAAAGGAGGTGTGTACAAGCTTCAAGAATTGGATTGGCATATCCAACTAAGGCCAATAAACAGGAAATATCTCATGGTTACCCAACTGTGTAGGAAATGACGTGACAGTAAAAGAAAATATCTCATACTTCAGACTTTTCCCCAACGGTTTTAGTTTAGCAAATAAGGTCTGGAATTATTTTTGTTCTCCGCCATAATTCTCTCCTCAGCGGCTTTTTCAGATTGGAGACGTTGAATTTCTAGTTCCACTGCTCTAATCTTGTCCTTCGAGTCAAGTGCAGCCTGCTTAAGTTCCCCTCGGCGAGTAATTCCAGCCTTCATCTTAAGAGAAGAAGCTTAGTGATGAGCAAGTGTAAGCTTTGACTTCTTCCATTCCTTTGATAGCTTAAGGAATGGAACCGCCAGTAAAAAGACTTAGATCCCTAGCGTACGCCGCCCATTCATGTTGAGCAGGTATCAAGGTAGGATTCACCAACAGTAAATTGGTGACTTTGTTCATAGTGACCGTTGTCTTACACTTAGAATCTTCTCGTGCTGTCAGGCCCTTCAATGAGTTGAACAGAGCTCGTGCCTGATCGATTTTGGGAGTAGTCTTTGGAGACTCCATAGGAATCTCTGGGGAAAGCCAAATGAGGCATCAAAAGCACTTGGTTTAGCCATCAGGTGGTCGAAGTCAGGAGGGGGGTGAAATCTGCATTAAATAAGCATGATAGTTAGAATTCATAAGTTATTTAGATTGAGAGATAAGTTAAAAGAAGAATTTATTACTTCATTATGAGAACTTTTTGGAGGCAGTACAGTTGATGAAACAGGGAGAGCCCCAAGTTGGCTTAACGTAGCTTTTTCTTCAATCTCTTTGGTCCTGTCTGAGTCATCAGAAGTTCCAGAAATGGTGGTTGGAAGAGGGAGGGACAAATCTGTTTCTTTTCCAGATCAATTTGAAGAGGGTCAAAATGCATGAACAATTGACGGCAATCTGTTGCGGCTAGCTACAACATAAGCAGCCTTTGTTGGTGCTGAGGTTGTTCAATTTCCTCTTTGAGTCTCTTCGAGGGGGTCATCTTCAGGATGGTCAGTCAACCTTTAAGACGTCAAAATGTTCCTCAGCAGATTGGGTTGGCTATGGAACATCAGGTTGCTCCTTGGGAGAAGAGGATGGCAAGGCATCTAAAACAGGAACTAGTAAAAGGAAAAAAGAGATTGCGAATGCTCAAGGTAAAAAACAAAATACCAAGGCTAGGACTGTATATAACCGTGGTGACACTGTTTCTCACACTAAGCAGTTCGTAATCATTGGCATGTAAACCTGAATAGATTACATGCTTAAACGCCTAAAAAACCTGAGTACTCACTATCTCAGCGATAGTCAAAAGGGCATATAAGATTTCCTATTAGGTGGGCTAGCATAGTCAAAGATTTGTTTCCAAAATCGATTTAGTGGTGTTGACTAAAGATAGAGTAAGCAGAAAGAATCCAATATTATTTGTAAGTGATCTCTATGGAAATATTGGATTCTATTAGCACACCTTAATGGTATGAAATATTTATTACTATGTGTGGACCTAAGGTATTGTTTCCTTAATGGGGAGGAAACCCTAATTTTATTGCAGGTTTAGTCCCTACCCTCACCCCTATATATAGTTATCACTGACCCATTAAGTGAAGCTAACGACCAAAAGCAAAAGGGAAAGAAGGTAGACCAGACCAACATTGATCGTGTTGTACAAGGAGCATACAAAAAGACATTGAGGAGTACTTATTCTTCAGCCATGGATTCAGGTATGCCTAAAACTTGTTTTTGTAGTGTTTGTCGTGCATGCTTATCGATCTTCATGAATCGTTCCGTATTTATTTTCTTTCAATGGTATTAGAGCCTCGTTCATGAAAAATCGATCGGTTGTACCACCAGTAATAAAAAATCAATTTCTTCTCCTCGAGTCGTTTTGTTTTGAAGAAACGAGAAAAGTAATATATTATATATTATTACTAAAGGACAAAAAACTTACAAAGTTAAATTTAAAAAAAAAAAAAGAAACCATACAAAAGCAGTGTAGGATCATTACACTGATCCGTACGCATTATTAATCGGCTTTGGTTGTTTTTTTTTATTTAAAAAAAAAAAATCCCTTAATTTCTCTTTTGGAGAACCGTACCAAAAAAAAATGCAAAAAGTCAAAAGTAAGTACGGTATAGTTGTTAAAAAAAAAATGACAAGTTAAAAGGTCAGTACGGTTTATTTGAAACCGTGTTTTGCTTGTTTAAAAAAAAAATGTCAAAAGTTAAAAGGTAAGTACGGTTTTGATTGTTTTTTTTTTTTTTTAAAAAGTTTCCTTTTACTGGTTGTTACTCTTTTTGAGGAAAAAACCGTACAAAGTTTATGATTGTTCAATAAAAAAAAATACAAAAGTTTTTTTTTTCTTTCCATGGTTGATTATGAAAAATCTGAACTTCATGTTTCTTCAGTTTGAAGAATCGAATTGGTATATCAATGGGTCGGTAGACTCGGTACAGATAAAGGGTTAAAATAATAATAATAATTAAAGTTAAGGGTATTTCTATCTTATTCGAATTGGATTAGGTGGGATCAGTATCGACCCTGATTGAATATGGTTTTGTATCATATGACTATTTGTAGCTGGTTATTATCCTCTTTTAACCTATCTGTCCCAATCCCAATTCCAAGTATCAAGTACTTTGTGACTCCTTTCAACTATAGCATTTAGTATGAGATGACACATAGACATGGTTATGATGGGGCAAGCATTGTCTTGTTTGTAAAATTGATGTGAATTTTTTTTTTTTTTTTTTGGACTTATTATCCGGTGGGATGCATAAGAAGGGTTAACATTTAAGGCAATGCAGGATAATGTTTATTTTTATTTAATTTTTATTTTTTAAGGTTAAATGGGCTGAGCCTATGGGTGTTTTGAAAGTTTGTTTTGGGTTGTCCATGTTTATTTAAGTATAATGGGTTGAAGCTTATGGGCCTAATTTGAAATAGGCTGAATTGAACCAAATTAAATCCAGTTTGGTAAACCAAATTAGATTGTAGACCACTATAATGTTGAACAGGTATGTTCAAGCATTGTTTGATTAGATCCAATGATCCGAATCAACATTGGTTGAGACCGATCCTACACTTGATCATTTGAAACTTGGCATTGGTATTGTGTCATAGGTAAAATAATAATAATAATAAAATCCAATGTCTTGATTAAGACCCCTTAAAGTGATTAAATCCTAAACCAACCCAAAATCAAGATGAATCGGTTCAACCAAAATTGTGCCTTCACTAAACCGATCAAGTTGGTAAATTCAGATATCCGACACATTGACAAAAAAAAAAAAATCTATTATTTTTGTATTTAATTATAGAACCAATTGGTCATTGATTAATGTGTTGAAAATTAACTATGTTATTGATATTGTGAAGGATTTTATCGTTTGAAATTGTCTTATATGGTAATGATCAATTTTCACATAATGTCTAATGAAGTTTTTTTTAGATTCAAAACAATTATTTTGAGAGTCCCAAGGCCTTGTGAATAATAAAATACCATTGGTTTTCATGATGTCACTTTATTATGTACTTGGGATGTTGTGGATAATTACTTAACTGGTCAAACCAGTAGGAGGATGTAATTATATATTCTGAAATGTTGTTTATGGTTCGACCAGTGGATGTATGTTCAATATACTGGGTTAAATTTAAAACAAAGAAAAATGAGACCTATATTTTGTGTTCCATAACTGTTTTGGAACACCTATAGTGTTTTGTCTTTATTCTATAGTGGCTTTAGAATTGCATTTCTATTTATGCATGTTTTTGCACTGGTTTATCATTCCTATGATATTAAAAAAAGTCATTTATGAATGACATAGGCAGAAAATTAATGACATTTTATGTTTGCATGTCATATTTGGAATACTCTATGATGAATAAATATATTGGAGTTAAGTTGGGTGTAAGCTTTCGCACATGTTTAGCTGCAAAATGCATTTCTAGAGAACCATGAAAGGGTGATGTGGATTCCACCAAAGTGACGTATCTTGTTCTTTCATGGTTTTCCCTAGGGCAGCATAGTAGGTGATATTTGCCTAAAGATGATGTCACCAAAGTTAAAGAAAATGACAAGAACTCAAGGATTCGATCCCAAAGGTAAGGGGATCTCAAAAGTTATTGTTCTTTTCACGCTTAATACAAGAAAATGGGAGGACCAAGGTATTCCTATCTTAAAGGATAAGGATACGGTTTCAGCTATTACTCTTGAGTGATATAGTCATTACAGTGAATGCACATGAATCTCACCAAGTTAAACTTTGTTATTAGTGTGGTCTATTTAAATCGATTTTTTAAGATTCTTGTGGCTAGAATTGACATCTTAAAGATTAATATTAATGATGATATCTATACTCACATTTGAGATGTTATGACACAAGATCATCCTACATTGCTTCTACATGTTGATGATTTATTAACTATTTTCAGCATAGTTTCAATGAAAACCAGTTTTGAAGTCTACTGATTGGATAGACCATAAACAGTTTATGTAAGTAAAATCAAAAATCATTTCATTTTAGTTTATTAAAATGATTTCTGTAACCTATTTATGTTGTTGACTATTTTGACCATGTTTGTTCAAGCCAACAGTTAGGTCCAGTTATACTATGAACTGATTTTGACTCATATAACTGATATTTTTAATGGGTCATCTGGTTTTCACACTCTTATATTAGTGGGAGAATTAATTATTATCCTATTGAGGGTGATAGATGTATTATACATGTTTTATTATGTATACTACACTTGTCGTTTCATGAATTTTAAGTCAATCTGGGGTAATTTGATATTTTCTTGGATATTATATTTATCATCCGTGACATCAGGTTTCGTCACGAGACACATAATTATGAGTTTTGACACCCATTTATGATTCAAAATATCACAAGTGCATTGTTTAAGTAATATTTCTTCGAATTTATATGTCATATTTGTACTTGTGATAAAGTTCAATTTTATTGAAAATTCATCGAGATAAAACAGATATATTATATTTGAATGATTTAAATGAACCCATTGAAGTTTTAGTTGCTTATGGTATAAAGCCTATGAAGTTGTTTATACTTACTATGTATCTAAGCCAACATTACCTTTATTTATTAAAGACTTATTGTTGTTTTTAGCCTATAAGTTATTCAGTTCATGTGCCCTATTAGCTAAATAATTTTCTTTTGACTTGAAGAAATTATGGGACTTTATTATGATTGACTTTAAAGTTTATAGGCAAATATTTGTATTAGATATTAAATTCATTTGAGCTTAAAGATCATATTTGTGTACAATTTCTTATATCTAATGCATTATGGATAAGGGAACATATTTCATGTGTTTTTTGCTATCATGAATAAATGATATGAGCTTTCATATTTAGCATGTTGTCATTATAGGAAATCACCATATTTAGATTTTCTATTTATTTATGGTAATGGGTGGAAGTACAAAACTATCATACTAAGAATGTACTCACTTTGATAACTGTTAAATTATAGTGTTACCATACTGACTATAAGGGTTTATAATGGGTTGTTTTTGTGGACTTATGTTGAATATTTTATCAATTAAATACTGAAATAGCTCATCTTATTGTTTGCATCCAAAATCTAAACCAACGGGCATTTGGTAGCAATCCAAGTCTATAGGTTTTCATAATTTCAGTGATTATGTTTCCACTTAGTGGGCTAGTTACTGAGATTGTGAAATTACTATTGACTATTCAGGATGGATTGCAGTCAAGGAGACCATATGGCGAATGATGTGCTCTTGCCACCACAGGTGAGTCTTCATTTGGTCGGTTTCGCTTGATAGTGTGAGGGTCACATTTTGGGCTTCATAGCTTTGGAGGTTCTTGTCTTGCCACCACAGGTGACGGAATCTTCAAAGTGGTGCTGTTTCGAGTGTCTCACCTTGCATGTGAAAGATTTCACTACGTGTTGGGCGATCTTGCCACCACAGGTGTGACCCCGATGACGTCGGATCTTTCCTCAGTTTCTGTTTTCCTACAGTTATTGAAAACAATACTGGAATAAATCTGATTAATAGCCCAATTAGTCAGATTTAATTATATTGTTGGGAAGTTTAATATGCCTTCTGTTCTTGCATATTGTATATTTTGGTAAATATGTATGATTATATTTGTCAACTTTGACTTCTCAGCTATTTTCTGTTAAAAAAAGTTTGAATGATTTCAATTTTAAGGAATGGAACTAATCCTTTAATATTTCTCTGGCTATTATGATAATAAATTTTAATCTTAATTGATGAGCCTCCTAAGCCAGTGGTTGTTAATTATGTTCAAGCTAAGGTTCTTTATGAAAATGGGAGGAATCGAATAGGTCTATCTAAAGATCAGTGGGAGTAAACTCATGAATCATAAATTTATGTAGAACTACATTACTACAGATTGTTGACTCTATATCTAAACCATTGAGGATGTTCTGTGGCAACTCCGCTGCGGTTCGTTTCTCTCATAACCGTAAAGGTATTTCAGATTCTAAATACATTGATATTAAGTAATTTTTTGTCAGAGAGAAAGTTCAAGAGTCACAGATTACAATGGAACAGATTGCTACAGAAAACATGATTGCATATCATCTTACTGAGGGCTTGACTCCAAAAGTCTTTCAAGCGCATGTCACTAATATGGGACTTGTTAGTTCTTTTGATGTATTTTATTAGTGGGAGTTTTGCTCATATATTCAGTTGCATCTGAGTTCCGCATTATTATATTTATGAAACATCATTATTTTTCTCAAAAATATACATGTATTTTATCATGGGCATTTGTTTATATGTATACACTTATTTATTTGCCTCATACAAAAAATTAAGGTTATATGTGATGTATTTATCTCATTCGGTATCTGAGGTTCCAGTCAATACACACATCCAGTCGCTAGCAAAGCCTCTTTTGATTGAGGTCTAGTGCTAGTGTTGTGGGACATCCGGACCCAGTCCTAATGAGCTTCATTAATTGAAGCTTAAGCGGTTGGGAGACGCTTGTAGTTAATGAGACCTTCGGTATTTGTCTCATAGAGCTCATTTGATTTTCGAGCCAGGACCAATTTGGAAATAGACATGATGATCACTATAGCATGTTATTTCCATACCACACTTTCATACTGCTCAGCCCAAGTCGGTGATGTTATGAGCACTTTGATGTGTGTGGTCTCATATCGCTTTAGATGTGATGATCAATACGGTTGGGTGTTTGTAATTCTCATTCGGACCAAGGCATTTGGTTTAAGGTGCACTCCATTCGACACTGTTTGTTTGTAATATATTCATTTTATCTAAACCGGAGAGTCGTTTTAAATAAATTTTAAAATCTAAAACTTGTGACATATGCTGCCCAAGTGGGAGATTGTAAGATTTCCTATTAGGTGGGCTAGCATAGTCAAAGAATTGTTTCCAAAACCGGTTTAGTGGTGTTGACTAAAGATGGAGTAAGCAGAAAGAATCCAATATTATTTGTAAGTGATCTCTATGGAGATATTGGATTCTATTCGCACACTTTAATGGTATGAAATATTTATTACTATGTGTGGACCTAAGGTATTGTTTCCTTAATGGGGAGGAAACCCTAATTTTATTGCAGGGTTGGTCCCTACCCTCACCCCTATATATAGTTATCACTGACCCATTAAGTGAAGCTAACGACCAAAAGCTAAAGGGAAAGAGGGTAGACCAGACCAACATTGATCGTGTTGTACAAGGAGCATACAAGAAGACATTGAGGAGTACTTATTCTTTAGCCATGGATTCAGGTATGCCTAAAACTTGTTTTTGTAGTGTTTGTCGTGCATGCTTATCGATCTTCATGAATCGTTCCGTATTTATTTTCTATTACATATGGCATAGGAGGTTGTTTCTCTATTAGACGGGAGAACTCTCGGTGAAAACGGCCCAATTTAACAGGTAGACCACGGAGTGCCTTACTTGCATTTTCAGGCTGAGCCATGAATTCATGGCGATTGATGGTTTCTAACCTCTTTACGGCCTTTCTATATTTCTCCTTCATGGCTTGATGATCTGGATCATACGTGATGTGAAAAAAAAATTCATATGCAAGTATGAATTCGTAAAGAGGGTTACCTTTGACTATTTTTGAGCTTCTTTTTCTTGTCATCCCTTTTCTGCACGCCAGAAAATTAGAGTCTTCACTATGGGCAGAGGTTGTAGATACATGGTCAAACAAACTTCATTCGAGTTGACTGTGGAAGTACGATGACCACCAAACCCTGAAATCTCCACTGACATTGGGGCAAGGCTAGAAATAAGGAGTGAATTCAGAAAGCACCAGTGTCTTTAGGTCTATGATCCTTTGAATTTTTTTCTCACTAAAGAGTACAGGGATGATCAAGTTTTTTGTAGGCCAGAGAATAATGGCATGGGTGTGGAATGGCTTGACAAAGACCAAATTGATGTGTGAGGAATCAATGATTGTAACTCAAGCCCCCACACATTATTCTTTTAGTGTTCAAGGGTAATCCAGAAGTGGAGATCATGGCAAGTGAGAAAATTTCCCACAAGTCAGAGTCAGCCATAAGATCATCAAAGGCAGAGGATAGTCATATAGGAATACTCCCTAATGAGCGAAAAGGAATAAAGGAATCAGGAGAACGGTCTCTAGGTAGACCATAGAAGAAATTAAAATATTATTGGCAGGACATTGGAGGAACTAGCATGGTCATAAAAGAAAAACCAATGACCGGAGAATGGTTTGGGACCTGGACGGATAAATGTCACGCACCACTTCTAGCAATCCCAACTCACCATTAGGAATACCAATAGTGTGAGTAAGACGCTTACCCGTCTTACACCTCTACCAGGATCTCTGATAGTAGTACCTTAACATACACAACCTTAGACACCAAACCAAATAATTTACAATACAATCAGAGTATATCATAGTGGAATCATACTTAAGGTGGGGAATCAACTAAATGATACTGTATATTCATAACCAAGTTATTCATTTACAAATATCCAAGACTTATAAATATTAAACCCAAAAGAATACCATTCACAATTCGGTATCAAAATAACAAAAAATGACACCCAACCACTCAAAGTGCCACATAAGCACAAGTGTCGCATGTGTAGTCCTGGTCATGCTCTTCGACCTCTGGCATCCACCAATCAGTCACTCCATACTCAGGTCTGGAGGAGATAGAGTCACAACCCAAAGGCACCATTGTACCTGCATCATCATCTAAAAAAATATCCACGAGGGGTGAGCTCCAACTAGCTCAGTGAGGGGTGTGGTTCATGTACAATCAAGCACAACCAACCACGTACATATAATAAATCGTGATGTCTTAATACAGAAATAAACACATAGTCCATGATGCAAATGATGCAATCCATTTGAATATTAAACTACCTAACATACGACTAAGTACTATGACACATTAGGTTGTATCCATAGTCCCGGAACTCGCATATTGGTCACCAGTGATACAAACCTTAGTCGTGATTAGGAGCTTGCCAGTCCCAGAACGTGACCATCGATCACCTAGCAAACCCATAATAATCCCCTCTTGACAGTCATGACACCAGAATCACAATCGATCACGTCGGACTATTTTTCACCTCCAGTAACAATCACATCGTACCATAGGTGTGGCATTCCAGAAAGGTTCATCGAACATACCACTATTGGGTTATCCAACACCTTACCCCCTATTGGAAAGGGGATATAGCATAGGGAATGTCACCTAACAAAAATATTCTACATGCCTTGCATAATGATACATTGAGTATAAATCACGTGATACTAGAATAACCATAGGCCATAAAGCAGGTTCATTTCCAAATATAGTCCAAGGGTACACGATACTGGAATCACCATCGACCACAAAGTGTAACCCATGACTATATACCTATTCTAGTATACAAACAATCCAGTATAGACTATGCAATACCAGAATTACCATCGGCCATGAAGCATATCCATTTCCAAATGAAGTTCTAGAGTACACGATACCTAAATTACCATCGGCCACAAAGTGTAAGCCGTGACTACATCTAATGTAATGCACATAATAAATGCATGAATGCAACATCCACAAGATGATCACAGTACTAGAATCACCTCTACCACACTGGATCTTGTCACACATCTCAACATACATACATCTAATATCCACAATTCATAACATAATGAATCCACATAAATAGCATGTTCGCAATTATGACCATAATCATGTTAACAATGTAATAGCCAATTAAAATTCCTAACACGGGAGCAATTCTAAAATAATTAAATATTCAGAAAACAAAAGTCAACCATCCCTACCTCAGTTGTGTTTGACTAAATCGGGTTCCAAGTGTATCAACCGAGTGTTCAACTAACTTTCGATCTTGTTGTACGTGCGTGTCTCTATCCTAGGTACAAAGGTAATTGGGTGTTAATGTGTGTTGGGAGCATCAGAGAGGTCCCACAAGGGTTTCACCCAAAGGGCATAGGTACTACCAACTTTGACAGTTCTAGGAAGTCCACTGGAAACAAGGTGGAATTCCACCTAAAATATCAGTATATTTTCGATGGCCTTGGCAGAGGGCTCATAAGAGCTAAGGCTCCACTGGAAATATGCCACCGAATTCCTCCCAGGTTGTTTTCGGTGGCTATTTCTGGTGAGAACACGGAAAGGGACCATGAGGTTTAGGGCATTCTAGCTTAGGCCCGATCGCCGAGATTTGTTATGTGGATTTTGTAGAGGATATTCTCACCTTCATTTTAAGCTAAAGAAATCCCGATTCCACCAAGCCATTTGGGAGATACGGCAGTCGAATAGTGGAAACCCTAACTAGGCATTTGGTCACAACTGTTGTCAAAGCTCACCTGCTTGGTTTGAGCTTAGCAACCACACCAGGGAAGTGAAATGAACATTCCCCAAGCTCCGGGAGGTGCCGGGGTCATCGTTCATCCCCTTGTTCAACTATACAAGGTCAAAAATGAAGGAAAGAGAGTGGGATAGTGTGTATCACTTACCTCCGATAAGATTCTGGCAGTCGGGTGCGAAGCTGAGAGCCAAGGTGAGCTTCTCCCTTCACCTTCTCCTTCTCCTTCTTCTCCTTCATTCTCTTCCTTTCTCTCCTCTTCTTTCCTTCTTCCACGTTTTGGACAAGTAAGGAGTGAGAAATGAACTCACTCCTCCTTTTATAGTAAGTCATGGACCTTAGGGTCTATTTGGTTTGTCCTTGTTCGGTCCAAGTAGGTTATTTCATAATTTGGATATGTGGGCCCACCTCCATAGACTTATAAGGTGTACAATTCATGGAGAAGGTGTGAGAGAGTGTGTGGGATCATCCGGAGTTGTTCACGATGCGGGTGGTGGGGCCCATGGGCATCAGAATCCAATCAGCAACCCAAAGGGCCAACAAAAATATGCCACTGGATTTAGCCCAAGTTGTTTCCGGTGGTCAAGGTAGTGCCGTGCAGTGAATTCCTATTGTCCCCACTTGGTCCTTCCCTAAGGGGTTGCCCTTGTTAGAAACACCTAGAGAGGGGTGAATAGGTTTTCTTGAGTGTTCTTGTCAATATTTTGATTTATGATAACTTAAATGAAATGAAGAATTAAAGTGCAAAATTAGAATGGTAAGACATAAAGATTTTATAGTAGTTCGACTTATAACTAAGTCTACGTCTACTCCTCTCAATACCTCTTGAGAGATTTTCCACTATATGTTTCTTTTACCATGCAAGAAATAAGCCTTTACAATTGTCTTAGTTTCGGGTCAAGTGTAACCCACTCTTGAGTCCAAGTAAAAGCAACCCAAACCACTCTTGAGTACAAGCAAGAAAAACTCACTTCTTGAGTACTGATAAGAGAACCGAAAATAGAAATGAAAAAGAAAATACACATTACAAGAGTTTGAACAATAATACCCGTGATTTGTAGTTTATGTACTCTTATGTGATTGTGCAAGTGGATGAATGCAATGAATGGTCGTGCTTGCACTTGAAGCTTCTAAATGAAGATGACTTGAATGCTTGAAGCTTCTTCTTCTCTTTCTCTTCTCACTCTTTTCTTGAAACTTTACTCACAATCTCTCTTTCTTTCTCAATGTATTGCTCACTCAATTGTATTAAAAAATGTATCTAATGGATGTGTAGAGAGGTGCTTAAAACACTACCCAAGTGTGGGTATTTATAGGCAGAAGAATGAGTGAGAGAGTGTTTATAAAGGGCTCCAACAGATCTATTTTCCTTGATCCAGAGCTCTGGATCCCAATCTAGATCCACACATGGGATCAAACTAGCCATTATAGGGCATTGGGCAATTTGAATTTTGACCTGATCCGGATCTCCGGATTGGAGAAATCCCCATCTGGATTGATTCGGATCTTCGGATTCCATTCGGAGTCAATCCATATGATTTTTCCAATCAATGGTTTGACAGGCAGATCAATCCAGATTACACTGTTTGTGAATCCGGATTACACTGTTTGTGAATCCGGATTGAATTTGTGGCCTTTTTTACTGTGTTCTTTTGGTCCACCTTTTTCCAATCTTTTGGGACTCCTTTGGGGGCATTTTGATCATTGCCTAGGGTCCTCTAAATGCATTTTTACATTATTTATGCATATGTGTGCGTGATTACAATTTTACGTGCATATGATCTTCAAGTTTTGTCTTCAACACTCTTGTCTTTACTCTTGAGACTTCTTGTTTGAATGCATCTATCACTTTGATATTGGTTTTGTTGATGTCTTCACTTTGGTGTTCTTCGTCTCCTAATTCAATCAATATATTGACAAGAAGATTAGTGATTGTACTCATTATTTGTTATCACCAAAACATGAGTGTGGAGGTGGGATTTTCCCAACAGCCCTAGGTTGTGGCCATGTTTCTCTGACATTTTTAGTACGTGCCAGAACTCGGGTGTGGGGGTGTCGGGTAACTTACCGTCTAGGGTCGGAAGGCCTAAATTCCCTCTAGTTGGATTGGTAAGAAATACACGAGCAAGTGGGGTCATCTCTCCCGCTTTTATAACGAGATGTGGTACTTTCCATTTCCGGTCCAAGACCTAGTTAATAGTTCAAATTAGACCAGGTTAGGGTATAGGTGTAACAGTAAATTTCAAGAAAATATGCCTTCAATAAGAGTTGTAGTACCTAGAATGGACCTCCACCATTGGTGAAGTAGTCCTTAAGTACCTCGTTACACCACAGTACAAGGATGATATAACGAAGGTTGCTAGGTCTATTGGTCAGCCATCGACCAAAGCATTGGCTAATTTAAGATAAGCCTTGGTGATCTTATCTACTCGTGTGCAGATTACGCAGCGACAGATCCAAGAAAGTAAGAAGTCTATATATTCCTTTCGGCTTATCAAGCCTCCGTCACCCTGTAGGTCTCGATATAGTGAAGGTAGGTACACCTCTTGGAAAATTCTAGGCCATCCAAGAGAGGCTCCATTAAGTTCTTCACCATGGTCCTATGGCCAAGTAAGGCTCCTATGTCAAGGAGTTTTGGATTGACCATACTACATGGGAGATGAAAGGAGTTAGTCGACCGTGAACAAAAACACGGAGTGCCTTGAAGAAGTGGCCAGTCTAGAGTCACTAGAAACTTTGACACTTTGATGGCTTGATAGATTCTCAGTTGATTCCATTCATCGGACTTGGCCTTAATCATTCGCACAATCCATTCACTCTAGTGTTCAAGGTAACATGGCCAGAAAATGGTGCCTGGCCTTTAATTTATGTTCTTCTTTTATAGGTTTGGCTTGTCTAAAGCGAAGAGCTTCTTGTTTATGTTATGGAAAATTTGGAATTCGAAAAGGAGGAGAAGGGAGCATGGGGCCAACGAAAAGTGAGAATTGTTGAAGATCAATTCCTTAATCTGGACTAAGAAGTGATGAAGAGCTGCACAGTCACACGCCAATTGTTCTTCAGGGTGTTGATCATCATTCTGAGGATTGGAAGAACTCATGTTTTCTCTTTGGCTAAGAAGCAATGGCAAATAGAAGAAGTTGAATGAAGAAGGAGATGAATAGTGCTTGAGTCGGTGCTAAGCTCTTTTAAAGAAATAGAAAATATCTTGCATAAATTGCGCACATCATAAGAACATGTGTCAATGTTGCATTCGAGGTATTAGAGGCTGATTGATTTATCTCATTTTTGAATTTTAAAAGAGAAGATTGTGCCACCAAAAAGATTTAGTGTTGTGAGCTCTTATACTTTAGGTAATTGGTTCCATTATGGTAGGATTCCTTGGATATTGTGAGACATAATCTATCATACTTTGGGCCAATTAATGGTGTTGCATAATAGATTATGAGGGGTAGTTCATGGTAGTATATTTCATTTTTTATTGAACGACCCTCTTACAGGGCATAACCTAATAAAGTTCGTATCAAGGAGAGATTGGGTGTGATGTTTTAGAAGAAATGTCATGAGACTTCTGCTATCGAACAAGTGTCCTTTGGCTATGAAGAAGAATGAGGAGTGGGAACGGTTACTCAACCATTTTCGTATTCGAAATGGGAGACCGCTTTTTAAAGAAGAGAGGAATTCGTGCAAAGGATCAAACATCAATACAACAAACAAAACCAACAACCAATGCTTTCAAAGCTTATCTTTTTTACTGTAGACATAATTTAGAGTAGAACTCTTCTTTCCTTTTATTGTAGATTTTATCTTTCAGTGAGTTTCCTTACTATTGAAAATCTTCAATTGTAGTCCCAAATTTCTCCTTAGTGCAATTTTCGTTTTCCATTTGGAATTCAATTGCCTTTGTTTCTCTTTTAAATTTAGTTTCTTATCTTTCGATCCTTCATCAGTCTTTAATTTTAAGATTTAAAGTCCCGGAGCAATTGAGGTGCGAGAAGACTCAATTTGCCTTGATTGAAGTCAGAGTTTGTATTGAATCCATCAGAAAGGGATTCTAGCATGCCTGAGAAAAAGAAAATACGATCAACGTATTATGCAAATTGAAAGGGGTTTGTTGCTAATAGAAAGCTCTCTTCCGGGTCATCTTCTCCAGGAGTAATCTCCCTGGTTCATTTCTTCTCTTTGCAACTACTCCTTGAAACCCTTGGGCAAGGCCACTTTTCATGACCATGGAAGCCCTGACATCAAGAGTTGTAATCAGATTTGATTGAAACCATGGATCTAGGGATCATAATCTATTGGATTTTCAGACATTAATTCGGGATCAAGTAGGTCTGGGCCTGGACCAGATAACGGGACTCAAGGTTGGGCTGGGATTTTATAAAGCCTGCCGAACCAAACCCTATTGTAGCCCTGCATGTAGCATCTTAAATTGGAAAAAATGTAAACCCTTAAATGCTAAGAGGTCTATTGGTTGGGTCTTAAAATTGGGAACCTAATTGAGTTGTACAACCCGCCCTATATTGCCTCTCTTGGATTCTCAATGGTCCATTCCTTTCTCTTGTATTGCCTTATTTGACTTTCATCACTTTTCTTTTGTTTTTTCTTAACACTAAAAGAATATTATTAGGAGAAATGAATGCTCTCTAATTGTGTGAAATGATGTCCTCACCCATGTGAAACCCAGAAAACCCACACCTTGTTGAAGCCCATGAGAACTCCCTCATTGACCCCATGCTGGTGGAGCCACGTGACCAATGAGCATTCATTTCCCCATAAAATTATTTATTACTTGATAAAAAATTATTATTACTTACATTTTGTGGACCCAGTTTTCTTTCACACATGAAAGAAGAATCCTCTCACCATGGTCATCTAAAACTTCTAATTAAACCCATAAGGATATTCGTGATAATGAACAATAGGCTGTGAAGATTAATAATAAACCCAAAGTCAAATTAGAGGGTCACGTCATGAGAGAAAAAATTTTGCCAAGCTAAATGATGTCAATCAATAACATAATATGATACTAAATTAAAGCCAAATGGTTCCTTGGTTCAATTGGTCAAAAAAAAATCTCTAACTTGGCACAACTATTGTGTCATATGGAACTGTATATAGTAATTCCAATCATTGAATGTCTAGGGACATGGTCGGGATTGGCTGAATTTCAAGTTCTGAACTTGAGTTCAATCATATCCACTCATATTTTCATGCACACTTTTGTGAACTATTGAATTTTTGTCATGTTTGTTGTTTTGCCATGTGGCTCACTTAGGTTAGGTTCAAACTTGACATAGAATATGGGACACTAAAATCTTCATATTCACAAATTTTAGTCCTATCCAACCAGCCATATGGTGCTACTTTTTTTTTCCTGCAACTATCCAACCATGAATCTTGCTTGCTAGATTAGTTATGAGATTTCGTTTGGCAATCATCCAAAAAAACATTTCTAGTGTTTTTTTGCTTTATGGGAACAAGAAAATGAAATCTTTTATTTGGTGTCCACGGTTCGTTTTTCCATTTTTAAGAAACGAACCAGGTAAAAAAATGTCAGAAACGAGTCATGTTCCAACATTTCTATTTTGTTTCAAAACGAAATTTTGACACAGAAATAGAGAAGTCTGTTTTTGGCACAAATTGTCGTTTCTAGAACAGAATGATTAACAAACACAGTCTAACTAGAAAATGATCTTTTTATTTTTTATTTTTTTGTTTTTGTTTTATTTATTTATTTTATAAAATTGGTCAAAGATGACCATTTAATTTTTTATTAATAAATGTTATTGCTTGCATTTAAAACTTGATAATGTGATCAGAAAAATGATATTAAATGTTCTCACCATTCTATATTTATGGGAGTGTGTGACCAAATATCCAACAAGAGGGCACGGGATGGTAATTTTGTTAGCCCTATGTCTGGGCGCAAGCCACACAACCGGGTAGTATTCTTTCCTGGATTTAGATCATCTCTAGTCGGGGGTGGTCGGAAAGGCACCAGACATGCACAAAACAAGAGAGAGATTGCCCCCACTTGGAGAGGATTTGAATCCTTCTCTCCCCCATATTTTCTTTTGTTGGAACAAAACTTGAAGGGAAAGTGTTTCGTACGAGGGAGTGCAGTTTTTACACATGTGTGAAGATGGGAGTGCATAAGAAAACATCTACAGAAGAGTCATTTTCCCTTTCATGGGGACAGGTTGATTATTTCACCCTGTGTATTAAATTAGGGTACAAAGAGTCAGAGACCACACTTCCCCATAGAAAACATTTTACCAAACTTTCACTCAAAATTGAAAATTTCGATGCTCTAAGGTATAGGTCGGAAAGAAGAGCATAGTCTGTTTTTTTTTTTTGGTAGAAAGAGCATAGTCAATTCATTTCAAAAAATATTCTGAAATCTAAAATCGAAGAGAGTTAGGGTTTTGGTGATGGATCCCGTGTCGACGTTGTTGAAGTCATGAAGATCGACCCTTATTCTCATCGTCTTCCTTGAGAAACCATTAACCGATTGGGAGAGTTAGGGTTTTTGAACTTGCGATTTATGGT
Source organism: Macadamia tetraphylla (assembly GCA_022985045.1). Classification (NCBI taxonomy): domain Eukaryota; kingdom Viridiplantae; phylum Streptophyta; class Magnoliopsida; order Proteales; family Proteaceae; genus Macadamia; species Macadamia tetraphylla. The sequence goes on along the minus strand of CM040963.1, from coordinate 23,340,677 downwards.
TCTATATCTGAAATCAGAGAGAGTTAGGGTTTTGGCGATCAATTCCTCGTTGTCATTGTTGAAGTCTTGAAGATCGATTACTCCTATCTCTGAAATCGCGTTTGGGTTCTAGATGTCCACCTCATTGTTCTGCGATTGGGTTGAAGTTTTGAAGATATTTTACTCCCCTATTTCTGCGATTGGGTTGAAGTCCTGAAGAACGATTGCTCTGAGGATGGTAAGTGAAATCAACCCCTTCTTATCTTGTTCCTTACATATCTTCTTACAGTCCAGCAATTTGGGCAAAAATGGCTACCATTTTAATGTCTGCTCCATCATCTTCTTAAGTAGGGCTTCCATTTGCATTATTGCTCCATGCGTCTGTGCTGATATATAATTGGTTTTTTTTTTACTAGTTAAATTTTAGGTGGGTCATTGAAAATGTAATCGGCTCATTCTATGCATTACATTTGAACCTTAGATGTGCATTCCATTTTTACATCTCTGTTCTGCAATTGGGTTGAAGCCTTCTGGCTTCCATTTGCATTACTGCTTCTTCAAGGTCTTTGATTGCTCTGTAGAGCTTGCACTATAGTTTAGCAGTATCAATGGAGATTTTAATCATTTTTCTCACAAACACATCCATTTGGATTAGGCAGTATCAAAGGAATGCATTTACATATCTGGATTTGATTTGGCAGTATCAATGGATTGCATTTATATATGGATTTTATACCTTTCTCAATGGATTTTGCATTTACATATGGATTTTGTATCAATGGATTGCATTTACATAGCCAATTTTGTACCATTCATAGGTTTTGAAATATTTTTCAAAATTGAGTGAAATCCATGTTGTCCTGTATAATTGTTATCTTACCAATTTCTGAAATAAAGAAAAAAAAAATCTGCATCTTAATGTTTTGGAATGGTAGTCTGACCAGGCAGCCAGCTATATGGAATTCTCTTTTATGAGTCAGATTAAAATTGGGAGAATAATAGAATTTTCTGTTCAATGGGAAGCATGTTGAGTTGGTTAGAATGCTAGAATGCTTTGGATAGCTCTAGGTTTATGCAGAGTTGTTGTTTGAACTAGTTAGGGATTCATTTATTGATATTCTTGAATACTTTGGATCATTTGCGTTTATGTAACATCTTGTGTTTTTTTTACATCAGAATCATTCATCATTCAATGGAAATTAGAGTTATCATTTATTAGCATTATGACTTGAATATGTCTGCACCTACCTAGTTGATCTAGATGAGTACTATTGTCGAGATATGGTATGTGATATTTGTAGTACAGTTATCAAACATGTACAAGTAGGACATACCATCACATTTAAAGTGAAGTGCATACTTCCTTCCAACCAATAGATGGAAGTGAACGAGGATGCAAGTTTATTGGACATGTTTGGATTGCATCAAAATGCAGATTGCATGAATTTGTATGTATAAGATCTTCATTGGGATGAGAATCTAAGCTACCTGTACATAGTGAATGGTTTCTCGGGTGGACTAGTCAAACGGGAGAATGTTGATAGGTGTGTCCAACAAAGTCAATATGGCTTTGGTGATGATTTGATACTGTTACACCCATGCCCAAAACCCCAGGTAAATTTAAAATTTTGGGCATGGGTAATAGTAGACAACCAATTTTGTCACAGTCCTCCCGCTATGATGACTTACGGATCTTGGACACGATCTTTTGATAATGATCGATAGAGATGACGACAGACTGAGGTAACTATTCCCAGAAGCATTCCATACTTACAAAAATTTTTAGAAATCCAGTGCGAGAGAAAAGAAGGGTCCAATTATGACATTCCATATACGAAAGAATTCGGTCCCAAGTGACTATATAGATGCATAGTACTCAGAATCACGATTCCAATGATATATAGTACGTCAAAAATCGGACCATCGGATCTCCCTCAATCATTCCCAGAAGTTACTCTATGAACACCTAAACCCACCCAAACCCCTTGAGTCCCTAAACCTCGCCCATGCGAGCACCCACATCTTTCCTTGAGTGCCCAAATCCCGCCTAAGCTAGCACCCATGCCTTGCTTTGAGTGCCCAAACCCTGCCCATGCAAGCACCCACGCCATGCTCTGAGTGTTCAAATCCTGCCCATACGAGCCCTTATGCCTTGCCATGCATGCCCACCAAGCCCCGCACATACCCGATCAAGCCCGTATGCACCCAACCAAGCTCTGCGTGCACCTGACCAAGCCCTGCGTGCACCTAATCAAACCCCACACATACCCGACCAAGCCCCATGCATACCTGACCAAGCTTTGGCACCCATACTAGAGTTCAAGCACCCATGCCAGAGTTCCAGCACCCATGCCAGAGCCCCAGTACCCCTGCCAGAGCCCCAGCACCCATGCTCGAGCCCCAGCACCCCTGTTGAAGCTCCAATGCCCCTTCTGGAGCTCCAGCGCGCCTCTGAAGCTCTAGCACCTCTGTTTTGGCACTGACACCCCTGTTTCAGCCCCAGCACCCCTGCTGAGACCCCGACACCCTCGCTAGTGATCGAAATCCCCATTCCGGTGATCAATTTGGAGAAGGGATTCCCTCTTCACCTACCTGTGTACCCATACTGCCCCACTAGCGTACCCTACATCGTAGCCTCCCATTGGTTTAGAAAGGAATCATTTTACCTTATTGGTCCAAAAAATATTACTTTTCCCTCCATTGGCTAAAGAAATTTACCCTCCACCGTATTAGTCCAAAATTTCTTACTTTCACCCCATTGGTTTAGAAAAATTACTTATTACCACCATTGGTTAAGGAATTTTCTCTTTCCTCCCTATTGGTCCAAAAAATCTATAAATACCCCCCTCCCTTTGATTTTACACACCAACACAACCCCACAACCCAAGTCTCCTAGTGAGCATCCCATAGTAGTGAAGCTCTGCCCTTTCTCCTCCCCTTTCCCCCTTGAGGGTTTTCAAGTCTTTGGAGAGATCTTCATAAGATCCAAAGTGTTCTTCGGGCCTTCGAAACTCTTCAATCCTTTGCCTTCTTTGAGTGAGATTTTGTGTAGGAAAAGTTTTCCCTTAGTCTCCCACCCGCTCTTGAGGTTCTTCCAGTCTTCGGAGAGATTTTCGTAAGATCCGAAGTGTTCTTTGGGCCTTCGAAGTTCCTTAATCCTTAGGATTATCCTATTCACAGTGAAAGCTCTGCCTGAGTGCCACCTCAGCCTAGCCCTCCCATAGCCTATCCCTAATGGAAGCTTTGCTCAAGTGTCACATCAGCCTAGACCTCCCATAGCCTATTCCCAGTGGGAGCCTCCTGAGTGCCACCTCAGCATAGCCCTCCCATAGCCTATCCTAAGTGGAAGCTCTGCCAAAGTGCCAGCTCAGCCTAGCCCTCCCATAGCCTATCCCCAATGGAAGCTCTGTCGAGGTTTCACCTCATCCAAAATAAAGAAGTAGTCCATCCCTAGTGGAAGCTCTGCCAAATTGCCACCTCAGCCTAAGCCCGAAAATAACCTTTCTTAGTCGAAACTCTGTTATAATTCGAATCCAAAAGTAACCGTTCCTAGTCGGAACCCTATCCGAATATTATCACAATTAGCGTATCTTGAGAAAGGAAGTTTGAGGTCAAGACCATATTTCCCTGAGTTAGGAGAATCCACGAGAAAGTTCGTACCAGCATCAACCAGGGGGTCCACCCCTCTTGGCCCGAAACAGGGGTCAAGCTCAGGTATAATTTCTCAACAAATTAGCATAATGTAGACTTTATATTGACATTGTTTTAATGTACATAGTTATTTAAATTCAGTCAATGTATATATGTGTGATAACTTAGCCATACGTGCGAAATAGGAATAATTGTGAAAAATGTTCGTTCTTAAGCATCTAGTAGGAAGACCGGTTGAACCGGGTAGATTAGGTGCCTAACACCTTCCCAATTCTACAACCTGACACTTACCCTAAATCTCTAGACCAGACCAACATTCGGGACCTTTTCTCAAGAATCTGGCCTACCCTCAGGTCCTAGGCCCATAATCCTAGGTGGTGACTCCAAACCCTTTTGCATGATCCTGATCTCCATATTAGACCATCATCAAATCCCCATCTCAAATGACAAACTTTATACTCTTACGAAATAGGCCTCCACATGTCTAATAGTGGTAATACGGCGGTGTGTGGCCCATAAGGTAAGCATACACGACACACCCTTCCCTTATAAAAGAGAAAGAGAGGAGAGAGAACACAATGAAATGCAAGTCCTTTTTCCCTCCCCCCAAAAAAGGGAGGGAAGAGAGATCTCATCTTCCTGCCACTACCCTCATAGTGGCAACCCCACTGAGGAATAAATGTCAAGCTTCCAACACTAGATGCTATCTCTAAATGCAAGAATATTTTCCACCATATTTGTTTGAAAACATGTTTGGCTAACCCCATGTTTATAATTGTATTCGCTAACTGCATCATGCATCGTGCTTGAAGTGATATCATTTGGCGAGGGACTCCTTGTCGTGCCTGTACCCTCGAGGAGGTCAGTGTATATCATGGAGAGTACTCTGACAGCAAATGGTAGCCACTTCCTATATAAGGGTGTGGGGTATTGTTAAACGGCGAGGATGTTCATAATTGTGCCAACACCCTCGGGGAGGTCCGTGCACTTTGTGACATTCAAAGATCGAATAATGATATTTTCACATTACACTTTTGCACACAATCACTCACGGTTCCACCACCTCGTAGTCAGTTGCTTAACCTCATGTGTAGTTACGAGTAATAGGCAAAGAAGTCACCCCCTTGATCTCGTACCCACGGGTATATCAAAAGGATCACATACCTTGCATATATAGATCCTGTCAAGGAAACCTTATTGGTCCTATTGCATCCACTGCATACTCGCATCATGTACAAAATAGATGGAGAATGCTAGGAACGCCACAAGCTGATCTATAGAATTTGTTTGTGGTATTGAAAAAGAATTTTCCTATCATACATTCTAGTATTAAAGAAATGCTCTCCTAAGTGGGTTTTGGATAAAAGGTGTCCTTCCTCCTTAAAAATGAAATATGGATAATTTGGCATATGCGATTCGAACTTTTTTTTTTGTTAACCAATGTGTCCAAGCCAGCTTATGCGCACCTCGACTAATCTTCAGGGAGACTAGAACAGCAATCCATAGGCATGATCTCCACTTAAATAGCAGATGCACAGATGGGGAATCAAACCTGAGACCATGCACCTAATCCACACAATCCCTAGTTTGTCCTATCTATCTGGGCAACTCACAGGTGGGTACAGAATAAATAAGAAAACACTCACACACTCACACAATGCATGCGACAGGGGTCGATGCTACGACCTCCTCCCTTGGGTGTCGGCTCCACGATCTGGGCTGATTTCTATCAAAGTCATGTGAAATGTCGAATTATCCAAAAGACCCGAGGAAATTAGGAGAAAGGTCACCTAGTGGGATAAGATTAAGGAAAGCATGACTTTATCAACAAAGAATGTATTAATAAAAATATTCTGGTTAAGCTATTTGTATGAATCTCCCACTTATACATTGAGTGGACTAGGGGTATGGACCCCTACCCACTCCCTATCATTAAGTGGACTAACTTTGGATGGCCCATTGGTTGATAATTGAGTGAATGAATGAACAAAGGGTTGGGAATACAAGAATCCTAAAATAAGCCACTTTTAGTTCAGGCACAATTTCACACCTCAAATATTTTCTACGGTCTATTTGGACATGTCAGGGTAATCGATTGACTCGCTTAAGTCCAGTGTCACCTCCATCGTCTCTCTGAGATTGTCTACTGCCAAGTGATTACAATCCAATTTACATGGACCACACACATCCTGAATCACCCAAGCAAGCTTGGGTCCACCCCGTGGAGACTTACAGATTAAGATGGCCGATGTCAAGAGTGGGCTAGCTCAGATATTGCATATGCTTCAAAACCCTCCTAGGACCGAACCAGCACAAGCTACAGGAGAGTTGGATCAGAACGGATCTACGAGTCAATGTGGGACTTCTTCCCGAGTGGACTCAGGAGAACCAGAGCAAGCCAGGCCAAACGGTCAGAGAGGAGTTTCACCTACCAGGCCAAATGGTTAATGGGGAACATATTCTAGGGTCCCTCCTCCCAGGTAGTGATTGAAGATGAGGAAGAGGAGTTTGCAGCACATGTCTGAGTGGAACCTCTAGAGACGGAGAGAGAAAGAACAGTTAGAGAACAGTTAGAGAAGTTAGAAAATCTGATCCGAATAGGAAAGAGTTTGAAAAGTCAAGTGGTGGAATCTGATGAGATGAGTTTCTTCTCCGGGGTAAGAATTCCTAAGAAATTCTACTGGCAGACCGACTGGTTTGATGGGTCAGGGGACCCCCAAGGCTCATCTCAAAGTTTTTCTCAGCATCACCAAATCATGGCAACTCGCTGACAACTAGATGGGACAAGCCTTCATATTAACCCTATCAGGACCAGCACTAAGGTGGCTCACACAGTTGGAGTCATCTCAAACCTAGAATTGGACACAGTGATGAAAGCCTTCACCAGGTAGTACTCATACAGCACCGAAGTGGATGTGAAGCGTCGGGACCTTGAGACCTTAAGATAGCAGCCCAGAAAAGGATTCACTGGCTTCTTAGTGAGGCTTAGAGATAAGGCCGCCAAGATGGAAGATTGGCCTTCGGAGGCAGAGCAAGTAGAAATGTTGATTGAGAACTTATCTAAGCCGTATTGTGATGTTCTTTACTACCAATATCTGTAAACTTTTGATGCCTTGATAGCTACCGGCACACTTGTGGGGAACTGAATCCTAAGAGATGCCCAATATCAAAGATCATCCCAAGATGTAGGAAAGAACACCAGAGTTGGATGCAAAAAGGGTCCTGAAACCAATATGGTAGGTATGGTCCAATGGTCAGTCTCACCCATCACCTCTTCATCACCATTTGTGATATAAGCCGACGCTCCTGTTCAGAAGGCTCCTCGCCCAAAGAGACAGTTCACTAATTTGGTAATGCCCATGGTAGCAGTATATGAAAAGTTAAAGAAGTAAGGATTGCTAGGAACTGTGGCTCCAAGAGTAGTCAGTAATCCCTCCCAGCTTGGTACAGAGATCATGAGTATTGTGCTTACCACACTCAGAAGGGGCACACCACAAAAAAGTGCCTAGGTCTTCTACATGTGATCCAAGATTTGGTAGACAACGGGACTATTGAAGTTAAGGTCAAGCAATCTCCTAATGCCAATACCAATCCACTCCCAAACTATGGAACCGTAATATGTTGGCAACAATGAGCGACTGAAAAAATTGGGACCCTCAGTTCTTTGATCTAACCCATTTTATTAGAGATTCTAAGAAGCACCAAGAGGAGAGGCGTGTTGAGTGAAGAAAGAAGTTCTTACTTGTGTAGAAGTTGTCTATTCCTCCAGAATTGGTAGGGCACATCAATGGTCTCATTACGGATGCTTGTCAAAAGGAGTGCGACTCCTTCTGAAGGGCCATTTACATATATCAGCTGGATAAACACTTTTGTCATCCCATGTTCTATGATCATGTGAATAACCTAGATGAAGAGGCAACAGAGAGTGACCCCACTCAACTCATTACACCTAGAGCTCAGAAGAATCACATAAATGCCCGCGCTTACAAGAGAGCCATGAGTCAAAGGGTTAAGGCCATAAAGACTCCCAAAAGAGAAGAATCCTCGGAAGAAGAACCAGAAGATTAGGTATCTGTTATCCCTCCTTCATCGTCAACGAGGGGATCCACCGTACCATACCTCCAACCTTCACCATATTACTAACCTCCATCACATTACCAACCTCTACCATATTATCAACCTCCACCATATCATCAACCTTCACCACATCATCAAGGAGAAGGAGTTTCCTCATCTTATTACCCCCAGTCTTCATGTCCTACCTCTGACATCACATCACATTCATACCATCTCGCTTTGTATCCCTCATCACCTTCATATCAGACCCATTCCCAAGGATTGGTGGATAATCCAAAGGAACGATGGATTGGTGGATACAGTTGGAAAGACATGCTCACCTTACCAGATTCACCAAAGATGACTTCGTCAACGGGTTCAATAAATGTCTTAAGGGAAAATCAAGGTAATGATCCTACTTCTATGATTCAGCCCAAGGACAACTTGGAGAACATTAAAGAAGTCACATATGATCTCCTTAGAGTAGTAATGGCATTGGCAATGGGAGAACAAACCAAAGAGCACACCTCCCTAATCCATATAGGGAGTGACATAGAGGATGATGAGTCTGATGGTGATGATGATGAGGACGAGAGAGAAGATGAGAAATATGGAGATGACTCTAATTCTCAAGTTGATGATGAGTACCGGATTGGGATGACGACTAGGGGCCTTGGGATAGTAACGAAGATGTTCAGTCCGAATATTATTCTCCAAGAGATTTGAGAAGATATTCAGTATGTGCAATTGGTGAGGATGGCCCAATGGTTGATCCCACGAATCCTATTGAGTTGGCACTCACCATTTACATGGAAGGGGAAGATCTGGCGTCGGATTCAGAAGATAGTGAATGGTATGAGATCACTTTTGAAGGTGAAGCAAACCCTATAGCAGAACATATGGCTTATATCTATAATCGTTTGGTTGACATCAAACTCGAGGCTGATGAAATTAATCAAATGTTAGGTGAAGTTGCCACCACTGAATACTACTACACCGAACAGTTGGGAGTTCTTGAGAAAACAGGGGGACATGTCACAATTGAAGAAATGATAGATACAACAGTTGCAAGGCTTTCCAATGTGGTTAAGAAGGTGCAAGCTAGGGCTCTAGATATTTGTGGAGGACCTCGACTTTCCACTCCCAGCAGGGAAGGAGAATCAGAAGAGGAGGATGATCCTATGGTAGGAATAATTGTCATAATACATAGTGATGATGAGGATTGCTATCCCTCAATGATCATTATGAAGAAACCTGTCAATGTGATGGAAATTCAAAGTGGAAGAGACTACAAGGGCAAGGCTCTAGCAGTAGAATAGTCAAGGATTAATGAGGCAAGAACCAGTGGCTTGAAGAAAGAGCCAAAGAATCCAGTCTTGGCTCAGCTCAAGAAGGCCCAGGCCAATATCTTAATTTGGGGATTGTTGATGGCCTCACCCACACACTTTGAATTAGTTTTGAAGTCTCTCACCGATGTGTAAGTACCGATCGAGATAGATCCGGTGCATTTTTCTCACATAGTAGGGGCAACGTATGCAGTGCAGTCATTGATGTTCTCAGGCTCTGAATTCCCCAAAGGAGCCCATTACAATAAAGCTCTACACATCACGGTGGAATGTCTTGACAAGGTAGTTCCCTAGGTTCTCATCGACAATGGGTCCGCTTTGAATGTTCTACCCTTGAGATCGACAAAGAGTATTGGCATCAACCTGGCAGAGATGACATCGTCAAACCCATCCATATGGGCATATGACAACACCAAGAGGAAAATCCTTGGCATCCTCACCATTGCCGTAATGATTAGCCCAGTGAAGTTTGATATTGATTTCCAGATCATTGATAAACTGGCATCTTTCAACATGCTCTTAGGAAGGCCTTGGTTACATCATGTGAAGGCAGTGTCCTCTAGTCTCCATCAGAAGATGAAGTTCATTCATGAAGGAAAGGTTATTATAGTAGCCGGAGATCCCAAATTTGTTAACACCTTAGCCAACATTGAAAATGGAGAAGAACAAGACCAAGAAGTCCAACTTAGTGGTTTTGAAATAGAGGAAACTTATGTAGTCCTCGCCAAGGAAACACCAGAAGAAAGGATTTTGGCCGACTATGAAGCCATCTGGAGCCCTCTAGTGAATCAAATGATGAAGAACATGCAATACTTTCCTAGGATGGGATTAAGAAAGTGTCATCAGGGTGTTTCAAAACTACCTACTCCGATGGTTTGCAAGGGAAAGAGTGGTCTAGGGTACACTCCCAAACCCCAGGACCAAGGAGCAAGAATGGCAGCAAATGGTAGAAGGTACTAAGGATGACTAGGAAAATATCTGCCTCTTACTACCCCACTCTCAACGTGGTGATGAAACCGCCGTGAAGATGCAACCAGGATTTGAAGTATTCTTTCAAGATGAGTTCGACTGGGTAACTTATGAAGTAGAACAACAGTAAAGGCTAGTCAAAGAGAGTGAACATGATAGTTGCATCACCAGGATAGCAGAAATTGCACTAATTGAGGATGGGTCTTCCTCAAGTAACCCTACAACATTGATCCGTCAAAAGAAGCACCAAGTCCTCGAGTCCTCCTGAAAAGAGAATGGGAAAAATAGATAAGGCTCACCTGGAGCATATAGCTTCCCATTGATTTGAAAAGCCACATTTTCTCCCTCCTACAAGAACCAAGAGCCCAAGAGCTACATGAGCTCAAACCTAGACCTTTCAGAGGAAGAAGTGTATATGCGAAGCATAGAAGATCCCAAAGAATGTTGGTCTACATGTACTATGCCTGAATCAACTGCACTAGAAAGGTCTGTGAAGGTGGTCAAAGATGTGATTGAGGAACCGGGATAGCCTCCATCAACAGGCTTGAAAAGATGGATTTTATAGAAAGGGGATTGAGCAGTCTCCACCAATCCTCACCCCTCAAGAAGTTCAGCTTTAGGGAATATGAAATAGATCAACTTGTATTTGTGAAGAAGCAAGCACCTATCAAAGAGAACCATGTCAGCACCACTGAAGAAATAGCAGTGACCTTCCTGGAAGAAGAAGAAGGCCCTTTACCACACCTACTTATCCATCGAGCCATTGAACCGCTCCTGAATTGGACTAGCATTGGGGAGAATTTCAAGTTTACTCATGCTACCGAGTCAACCAGCTTGAATACCACTAACAAAAGCATCAAATCAGTTATCAAGTCAGTCGATTCAGTTATTGAGTCTTATGTTTATGATTATGAGTTGGCCTTCCCTCTCAGGGAAAGTCCAGAGTCCATGTATGTTGAGTCTATTACTCCTTCCTTCATGAATGAAATTTTGATTCAAAAGGCCTAACCCATCCGTGAGGATACCCAGGTTATTAATCTAGGAACCGACCAATGCCTTTGAGAGGTAAAAATTAGTACTACCCTAGATGACGAAGAATCATAACAGATGATTAATCTTCTAAAGGAGTTTGTCAAAGTCTTTGCTTGGTCTTATGAGGATATGCCTAGTATAGACCCCGATATCGTGCAACACCGATTGTCGATCTATGCTGGGGTAAAATTGGTGAAGTAGAAGCTTTGAAGAATGCGGCCAGAATGGAGTGAAAAGATCAAAGAAGAAGTTGTAAATTAGTGAAATGCTGGGTTTCTACAAGTGGTAAAGTACCCCCAATGGTTGGCCAATATTGTACCAGTGCCAAAGAAAGATGGCATGGTACGGATGTGTGTAGACTTCTGAGATCTTAACAAGGTAAGCCCTAAAGATGACTTCCCATTACCTCACATTGATGTATTGGTTGACAACACGGCGGGGCATGCCTTGTTATCATTTATGGATGGATTCTTGGGATATAACCAAGTGAGCATGCGCCCAGAGGATCGTGAGAAGACAGCCTTCACCACTCCCTGGGGAACCTATTGTTACAAAGTGATGTCTTTTGGACTATAGAATGCTGGGGCAACTTATCAGAGAGCAACTACCGCCATATTGCATGACATGATGAACAAAGATGTGGAAGTCTATGTGGATGACATGATAGTGAAGTCAAAAGATCGACGGGGACATATTCCATCACTAAGGCGATTCTTTGAAAGGATCAAGAAGTATCAGCTAAAGTTGAATCCTCAAAAGTGTGTATTCGGGGCAACAACAGGAAAGTTGTTAGGGTTCTTGGTGAGTGAAAGCGAAACTCAAGGGATGCCCACACCTCAGACTGAGAAGCAAATACGAGGATTTTTGGGTCACAACCAAGATATCAGCAAGTTCATAGCTCAACTGACTAAGATCTGCGAATCAATCTTCAAGCTGTTGAAGAAGGATCAGCCCATGGAATGGAATGACCAATTCCAACAAGCTTTTGATAAAATCAAAGGATACCTCATGAACCCACCAGTGTTGACACCATCGGTGGAAGGAGAACCACTTCTGTTATACTTATCAGTGGGAGAATATTCCATGGGCTCATTGCTAGCACAAAAGGACACAGACAAGGGGGTAGAGCATGCCATATACTGCCTCGGTAAGAAGTTCTTGGAGTATGAGACGCGGTACACATCTTTGAAAAAAACTTGTGTTGCACTGATTTGGGTAACAAGAAGGTTACGGCACTACATGGTAGCTTATCCAGTGCATTTGATCTCTAGGATGGATCCAATCAAGTACCTCTTTAAGAAACCAGCTCTAATGGGAAGGATGGCTCATTTGCTACTTTTGCTATCTGAGTTTGACATCACCTATGTTACTCAGAAATCTATCAAGGGGTAAGCTATAGCCGATCATTTAGCTGCCCACCTCACAGAAGATGGAAGAGCCTTGGATGAGGCCTTTTTCAATGAAGAAATCACAGCTATAGAAGAAAAAAACACTGCTAATGAATGACAGTTGTTCTTTGATGGAGTAGCTAATCAAAGGGTGTGGTATGGGAATATTGCTTGTCACTTCTGATGGCCTTTACTTGCCTTCATCGTTCCGCCTCGATTTCCCCTGTACTAATAATATTACTAAATATGAAGCTTGTGCATTGGAACTAGAAACAACCTTGACCATTGGGGTGAAAAAGATCAATGTGTATGGAGACACATCCAATGTCATTTTTCAGATGCAAGGAAAGTGGAAGACTAGAGATGAGAAGCTGAAGCCATATCAAGAACATCTGGAAGAAGTGATTGGACACTTTGAGAAGATCTCATTCGAATACTTCCAAAGAGATAACAACTGGTTTGTCGATGCCCTTACAACCTTGGCCTCCATGGTAGAATGCAACCCTATGGCTAGAGTCTGACCATTCTTGGTGGAACAAAGAAGCCAGTCCATTTATCAGAATTCAGTGAATTCTCTCACCGTAGATGGTCAGTCTTGGTTCGCTCATATTGTGGATTTCATCAGGGAAAGAAAGTATCCAATTAAAGCCGCAGATAGTGAAAAGAAATTTCTGAGAAGATATGCTACCCAGTTTATTCTTCAAGGGGACTTGTTATACAAGAGGTCCTATGATGGAATACAATTGTTACGCATGGATGAAGAGCAAGCTATGACAATCATGGAGGAAATTCATCAAAGACTTTGTGGACCTTATATGAATGCCAAGATGCTAGCTAAGAAGATTCTTAGACTGGGATATTATTGGAACAAAATGGAAGTAGACTACGTGAGTTTTGTCAAAAAATTCCACAAATGTCAGATATTTACTAGTATCATACACATCCCGCCAACAGAGTTGCATTCACTCAGTTCTCCTTGGCCGTTCTCTACTTGGGGCATTGATATCATTGGGAAGGTCAACCCCAAAGCATCCAATGGTCACGATTTCATCTTGGTGGCCATTGATTATTTCACCAAGTGGGTAGAAGCTCAATGATATGCAGTCCTCACATCTGCCAAGATGGCAAAATTCATCAAAGAAAATATCATTTCCTGATATGGAGTACCTCAAGAGTTGATATCGGATCAGGGATTCCATTTCTGGGGCAAGACTAATAAAATTTGCACAAAGTTCAGTATCAAAAGGCATCGCTTTACCACTTACAGGCCATAGACCAATAGGGCTGTAGAAGTGGCTAACAAGACCATCAAGGTGATCTTATAGAAAATGGCTAAAACACACAAGGATTGGGCAAATAAGTTGTCACTTGCTTTATGGGCATATCGGACTTCTGTACGATCCTCAATAGGGGTAACCCATTTTTCTTTGGTATATGGGGTTGAGGCAGTTCTACCCGTGAAAATTGTAGTACCATCCCTAAGGGTGCTACTTGATAGTCAGTTACCTGAAGGAGAATGGGTGAAGGCTAGACACGATGAGCTCAACTTTCTCGATAAAAGGCGTATGAAGGCCATGGATAATCTGAAGAAATATCAACTGAGAATGGCAAGGGCCTTCAACAAGAATGTAAGGCCTTGTCACATAGAAGAGGGTGAACTTGTTCTTCAAGAACAAAGAGCCCCAATTCAAGTCCCAAGAGGGAAATTCGGGCCCAACTAGAGTGACCCCTTCACTGTCAAAGAGATTCTACCAGACAAGGCTATGGAACTCATAGACCACAATGGCGAAGAAATACCCGAACTGGTCAACATGGATCAACTCAAGAATTATTATGTCTAATAGGGTGAATAGCCAGAACTACGTCAGTCCTGATTCCTCTCAAGGGATACATAGGCAACTTGACATGTGCAAGTGCGGTCTCAACCATCTTAAGGCAATAAATTGGTTCCTCGATTAATAATCAAGGTATCTTAAAAAGATCATCATAGCTTGTATCCCCCAAGAATAGCCATTTGGCATGCAAGGGCATTAGGCATCCGTCATCTGCCTTTAGTCCTCCAGATTCTTATCCAGAATTCCATCCCCCAAAAGTCATCACCCGGCATCAGTATATCATGGCCAGTTCATTCTCCACCCTTGATTATTCAAAAAGAGGATTTCGATGCAATAGTGGTAAAGGTTTGGTTGTGTCAATAGCTAATGAGGGTGTCTTAATGCCCGAACTTACTGAGCCATGCTCAAAGCCAAGCATTTGGAAGCAAAAGAGGAGGAGAATCTGAAGAGAATTGAAGAAATCCATTCTTAAAAAGATGAAAGTCTCCCACCTTGCAATCTTACCCTTCTGCAAACAGGGTCACCTTCATATCACCCAGCATCATATGTTCCATCATCTTCAAACAGGGTCACCTAGCATCATATGTTCCATCATCTTCAAACAGGGTCACCTAGCATCATATGTTCCATCATCTTCCTATCACTCAGCATCACATCCTTCATCACCTTCATATCACCCAGTATCACATCCTCCATCACCTCCCTATCACATAGCATCACATCGTCCATCACCTTCATATCACCCAACATCATACCTTCCATCTCTGTCCTACCACCCCACGTCATACCCTTTATCTCCGTCTTACCATCCAACACTAGAGTATTTTGTCCCACCTTAGGTAGGATTATCAGCATATGATCTTACCCCATGTCCTCTGTTACTTCCACCATTTCATCCAGAACCTTACCTCCCACCCATTTCGTATTACTCGTATCCTTATCCACCACCACCAGAATACTTTCCCATGAACGGATGGTTAGAAGAAGGGAGCCAACATCAGTGTTCAGAGGCAGATTGGCCAAATGGAACTTCTTAGATAGACATGTTAATGGATTCAGGTACTCCCACTTACTCCTCTACCGGATCGGTGAATCTCATAGACAAGGAAGAAGAGTCCCAGATTGACCCTACAACTCTCATTGTACCAACAATACCTCAAGTACATGTCATAGAAGAGGTCACACCAGGCATGATCAGGGCAACAACATTGGCTATTGGAGAAATGATCTTAGATGAAATACACCTAATCCATATAGGTAGAGAGAGAGACAATGATACTGAAGACACTGAACAAATTTGTGAGACAGTGAATGCTATTGGGGGAAATGTGCCTGATGTGGATCCAAGAGATATCATTCGCCCAATTTTTCCCTTTTATAATGATTCGGAGGAAGAAGAAGACAAGGATGAGGATATAGAAGATGGTCAAGAATCTGAAAATGAAGATCTAGAGGAAGCTCTTGTTGAAGAAGATGAAGATGAAGATGAAAATGAAGATATAAAAGAAGGTCTAGAATCAGAAAATGAAGATCTAGAGGAAGATTTTGTTAAAGGAAGGGAAAACAATCAAGAGTAAGAAAGTGAATATTTTGTTGAAAGAATTGAGTTTGAACTATATCCAGAGGAAAATGAAGAAGAGAATCCCTCCTACGACAACGTGCTCTGCCTGCTGAACCAAATGTGTGAAGATATGTTAGTAACTGAAAAAATATTGAGGAAAGTGGCAATCCGGCAAGAAACTGTCAAAGAAGTTTGTGAAAACCTTATGGTTAATTTTGAGGATGAACCATTTCTCAAAGGGCTTATTCTACATTTGAATAACATTATTCAAATAGTTAAAGCTCCGGCTATCGACCTTTCAGGGGGTCCTCTAAGTCCATTCACACCATCTACATATGAAGAAAGGACTGAAGAACCTATGGTTGGCATGATTGGTGATACAAACAATGATGATGAGAGTAAATACCCTTATAATATTCTCATCAAAAAGAGGCCTGAAGGATTCAAGAAAGTGATGGCCACTAGAAGTGGGAAAGAATACAAAGCAAAAGGGTTGATAGTGGAACAACCAATAGTCATGGAGACGGGGTAGTGTAGCAAGCAGCCATAACCTAAGAATCAAGTATTGAGCCAGTTGAAAAAGGTGCAAGCAAACATCTCCATCTAGGGGTTGTTAATGGCATCTCCTGCGCATAGGGAAGCTGTGTTGAAGTCCCTCACAAGTGTGCAAGTGCCTAACGAGATGGATCCATTGTGATTATCTCAGATTGTGGGAGCCACATTTGCTATTCAAACATTAATGTTCTTTGATATAGACTTACCTCTGGAGGGTATCAAGCACACCAGAGCTCTATATATCACTGTAGAATGCAATATGAATACAGTACCTCAGGTCCTTATTGATAATGGATCAGATCTGAATCTTTTACCATTGAGGGTTGCCACATGTATAGGCTTTAATCTAGACCAATTCAAACCCTCGGCTCAGATCATTAAGGCTTATGACAACACCAGAAGAAATGTTGTCAAAATTCTCACAACAATGGTGATAATAGGGCTTGCTGAGTTCTGTGTTGAATTCCAAGTGATAGATATCTCAGCCTCCTTCAACATGCTTCTGGGTCGTCCGTGGCTTTATAAGGCAGGGGCATTGTCATCTACTCTACACCAAAGTAAAATTTATCTACGATGAAAAGGTAGTTACTATTTCTGGACATCCTTAGTTAGTCAACACATTAGCTAACATTAAAGTTGGAAAAACTCAAAAGCAGGAGGTGTGTCTGAGTGGCTTTGAACTAGAAAAAGTTTTTGCTTCTATTGTTAAAGAGCCAATGAAGGAGAATATTCCAATGTCCTATGAGGGCATGTGGAATACTACTGTTGGTCAAATGATGAAACAAATGCATTATTTTCCTAGAATGGGATTGGAAAAGTACCAGCAATGACCTACGAGGCTGCCTAAATTCCCTCGCGCCACCGAAATGCTTGGTTTATGATTTTCTCACAAGGAATAACAAAAGATGCTAGAAGATATAAAGAGGGGCCAAGGTGGAGCAAGTGCTTATTAAGGGGTTGAGAATTGAAAGATTCTCGTGATGGCAAGGAAGGAATCCTCCTGCAAGAAAAGAGCTAGAAATTACCCTTCCTTAGAAAGGTACTTTGTGAAGGAAGCAGAAGATTTTTCTGGTTATGAGGATCTTGACTTTCAACCTAAAAAAGAAGCAAAGAAAGTAGATTTTGAGTTCAAAGTCATCTATCAAGATCAGATTGATTGGATCACCTATGAGCTGGAGCATCTACCATTTAAGGAGAAGGGTAAAGATAATGGTATTAGTGATATCTTTGAGATAGATGTCATTGCCACAACTGAAGAAGAATCTGCAGTTGACCCTGCATCCCTGATTCAATCATCACAGGTTCTCAAGCCTCTTCATACTTTGAAAGAAGTTTAGTAACATAAATTAAGAGCTACTTGGTCTCTAAATCTTCCAATAGAGATGCGAGCTCACATCTCTTCCTTCCTGCGGAAGATGTATCTGGAGGAGCTGAAAAAGGGGTAGTATCGCTCTTTTTGTCGGAGCAGTTCATATAGTATTAAGAGAAGAGCTAGAAGATGAATATCTACCCTTACTGTGCTAGAAGCAACTGCAATGGTTACATCCGAGATGGAGGTCAACGTTGTGACCTTGGCAAGGGGATCGCCTCATATAATAGGCTTAGAAGTTAGATTTTCTAGAGAGAGGGCTGAGTAGTCTGGGGTGAGGGACATCTCTTAGGAAATTCAGATTACGGATCATAAGATTGATCAACTTCTTTTTAACACAAAAAGTGCCAAGAATAAGCAAGCTGAGTCTGAACTCTTCTGCCAAGAGAAACTGGGGCATCTACAGCTTCATGAAGAAGGTGAAAGTAGTGGTGTCAACAACACCCTTGAGCTAGATCTTATTACCACTGAAGAAGTAAAGGAAGGGCCAATGCCATATCTATCGATTCATCTAGCCCACGAACCACTGCTTAATTGGACCAGTGCAGGATATGACTTCAAGCTCACTAAGACTCAGGGTCCAATTGGTTTTAAAATCACCACATAGTACACTATGATTCCCTTTTTGTTATCGAGTCTCCTTTTACTTGTACTTTTTCTGAAAATCCTTCTGTAAATGAAATTCTGCACTTTCAGTATGTTGAGTCTGTAGTCTTTCTGACTATCAATGAAAATTCTGATGTATGATTTATCTCTTTCTGATGTTGATTTTAACAAAATAACTGATGAATATCATGACTTGTTAAAACAATCAAAAGAAAAAAGAGCTAAACCTATGAGTGAGGACACTCGACTCATTAACTTAGGATCCGATCAATGGTCTAAAGAAATTAAAATTGGTGCAATCCTAAATGAAGAAGAAACCTCACAAATGGCCAACCTATTAAAAGAATTTGCAATGGTTTTCGCTTGGTCCTATGAAGACATGCCTGACATTGACCTAAAAATAGTGCAGCATAGACTTCCTACGTATCCAGATGTGAAGCCTATCAAACAAAAGGCTAGAAGAATGCAGTCTGCATGGAGTGAAAAGATTAGAGAAGAAGTAATTAAGCAATGGAATGCAGGATTCTTGCAAGTCATAAAATACCCTCGTTGGTTGAACAATATTGTTTCAGTTCCAAAGAAGGATGGAAAAGTCAGAGTGCGTGGATTTTAGAGATTTAAATAAAGTATGTCCTAAAGATGACTTTCCTTTGCCCCATATTAATGTATTAGTTGATAGTATGGTAGGACAAACTTTATTGTCATTCATGGATGGGCTTTCAGGATACAACCTGATTAGCATGCATCCAAAAGATATGGAAAAGACTGCTTTTACCACCCCTTGGGGGACCTATTGCTATAAGGTAATATCATTCGGTTTAAAGAATGCTAGAGCCACATATCAAAGAGCCGCTACTGCTATTTTGCATATTATGATTCACAAGGAAGTGGAAGTCTACATCGATAATATGATTGTCAAGTCTATCGACAAACAGAGGCATATGTTAGTACTAAGAAATTTTTTGAAAGAATCAAGAAATTTCAATTACGGTTGAACCCTCAGAAGTGTGTGTTTGGTGCGAAGGCATGAAAGTTATTAGGCTTTCTTGTAAGTGAAAGAGGTATAGAAGTTGATCCTATTAAGATCAAAGCAATCAGGGACATGCCTACACCTCAGACTGAGAAGGAAATATGAGGATTCCTTGATCACATCCAATACATCAGCCATTTTATATCCTAATTGACAACTATCTGTGAACCAGTGTTCAAGTTGTTGAAGAAGGATTAGCCAACACAGTGGAATTCCCAATGTCAAGAAGCCTTCGACAAAGTCAAGGAATATTTGTTAAATCCACCAGTTCTTATGCCACCAGTAAAGGGAAAACCACTTTTGTTATATCTATTAATAGGGCAATTCTCGATGGGGTCTATGTTAGCTCAGAAAGATGGGGCAAAAGGAGTAGAACAGGCTATTTACTATTTGAGAAAGAAATTCTTGGAGTATGGAGTTTAGTATACATCATTAGAAAAGACTTGCACAGCTCTTGTTTGGGCAACAAGAAGGTTACAACACTATATGGTGGCATATCCAATTCATTTGATTTCTAGAATGTATCCTATCAAATATTTATTCGAAAAGCCCAAACTCACTGGTAGAAGGGCAAGGTGGTTACTATTACTCTCAGAATTTGACATTACATATGTCAATCAAAAGTTCATCAAAGGTAGGGCGATTGCGGATCATCTGTCTGCACACCCTATAGAAGATGGAAGATCATTAAATGATGCTTTTTGAGATGAGGAAATCATGGTGGTTGAAGAAGAAAACTCTATTAACACATGTCAATTATATTTTGATGGAGCAGCCAATCAAAGAGGTTATGGGGTAGGGTGTTATTAAATAACACCCGATGAGCTGTATTTGCCTTCATCTTTTCGGCTTGATTTTCCATGCACCAATAATATTGCTAAATATGAAGCATGTGCAATTGGCATGGCGATAGCTTTGACAATTCGAGTAAAAAGAATCCAAGTGTTTGGTGACTCATCCATTGTAATTTGCCAAACTCAAGGGAAATGGACGACCAGAGATGAGAAATTGAAGCCTTATTAAGAATATCTGGAGAAGATCTCTAAGAACTTTGAAGAAATCTCTTTTCAGTACTTCCAAAGAGATAACAACTGGTTCGTTGATGCTCTTGCAACATTAGCATCAATGGTTGAGTGTAGTCCTATAGCCCAAATAAGACCTTTTCTGGTCGAAAGAAAGGTAAAGCCTATCTATCACAGTTCAATGAATGCCTTGACAACAGACAGAAGATCTTGGTTTGCTCCTATTATGGACTTTATTAGGGAAGGGAAATATCCTATGGAAGCAACATCAGGGGAAAAAAAGTTTCTTAGAAAATATACCACTCAATTCACATTACAAGGTGATTTGTTGTACAAAAGATTGTTCGATGGAATTCATCTATTGTGTGGATGAAGATCAAGCACAGACTGTGATAGAAGAAATACATCAGGTATCTGTGGACCTCACATAAATGCAAGAATGCTAGCAAAAAAATCTTGAAATTAGGATATTATTGGCGCACAATGGAGGTGGACTATGTAGATTTCATTCGGAAGTGCCACAAATGTCAGATATTTACAAATGTCATACATATTCCACCAAGGAAATGGCATTCGCTCAGTTCCCCTTAGCCATTCTCTACATGGGGTATTGATGTTATAGAAAAAATTACTCCTAAAGCAATCAAATGGTCATGAGTTCATATTGGTAGCAATTGACTATTTCACCAAATGGGTGGAAGCACAGTTATATTCATTCCTCACTACTACAAAGGTGGCCAAGTTTATTAAAGAGAACATCATTTGTCAACATGGGATCCCGTAACAACTGATAACTGACCAAGGCACTCATTTTCAAGGGCAAGTCGACAAACTTTGCACCAAGTTTGAGATCGGACACTATAGATCCACCACTTATCGTCCACAAAAAAAGGGGTAGTAGAAATAACTAATAAGAATATGAAGGTAATTCTCCAGAAGATGGTAGATACACATAGAGATTGGGAAGGCACTTACCGTATGCACTATGGGCATATAGGACATCGATTCGCACTTCTACAGGGGCAACTCCATATTCCCTTTTATACGAAATGGAAATTGTGTTGCCAATTGAGATGCAAGTCCCCATTTCTTTGTGTCCTCATAGAAAGCAAGTTACCAGAAGGAGAATGGGTACAAGCTTAATATGATGAACTCAATATGTTGGATGAAAAAAGAATGAAAGCCATGGACAATTTAGAAAAGGCATCAGTTGAGAATGGTAAGAGCATTCAATAAAAATGTTCATCCTCGCAAGATTGTAGTTGGTGATTTGGTTCTCATAGAACAAAAAGCACCTACGCAAGATCTTCGGGGAAAGTTCCGACCAAACTGGAGTGGTCCATTCAGAGTGAAGAAAGTCTTGGCAGGAAAAGCTATACTACTCATAGATTTGGATGGAGATGAATTGTCAGGTTTGGTTAATATGGATCAACTGGAATAAATATTATGTTTAAGTTCAGGGTAACCATTTGAACTACGTTTGACCTGATTCCTCACGAGGGATACGTAGGCAACTCTGCATGTTTGAGTGCTGTCTCATCTGTACCAAACTCTAAAAAAAAAAAATTTTCTTAGGGCATTGATTAAAAAAAAAGAAAAAAAAAAAAAGAGATCTAGAGTTATGTCTTGAGTGTCCAAGAAAAGGAAGTAAGGCTTTAAGATCATCATCTCTCCACTTGGCACCTTAATTACTAGTTAGCTTATTTTCCCTAGTAATTAGTTTCTCCATCATCAAGTGGTTCTTTTTGTTCTCCTTTCAACTTTAATATCCTATCTTTAGTGTACAAGTTAGAAATTATTGGTCCATGAAATATTTTTCTTTCTATCAGAAGTATCTTCTCATAGAATAAAAATATTTGTGTGCTTGTTGCAATGTCTTGTATATGTTTATTTACTTTTTTGATCAAGTTGTTCGCTTGTATCATCCAGGAGTATAGCTTATCCCCGTGCAAATACTTTAGATGAGACTCTATGTAGGTGGACTGTGAACATGAATGTGGATGATTCTAGGCTGTTGGAAGACACAAATCTTCAGGTTCTTAGTCAGATTCGCTGCATGAAATTATGCCATAATTTGCTGAAGGAAGTTTCCAAGCATTGGGATTGTAACCTGCATGTGTTCAAATTTGGGTCAGTAAAAATTTGTCCAACTTTAGAAAAATTTAGAGCTTGCTTGCTCTCTCCACCCAAAGGGAGGCTTTTTCATCTTACTCTGCAAGTAGACTACACCAAGGATATCTAGAAATTCTTCGGATGGAATAGAAAGGAAATGACGAAGTTTATGGTTTTCAAGAAAATATACATCTTTGAAGTAGCCAAAGCTTTTTCTCAATTATGATATTTGGATGGACTGGATCAGTGGCGTAGAGATATTGTCTATCTGTTCTGCATGATAGCACGATACTTGTTGTGTTATCCTGAACGTGGAGCTATTCCCGCCATCATCAAAGTAGTGTTACAACTTTGAGAAGGTTGTGACATTGTTCCTACAATCTTGGCTGAAACACTTAAAGGACTAGACCAGATAGTCATTTCTGGGACATTTGGTATAAATCACTAAATGGAGTGTCCTGCTACTTTCCAACTTTGGTTGATTGAGAAGCTACAACTATTAAGGCCTTTCCAACATAGTAAGATGACAGCCATCCAGTACCAAACAAGGAGGGAAATTCTAGAATTCCACTCAATTGCTAATTGGTAGGAGTACCTTCAAGAGAAAACTGAAGATAATATCAGACAGACCTATCAGTGGTTGCCAATTGGGAATCTTATTATGAATACCCCAGGGTGCAATTATGTTAGGCTAATGGGTTTGACTCACATGTCATTTTATCTACCTACTTATCTACAACGACAATATCAGTTACCTCAAATAGATCCAGGAGAAGTGGTGAACTTTTATCCCCCGGAGGAGCTACCCACTTGTGTCATAGATCTGCTGGCAGGTTTGTGGCAAAGGCAGCTGGTGTAAAGTCTTTTAGAAGAAAGAGTTCCAAACACTTAAGTGAAGACAGTTGAAGATCTAGTTTTTTGGTTTATTGTACTTCCATGTAACCGTTTTTTTGTTTTACTTGTTGTAAACCTAAGCTTGGAGTTGAAATAAATTTAGCCTTTTCTATCTACCTTCACATGAGTGGTGGGAATAAAAAAAAAGGGAATCGTGCATAACCTAATCAAAAGAAATAGCATTGTCATAACATAATAAAACACTAGCATTTTTGCATCCTTGCATGATATGTACTAACATATGTAAAATCATTGATTAAAAAAATAATAATAAAAATAAAAACTTGTTCTAACCCAAGGAATAGGAATAAGTAATGCCAAAATACCATTATAAGAATGACATTTTTCGACAGTACCATAAGTGTAACTTCAGTGTTAAAGTACCGCGAAAAGTGCATCATTTCTACGACAGTGCCAGAAAGTGCCGATTCCAATGCAAAATGCCATTATAAGAATGGCATTTTCCCAACAGTGCCATAAGTGTAACTTCAGTGTTAAAGTGCCATGAAAAGAGCATCATTTCTACAACAGTGCCAAAAAGGCCTATTGCATCGTAAAAATGATATAATAAGAATGTCATCTCTATAACAATGCCAGAAAGGGTCGATTCCAATGCCAAAATTGGATAATAAGAATGACATTTCCCCGATAGTGCCATAAATGTAACTTCAGTGTTAAAGCACCGCGAAAAGAGCGTCGTTTCTACAACAGTGCTAGAAAGTGCCAACTGCATTGTAAAGATGATATAATAAAAATGTCATCTCCATAACAGCGCCAGAAAGTGCCAATTCCAATGTCAAATTGCTATTAACATTTCCCTGATAGTGCCATAAGTGTAACTTCAGTGTTAAAATATCCCGAAAAGAGCGTCATTTCTACAACAGTGCCAGAAAGTGTTGATTGCATTATAAAGATGATATAATAAGAATGTCATCTCCATAATAGTGCCAGAAAGTGCCAATTCCATTCCAAGATGCCATTATAAGAATGACATTTTTTCAACAGTACCAAGATGCATATGAAAATTCTTTTTTCCGTAGTAGCGCCAGAAAGTGCCATTTGCATTGCCCGGATGATATAATAAGAATGTCATCTCCACAATAGCGCCAGAAAGTGCCAATTTCAGCCTCATTTCCATAACAATGTTGAAAAATATTAATCTCAATATCAATTTTCAAGACAAGATATTAGTAAGGTCAGAAGTATCAAGAAATGTTATAAAGAGGTTAAATTGATCACAAGAGTTGAGGTACATTATAAGAACAATATCCTTACAATTCCCCAGTGAGTTATCTCTCAGGTATGTATTCTCTTTCTCATTAGAATATAATTGTACTTTGAGATAATTCTCTCATACTTGCATTCTTGGCCAAGTTCAGGACACTTCATGTATGATCCGGTTCTAGTGATATGATATACCGATACTAGTCAATTAGATATACTGTCATATTAATTTCTTGTTTTCATCGAATTTTACTACTAGAGTTTAATCGCTCACCTTTTGCGTTGTATCTCCACTATTCCTGAGCAGGATATCGGCAGTACATGCTCTAGGGTGACAAAATTTTACTCTTCTTTTCTTTTCCCTTCGGTTATTGCACAGTCTCGGCCAAAGAGGAGCATTCTGCAGAAAAAAAATTTTGTCCCCCCTCGGCAATAATGAATTATGAGCAATGATGAAACATGTATCCTCTCTTTCATAAAGAAATCCAATTTTTGGCACAAGTCCAGACTATCCTAGCTATCCCAACCTAAAGCCGCTATGCAAGAACATGCAGAATACAATTGAGTGTCAGACCAGTTAGGAGTTTAGCCCGATATTTTTTATGGGGAAAGTTGACCAAAAGTGGCCATTGTTACCTTTTGCCAAAATACGACAATCGAGCCTAGCATGTGATCGATTCCCTTATCATTTGATAGCATTCGAAAATACGGTCCCATTGATATCTTGTACGAAAAAAATAGATACCCAGATGTGCCGTATTGCCTACTTGAACATTGAACTGGTTAAACCAAACCAAGCCAAACCCTAAACCACATCAAACCAAACCCTAAACCATACCAAACCCAAAATCAGACCAAACCCTAAACCAAACCAAACCAAACCCAACCCTAATCCAGACCAAACCCTAAACCAAACCAAACCCTTAACTAGACCAAACCCTAAACCAAACGAAACCCTAAATCAGACCAAACCCTAAACCAAACTAAACCTTAAACCAAACTAAACCAAACCAAACCAAAACCCTAACCTAAACCAAACCCTAAACCAAAACCAAAACCAAAACCTTAACCTAAACCAAACCCTAAACCCTAACCAAGACCCTAACTAAACCAAACCCTAAACCCGAACCAAAACCCTAACCTAAACCAAACCCTAAACCTAAACCAAACCCTAAACCCGAACCAAACCCTAAACTCGAACCAAAACCCTAACCTAAACCAAACCCTAAACCTAAACCAAACCCTAACTTAAACCAAAACCCTAAACTTAAACCAAACCCTAAACCCGAACCAAAGCCCTAAACCAAACCAAAACCCTATCCAAAACTTACTACTCAGCCTATGCCTACTGTCATCATAAGATTTCCACCGAGGGCTACTGCAACCCAATCTACAGGGTAGCCGCCCATCTACGGGCATATTTGAAAGATAACGGGATGCCATGGGATTTTTTAAATGCATAACATGGTGACATGTGGTTTTTCAAGGTATAATGGGGTGACTCTAACGGGGTACCATGGGGTAGGGATCCGTGTAAGGCTTACAAAAATCCGCGTAAGGCCTTACACTCCCCTAAAACCCCTTTACACCTCCTTTACAAGCTCCTACATGGCATGCCTCCTCCCTTCTATAAATAGTGAACCCGGGTCATTGTAAAACCCCAGAAAAAAAAAAAAGAGGAAAACCCCTGAAGAAAAAAAATTGTTCCAGAGGCCTTACAAAAGAGAGAGAGACAGAGAAGAGAGAGAGAGAGAGAGAGAGAGAAAGAGAGAGAGAGAGAGAGAGAGACGGAAGCTGCTCTGAAGTTGCGAGTCCGCCCACCTTCGAAAGTCCACGTTGCCCATATCAGGTTAGTACGAAACTTTTGTTTAAGTTTGTTTGTATTTAATTTTTTTATTGTTATTACGACATGGAAGCCCTGCCCAAATTTCCAGAGCTGATTCCAACCCTAGGAATATGGTGCGGAAGCCTTGCCCAAATTTCCAGAGCTGATTCCAACCCTTAGAATACGACGCAGAAGCCCTGCCCGAATTGCCATGGCTGATTCTAATTCTTAGAATGTAGTATGGAAGCCCTGCTCAAATTCCCAGAAACCAGAACCCATATTCATACCCTAGCATAGAAACCCTGTCAACTTTCTTATCCAAGTGCCGGAAGTTTTTAATTTCTCCAAGAAAGAAAGAAGAAAATTAAATCGTTGCCCCTGAGTCGAGGAATATTATCGAAAATTTCACCATTTTCATCGGTCATTATCATGTAAATATTATATCAGAATTTCATTTGCATGTATAATACGTACCTCATCTTCATATGTATTATTTTATGTGCCTACTGCATATAATAATGATTTATTGCTACCATTTAATGTATTAATTTTAGCATTTTAAATTGAATGTAATCTGTTTCCTCATTTTATGCGTTACCATATGTGTTTCTTATATAAAATAACGATCATAATTATCATGTCATGGAGCATCATACAAATCTATAGATAGGTTGTTTTCTATTTCATCATTTTATGTGTTATCGCATGTGTTCCTCACATGAAATAGCGATCATGATTGTCATGTTATGGGGCATTGTACATCTATGTAGATAAGATAATTTTATTTTCTATTATTTTATGCAGATTGTATTATTTCATGTGGTTTAATATGGATCTATATTTCATGTGATATTTCAATAATTTCTTATAATTTTTTCATGCAGGTGTATGTATATGTGATTGCGTTAGTTCATGTCATAAGACTTTCATGCTAACTTCGGCTCTTAAAATTCTCGGAGGAGAATATTTGAAATCCAAGCCTCAAGCAAAAAGACAGAAAATTCCGGGCGAGGTGGGTGCCTAACACCTTCCCACACTCGTAACCTGACACAAACCCCTATCTCTAGAACAGACCAAAATATGAAGTCAAATTCAGGGGTTCCTTCCTTTCATAGGAATCCAACCCCCTATTCCAGCTTGATCCTTTAATCGGAATTGGGCTCCACCATAGGGTTCTAGGCCCTAAATCCTAGATGGTGATTCTAAAAATCATGCTTTTCCCATCACCCCATAGTCGCCAAACCATGTTTGGAGACCATTCAATTCATTCACCCCTGCGAGATAGACCAGAGGTGAGGGGAGGAAAAGAGCGGAAAGAAAGTAGAAAAAAGGTATTTTCCCTTACACTACCCCAAATGACATTATTATTAGCGGCGGAACAAATCTGCCCCATAAGATATGGTTTTATACACTTTCAAATACGACTATTATATATTAGTGAGGGTAATTATCTGCCCCTAAAGAGTACATCTTTAGCGAGGGTAATTATCCGCCCCTAAAGAGTACCTCTTTAGTGGTGGATTATATAAGCCCCCCTAAAACCCCATTTTACTTGTAGGAGCAAAAAACCACCCCTAAGCATTAGTGGTGCCACATTTAGTGACAGGTATCCGGCGGCAAAAAAAACCGCCCCTAAAGGCTTTAGGGTCGGTTTTTATAGTTTTAGCAACAAAAAATAACCACCGCTCAAGAGCCTTTTTTTTTTTTTTTGGTAGTGTTATCACTCTTTGATTTATATATGACACATATACTTCTGTAGGGTGACTTGCGTGAGTACACATTTTATTTTGTAAATATGTCATTAGGCTTGAATCGATCCAATGCATTAGTGATTCATCTAGGTGCTTGGAAACAATGAGCAAGATGAGCCAAATCACCTTGGCACTTAGAGATAACAAGAAAGTTGAACATATAGATTTTAAACTAAGTGGCACCTTAGTTAGATTTAAGATGAGACCAATCTTTGGTCAAAAATAGAGATCCCACATCTCAATGTAGCATGTTTATAGCTGAGTGTGAGACTTTAGTTGACGTTGTGATGGCAACCGGGGCTAAATGACTCAGGTTAGGTGCTTGAAAGTGAGACTGAACCTAAACTCATATGATGTTCTTTTTTATTTTATAAGTGACGTAACCATCTCCATTGGGACAACACAATAGCATACATTTCATACTCTTTGTGCTTTGTTATGACTATTTGTGAGAGTAACTGAATGGATACCTTCTTCGTCACTGTGTGAGTCACTTCGACCAAATTGAGTTGAACCTATGGATACCCTCTACCTGAGACCATGTCATGAAGAGGATGCCTAATAAAACAACTTTGACGTGTTCCTTAGGATCATCAACGAATGCGATCCAATAAGACACGATTGGGAAAACAAATGGAAATAGTCGAATTGCTTGTTTTGTGGCTCATTGCCCAATCAACTTGTCGTATTGAGTTTCGACATAGTCATGAGCATATTGCATGTTTAGGGGTCAACACTGCTCATCGTGAGAGATTGAGTATGTTGAATCTGGTTTAATTGGATTATTTAGGGTACTCCAGATTATTTGTGAGTGATGTGCTATATTGGTTATATGGAAGCTTGATATAGCACTCCTACCTTCAAACTATCTCGTTACGTCGCACAATCCATTTCCTATATGATGGGACACATATGGTAAAGAGACTTTTAGAATAGATAATTGAGTATGTCCGCCTGTGTGGGTGAGTGGGTGATATTAATCGAACTGGGTTGAAATGAGTCTTGACCCGATTCTTTCGTGGGTCACCCACTTTGGGTAATCATAAACCCACTAGGATTAGGAACCCTAACTGGCCAAATCTATATAAATAAGAGGTTTAGCCACAACAAAGTATGTTTTTGGACCTAATCACAAGAGCTCTCTCTCTCTCTCTCTCTCTCTCTCTCTCTCCCAACTGAGAGTGTCTGTCTAAGAATCAATCTCCATTGCAATCCTTGGACTTGGAGGGTGAAATTTTACCTAACGAGATGATTGCAATCTTTCATTTTTCATTGTTCGTGCAGATCGACAGGTAATACATCCTAATCCATTCCATTGCATGAAAAACTACATCATGGTAATACTAAAATACCCATTCTCTTTCCTTTTGACACTTAACACTCCTTTGTTTAATAAAATACTTTGCTTGAATAAATAAACCAAAGAGACCTATTGGGCCATCAATTGCAGCAATCCAAAACCACCTCTAAATCTTAATAATGTGGCAAAACCCTTCTTATGTCTACCGCCCGAGCCTTATATCTGTTCACATATAGATAGGGAGTCCTATTGTGATTTTACTTCTTCAACCAAAGAGAGCTTTGTAAACCTGATCTAAACTGGCTGAACCATTAGCTGCCACCTGATTATATATTTTGGTAATGTGATATCCACCACCTCATCATATATGTTGGTAATGTGATATCCAATGCAAATAAATTACTTCAAGAATAAACGAAAAATCGAACCCAATCTCTTTGGCTTGACCAACAAATTCACCACACTCTTGTCAACAATAATAACACTTAATTGGATCCACTATTCCAGAAAAATTCTTGTGGACTGTGCCAAAAATCTTGAAATTAGTGCAAAAAGAAATTATAAAATATTTCTCATGAAAGTTTGTCCATCATTCTTGGGTGTCACTCTTTTTATTCTTATTTTTATTTATGACTTTTATTGGGGCAGTAAATGTGGTTGCTGGTGGCATTGCAGTTGAGACTGATTTGTCTGTGTAATTGCAATGTCTTTCAACAACTGTTTGAAGCTGCAGAGTTCTCTGAATCACTTCTGATTATACCAAAGGTCTTCACTCTTCACATATTATCTATTTATTTATTTATTTATTTATTTTTATTTTTGAGAGTTGGAGTGGGGATTATTAAAGTAAAGTACAAATTCAATTCAATTGTGAGATTAGCAGGTTCTGCAGTATACAAAGGATGCGCCTGAGTTGGTTGCAAAACTTTGTGCAAAACTTTATCAAGGTATTCTTATCTGCTAATTTATTCTTATCCCATTGTCATACTTTTTTTTTGGTAGAAAGATAACTATTTATTAATACGTGTGGTGGACGAAGAAGAAGGGTTACATAGATCCTACAACTACAGAGTGGATAATGGTCATAATGTCCGACAAGCTTCAGACATGGCCTTCCGGGCTAAGTCTCTGACTTTGTTAAGTCCACTTGCTTAAGCTAGAGGGTGAATTTTGTACTGAGAAGTTGACCTTAGCTGCTGCCTCAATATGGTGAGTGTGTGATGTTCCATTGGATACACAGTCTACGTGGATTATGTACATTGGGATGGGTGGTTATTGTATTGTAATGAGATTATGGGTTAGTAAATGGTAATTAGTTACTTATTTTCATTCTCTAAAAATTCTGAATGATTCTTATGAATAAGAAGGGAACAAATATTTTGAGGCTCCCACCTAATTGGCCCCAAGATATAAATGCTTCGTTAGTAAAGCCAAAACCAATTTTTCTTATCTTTATCTTTTATTTTATTTCTTTAATTTTAATACTATTTTCTCTCTTCTATCTTATGTGCATGTATCAAAATCACCAGTTTGCCACATATATAGTTATCTTATGCGGTCATATACTGTTTTTCTTTAATTTAGAAAGAATGGTAATTAGTCACTTCCATCTGCTCTCTAAAAAATTTGTAGCCTCGAGTTACATTCTTTTGAGAATACATTTTATTATGTTGAAAGATGTGGCTTTCAAATGCCGTTGTTCCTTGTTTGATTTTTGTAAGTTTTATTTTACTTTCCAACCAAATTCTTTGAATTAAAATAAATAAATAAAGATTACATCTGAATAGCATTATTACTTCCCTTCTCTTCATTTTACTTGCAACAAGACGGAGCCTAAATGTAAGATATATCTTCTACTCAATTATTTTTTTTTTTTAGAGCAACCCAGTGCACGAGGCTCCCACTACTATAGAGTCTAGGAGGGGCAAGTATCTTCTACCCAATTATTCTTTCCGTATTATTGATCGCATTGATCTCTTAAATTTTTTATTTTTTTGGAGTATTGCAGTATTGGGTTAGAAACTTTCCAGGAGAGCCATCCAGAGCAACTAGACATAAGTCACAGTTTTGCTCAGTTCGTGCATGCGTTGGTGCTGCGATATTGAGTGATGTATTGTTATATTTTCAAAAGTTAATGTTGGGTGCTGGAGGAAGGGTTGGGCCTCCTGCTAGAAGAGGCTTATTTTTGGATTTAATAGTGGTGATTTATGTTGAAACAACTTGTGATTTAAGCATAAATTTTGGGTAAAAGTTTTTCTCAATTGCCACCATTTATGCCGGACTACAAGTGAGACTGAACCCATGACATCAATTGTGTATAGAAAGTTACTGCATCAGCTACACAGGACTTGGCAATTGGGTTCTTTGGTGGTTTTCAATCAGATCTTGGTGTTGAGCTCTAGCAATCCCATTCTAAATTATTTTGATTGCTTTATGAATTGGTAGTTTGGGAGGGGCAGGAGGGAGGGGAGCCTTGGGTTTTTTGGGAATAGCTTGCAGCCATTAAGGCCAGAGTATTTATTTATTTATTTATTTTTTGTTAACCAAGATAATCGGGCCTGCTTACATGCACATCGACTAATCCTTGGGGAGACTAGTACAGTAATCCACCGCCATGATCTTCACTTAAATCGTAGATGCACAGATGGAGAATCGAACCTAGGACCGTACACCTGTCCACATAATCCCCAATTTATCCTAACCGTCAGGGTAACCCACGGATGGGTCTTAAAGCTAAAGTTTATACTAACCTGAAACACAAAATATATATATATATATATATATATATATATATTAAACTGATAACACTCTGTAGCAGTCTTGTGGTGCAACAAGGAATAAATGTTTAGTTGCCATTTTTTTTTTCCACGTGATAAGTTATGTGAGGCTGAAATCAGTACTCCCAAAATCCTCTATGCTCACATGTTAAGCTTTAGCCAATTGGAGTTCACCATATGGCAAATTAAAGCCTTGCAAAATACAAAGGGTTGGGAGATTGCTACAAGATTCATGAAAACCTCTTAGAGGATGTGACACATTACATGGGAAGGTAAATAATTTAATTTAGGTTTAGCCAAATAAATAATTACGGGAATTGAAAAACTAATATAAGGAGGGAAATTCATGGTTGGAAACAAAGGAGAGGGGGTTGGGATTTGCAAGTCGCAAGTTGGGGTATGGTGGTTGGGTTACAAAATGAAATTGGTTGCAGTAGGGGTAGGGGTGGAAGGGGTTGCAAGGGAAGGCACTAGACATGGTGATCGGAAGGATAAAACTAGCAAGAATCATCCATAGTTGAGGGAGGATTGAGGAGCACCATACTGTCTAATTTTTTAAACCAAAACCCAATTTTGTGTAATTTAATTTTTAAATCAATAAAGGGGAATCCAATAGTGTGTAATTTTGTAGTTTTTAAATAATAAATGTGAATCCAAGGATTCAAACAAAACTGAAGAACTCCAATGGTTAACAAATGATAGCATTCCTTATTTGTGATTAACTCGCTAACATGCCCAACTCTCGCTCTAAATTTAATTTAATGGGGGGAGTGCAATTCTTGTGTGTACCCAGGGGGCCACACTCCCCTCAAAAAACATTTTCTCTAATTTAATAGGAACATATTCTCTGCCTGACAGAGCATCTCACGACCCCGATATAAGAGCCTGTGAAAAAACCAACACAACCCTCTTGATCGATGCCCATGCACTCTCACTAACGAGGGCACTTGCATAGGGCCACTGCCTTTCAGGCTTTTTTCTTTTCCTTTAATTTTCTCCCTCATTCCTTTGTCAAGTGGTGTGGTTCATTGACTTTTCTGACTGGGAGATGTCGGCAAGTTGATGCAGGCTCAGACATCATAGCTGAAACCATCAAGGCCCAATGGTTGCACCTTAAGGCCCTAAGGAAGTCAGCCTGCATAAAGGCTCGGTCCAACAAAGCATGCATGAGCTTGGCCCACCTTAGCCATCCAAGACCTACAAATGCTAGCAAAACCAACTTTTTACTAACTGAATCCTACATATCCACGTCCCTAATGAAAGATGATTTAGCCTTTTAGAAACTTGGAGCAAGAAGGCAAGTCTTTCCTTGTCATATTCAATTCCTCTAGAGATTTCATTGACTACCTACCTATCCATAACTTGGCAAGCCCTTTTCCTTGACTTGGGAGAGAGAAAATTAATACCAGCCACATGGACACTCACCCAACTCCCTCTTTCCATCTATAATGACTTGAATAAAAGCCACCAGCCCCTTAGATGGTTTGTCCAAGCCCTTGCTTTCTTTGCCTTGTTTAATACATGTTGACTTCAAAGACCTCATCTAATTATGGAACAAGTTGACGACAACTGATAGGAAATCTTAACCATTTTTGTTGCATATTTGGGTTATTTTTCTTCAATGGAAATATTGTATGTAAGATAGATTACATTAAAGTTCTTTTAAATTGAGCACTAGTTTTCTATAAATTATAGGGACATAAGGAGATCATTGAAGTTTTTTTTTTTTTTGTTGTTGAGTCTTGAAGTCTTGAAGATTTTTCCATTCTTGTGACCTTGAAGAGTCACTTTCATAGCCTAGAAGAGGTGTCTATTACAGTTAGCTCACTTTGATCTTGGATAACATGTGATCAAATACACGTTTATAGATCTTTGGGTAACTTGCTTCGAGCTTTGATTAATGACAACCCACAATCTTGGGAGAGTCATTTGCTTATGTGGGAGTGTTTTTTTTTTTTTTTTCTTCAATCAACCGTTCAACCGGTTATATCTCATTTATGATCATATATGGGAAGCAACCGAAAACGGCTTTGGATCTTGCACCTATACCCTTCCGATGGAAGTTTATTTTTGAGGCCAAAGAGTTGCTCATGCAACTGAAATGGGTACATGAAGATGTTCAGAAACACTTGCAAGCAAGCGTTGATAATTACAAGAAAGATGTTGACAAGAAGCGGCATGAGAATATTTTTAACCAGGAGATTACGTTTTGGCTTTATTGCTGTCACACCCCAGCTCCACTTACCTAAGGGCTGGTGACATGGACACAAACACCTGTCCCCAATCCATCCAGGATCCGCGATGCAGTATTTGAAGTCCATAAAGCTATAAAATGATTCTATGATCGCATAGTTAATAATAATCAAAATATACACACCTGGTGAAGTCTAATGATATTTATCATATTTACCAAGAAAAGATTTTTTCACAGTGGAATCATAATTACAGTTATGCCTATAGGGCTACATCTGATAAGTACAAAAAGAATCGAAATAGAAGATGATACTCTCATCATCAATGTGCCCTGAATGCATAGTCTTCACATACGCAACCGTCCTCGTATGTAGCTAGCTCCTCATCCCAGAGGTCACCTCCGTAGAGAGTCGACTCCTCAGCCACAGATTCTGGATGGTTACGTGAATCAACATCTATAAAGGGACAACAACGGGATGACCTTCCACGAAGCCCAATGAGGGGTATACATGCAAGCAATCATAACAATCAATGAAATGAAAACAATATAAATTCTCAACGAAATCAATATGAATGCAGTTAGATTAATTCAATGACATGATCCGGATTATTAGCAACCAAACCTAATCAACAGATTCTAACTCCATAGTGTATATCAGTGTATTGCAACCTATATGGCATCCCCAGTCATGAATGTACGTTATCAGTCCCCAAAGATATAAGCTAGTTGTGAGTCAGGAGTATTTCGGTCCCTATATGGCTACTTTGGTACCCGGTAAGCCCCTACTAATAATCTTCCATGATACCACTACATCGAATCTAACATCACATGTAGGGCATACCCACCACCGAATCCAACATCACGAGAGGGTTTGTCCCGATGTCGATACCCCCCACTCGGTCACCAAAAATTTCTCTAACCTCAGTCCATCGGACGGTAGGATTAGCCAATACATAAACCCCTATTGGCAAGGGTTGTAGTAGTAGTAGGATAATTGTCCTATCCTAATGCATTCTATCATGGTACGAGTTACATCACAAACAAACTCACACACCCCGTGGGCATACAGTGCCGGAACCAACCTTTGGCCACCCTACACTCCACACTCACACACCATAGGCATGCAGTGCAGAAACTAACCTTTAGCCACCTTGCACCCCAATCTCCACAACACACTCACCCACCCTGGGCATGCAATGCCGGAACCCAACCTTCGACTACCCTGTATCTCAGTCATACACACACACACACTCACAACTCATATCATTTTGCCATATGCACATTTACTTTAAGAACATATTTATAATATGCAAATGATATAATCATACATTTATGCATCATAACATAAACATTCCATAAAAGTCACACAAAATCCCCTCACCTCGAGTCCTAGATGATGGTGGACAATCGATGGTCTCATGTTGCGTGGTCCCGTCACTTCTTAGTTTTTCTCCTAGGATACATAGGTTTTTAAGCAAATTAGTCAACGATAGGGGGGTTTGACCCTAAGGTGTATGTCCATTCAAAATGGGTTTAAAAACCCCTCTTGGAAGGTTCACCAGTTGATGCTTACTGGTGGATGTCCCTCCATCGGGGACCAACGACTGGTGAAGCCAATCTAGGCTATTCTTTGTCCAAATTTTCTCCACAGATTGATAGGACCCTTTTTAATGTCTATTGGTAGGTGTAGTTCTATGAGGAATGTGTATTCCAACTCAAATCACCCATTTTGCCTTACTTAGGTGGGTTACGAGTTAAGTTTTGGTCTTTACGGGGTTGGTTTATACGTAGATTAGTCTCACACACTCCACCTAGGTTAAGTTTATGTAATTAGTAAATTAACTAAAATAGAGTCATGATATACTAAATCCCCAAATTTACAAGTCTGGGTTAACCAAAATTGGAAATTTTAGTTGGGGTTCATGTAGTGATCAATTAGCTCATGTGGCCACTCGCATCCACTATACATATGTTTAATTTCATTTTCCCCAACCTAATGTTGTGTTAGAATGGTTGGTTGTAGAGGATTTGGGCAAAGTCCACTAATTCTAGTTTTTGGTTACCCAATCTTGGGGTTTAAGGTGATTTCATAAAGGAAGGTTCATAGACTTAAATTTATCCACCAACCTTGCTAGGGTAAGTCTCTTACACAAAATACAAAGTGGGATGTTAGTGGTCAAAATTTTTTTTTTTTTTTTTTTGATGGGGGAGTTAAGGAAAATGAGTTTAGGAGAGAGAAGCTCTGAGGCAAAGGAATCAGGTATGGTGGGTGGTGATGCACCACATAGGGACCGACCACCTGATAGAGGCAAGCAGCGGCGGATTACAGATTTTTGGGGCCCTTCAAGCAACAGGGTGCCTCTGTCGGCAGAAGCGGTAGAGAATGTAATCTCTCCTTCGGCTATAATGGACCAGAATGCTCCATGTCCGATGGTACAAGACCTCTAGGCTGTGGAGGAGGCTAGCCACAGCCAGAGGGGCAAAAGGCAGACCTATGCTACCGTGGCTAGAAAATCTATGCCCAATATTGATGATCTTCCTGACCCGATATATGCAGCACCTCTCATGAAAATCATCATACCCCAAGAAGCTTATGAAGAGAAACTCCATACTTTCTCTTACGCCCTGATTGGTAGGGTGAATTTCAGATTTGTGTCGATGGATGACGTTAGGTATGATGCAAAGAATTCCTAGCAGTTGAAAGGCAAGGTGAACTAAGCACCCTTGGGGAAAGTTTTTGTTCTTTTCATATTCAAAGTTGAAGGCGACATGGCCTCCATGTGGAAAAGAGGACCTGTCAAGGTAAAGGGGCAGATAATAAAATTCCAATGCTGGCACCCGGAGTTTAGTATCCATGAGGAACATGTGAAGTCCAAACTGGTCTGGATAAGATACCCAGAACTACCAATGGAATATTGGCACAAGAAAATCTTACTATCAATGGCAAGAGCATCAGGACGACCAGTGGAGATTGACTGATGAACGATGAATGCTATCATGGGAAATGATGCCAGTGTTCTAGTGGAAATATAACTAGATAGCATGAGGGTGGAGGAAATCCAGGTTGAGAGAAGGCACCCGGGAAAGGAATCACTATTCTGGTTCAACCAACGCATCATCTATGAAGATGACATTAGTAGATGCTCCTTTTGTAAAAAATTGGGGCATTCCGTAGAATAATGAAGAGAAAAAAAGAGTAAGGAGAGAATGACAACTGCGATGGAGGAAGACAAACTCTCTCTTAGTGGAATGGCTCAGGCGGAGGAGGAAGGTGGTGTAGCAGCTAAATTTTCCGATGCCTCCAATCGTGAGAAGTCTCCTCACTTGGTAGGAGATCACAGCACCAACCTTGTAATGGAAACTTCCTTATTTAGGAGTACAATGCCAGCAATGGATGATCCTTAGAATATTACAGATCCTAATATTGATGGTTCTCATGGTAATTTGGAAATAATTATTCCTATGTACCTTGGTCAAGATGGTAACCACCTTGACCCTCTCATGGTGGATAACCCACTTGGCAGCGGGTATGGGTATGGGTATGTATCTGATCCAGGTGATTCGAAATATTTCTCCTCAGAGAGAGAATCACAGGCCTCTGCGCAGGAGAGGGAAGAAACGCTGGAGGGTGGCAAGGAGATGAATCTTGGGGTGAATGAGACCGAAGACTTGGCTCAAATATCCAGTACTCTACGCCCTCGAAAGCATAGAGTGATGTACGCTGGTACTCGTAGAGGTTGGATCAAGCTAGAGGCTGCATCAGTGGCTGTGGTCAAGAATGGGGCAGTGAAGACCATGTGATCTCAAAAATGCAATCTTCTTACATTGAGGGTGGAAGAGTAATAATTAAGCACAAAGAAGTTTCCAAGCTCAACAATGCAATTGCCAGGGCAGAGGGTGACATTAGAAGGAAGGGAAAGTATGTAGCAGAGAGCAGAGAGAAGATCTCTATGGATGAACTTGGTTGCGGACTCCCCTCACACCCCTACTCCGTGGGCTATGATCGGCGATTTTAATGCCACCTTGTACTCCCATAAAAAATGCATGCCTGGAGTATTCAATTTGGGATCTGCAGCGGAATTTAGCGCTATGGTAGATCCTTGTTTCATGGCTCAAGATCCCTTTGTTGGAAGGAAATATACATGGAGTAACAATAGGAGAGAAGGAAATGTTTACACCGTGCTTGATAGGTGCTTTTGCATTGAGGAATAGTTGGTTAAATTTCAAGACTGCTCACAGAAAGTTCTACCTCGAATTGCTTCTGACCATACCCCTCTAGTGTTATCTTTGGAGGTAAGCCAACGTCCTTACAACTGCCTTTTCCATTTCCACCAGTTTTGGATGGAGCACGAAGATTTCAATAGGGTGGTGGCGTCTTCTAGGTCAGAATGGATCTCGAGGTCCCCCATTTTTGTTCTAATACCTAAGCTTAAGCGTTTGAAAGAGGTCCTAAAGACCTGGGCGAGGTCTTCCTTTCCCCATCTTGACAGGGCATTGGAAGATGCGAAGAATGCCCTTTCTCTGATTTAGGGCTAGATTGAGAGAGAGGATATGAATGAGCATCTTTTTGCTCTGGAAGCTGATGCAAAGATGACCTTGATCAAGACCCTGGAGAATCATGAGCGTATATGGACTAAAAAGGAAAAAATTATATGGTTAAAATTTGGGGACAAAAATTCCAAATTTTTTCATCTATCTGCAAAGATGAGAAGAAATAAAAATATGAATAGATCTCTCAAAAAGCAGGACAGGGAAATTGTGGAAGGGTAGAAACAGCTGGGAGAATTTATTGTTGACTTCTATGAGAGATTCCATAGGTCTGCCCCTACGTTGGAACATGTGCAATTATTGGATTGTATTCCAAGGATCCTAGACCAGGCTGACTGCTATAGCTTGGACTCGCTCCCAGGGAATGTGGAAATTAGTAGGGCAGTGTGGAAGCTTGATCCAAATAGCTCTCCCGACCCCAATGGATTCTCTGGAGCATTATTTCGAAGATGCTAGGTCACAGTTGAAAACGAGGTGTGTAATGCTGTTAGACAGTTCTTTAGCACAAGCTCTATGCCTCACGGGGTGAACAATAATTTTTTGGTTTTAATTCCCAAAGTGGACAATGCTGATACTTTGGATAAATACCATCCCCTTTGTATGGGGAATTCCTTCTACAAAATAATTTCTAAAGTGATGGCTTTGCTTCTGGAGTCTCTCCTACCTAGACTGATATTAGAAGAGCAGGAAGCCTTCCAAAAAGGTAAATTAATCCACGATAATATTAGTGTGGCGAGTTGGAAAATTTAATGTTCTCAGTGACTAGAGAGGGCGGCTTTGGTCTGAAAATAGATATCAGAAAAGCTTACCACACAATTTCATTGAACTTCATCTTTTACGTTTTGCGAAGGTTTCGATTCTCTGAGCAGTGGATTAGTTGGCTCCACCAACTTCTGATTTCAAATAAAAT
This sequence comes from Macadamia tetraphylla, assembly GCA_022985045.1. Taxonomy (NCBI): domain Eukaryota; kingdom Viridiplantae; phylum Streptophyta; class Magnoliopsida; order Proteales; family Proteaceae; genus Macadamia; species Macadamia tetraphylla. The sequence goes on along the minus strand of CM040963.1, from coordinate 23,300,743 downwards.
ATCAATCTTGGTGAATGGAGGTCCTCAGGGCTTCTTTGGGGTGGAGCATGGTCTTCATCAAGGGGACCCCATATCCCCAATGATATTTATCATTGCGGAGGAAGTGCTTTCTAGGGGCTTGTCGCGGTTGGTTCAAAGCAAAGGGTTGAAACAATTAATGGGCCTAGAGGAGCTCCTATGCTTGGTCATATCCACTTTGCTAATGACATATTCATCTTCACCAACGCCTCTCTAAGGTATGTTAGGAATTTAAAAAAAATTCTGATTCAGTATTAGGACTTCTCTGGCCAATGCATCAGTCTAGAAAAAAGCAAATTCTTCCTTAGCAAGATTTCTCCTGCTCGTAAGCAGCTCATAGTAGACACTCTGGGAATTCAGATATGCTCCTTCCCTACTTGATATCTAGGGGTCAATATTTTTAAGGGAAGTGTGAAGAAGGAAGCGCTTTTACCTGTGATGGATAAGGTGAAGGGGCGGCTGGCTAGTTGGAAAGGCAACCTTCTATCGATGGCAGGGAAAATGGAGCTAATTTGTTCCATTATTTCTAGCATTCCAAATCATAGTTTCGCTATATATTGGTGGCCTTCCTCGCTTCTTTCAGTGATGGGGAGGTGGATGTGAAATTTTATTTGGACAAGAGACGTGGATACTGTTAGAAAAATTACTATGAAATGGGACTCTCTTTGCAAGCCTAAGGAGAAAGGGAATATGGGGATCAAGAGGCTTAAAGACACAAATAAGGCGATGTTGAGCAAGTTAAAGTGGCAAATCAAGCATGAAAAATCAGTTGCTAATAACTTTCTAAGGGCTCAATTTATCAAGACGGACGACAGCTTCCATAAAGGAGGTCACTCTTCTTTCATTGCCTTAGATGTGAAGAAGATGTGGCGCTTTGTGGAAGAGCTTAAGCATGGATCATTGGCAATGGCAATCTTGCTAATTCTAGAAGGATAAGTGGTGGGGACCAACTTCTGTGATAGATGAAATTCAGACATCAGCTATTCCTCCTCTCAGATTTAGCGCCAAGGTGGGGGAGTTCATTAGAAATGGGGAATGGGCCCTCCCCTAGGTGAATTCAAAAGAGCTGACCAATATCTTTAAGCAAATCCAGAAGGTGATGCTCCCTGCAGATACAGCTAATGATAAGTGTATTTGGAAATTGAAGCTTTTGGGTTCTTTCTCTACTGCCTTTGCATGGGAAGACATTAGAAAAAAGGGTTCAAAAGTTCGATGGTGCTCACTGGTGTGGCAAAAAAGACTTCCTCCTAGGTACTCTACCCTGGGGTGGCATTGGCCCATGGGAAGCTTCCTACGGATGATCAGATCAAAGGGAAGGGGGTCTCCCTCACCTCCAGGTGTGTGCTCTACAAGCAGGCTGAAGAGAGCACTGGCCACATATTTCTTAGTTGTGCTTTCTCTTCCTCAGTACAAAAAATTTCGTTGAGTATTTTGACGTTGGCTGGCAGCATCATTAGGTGATGGATAATTTGTTTTTATGGTGGAAAGACAAGGCCCATGTAATAAATACGAAAAATCTGTGGCTTATGGGTTTTTCTATTTTATTCATTCTCCAAAGATGGCTCCACGCAACCCCCTTCTTGAAGTCTATCCCTTGGAAGATATCTCACTATTTTCGTGAAGCTAACCCGATAACAAACTTTTTTGCTAAAATGGCATCAAAATCTGTGATCTCTGAATCCTCGGTGTCCTTCCCAAGACACATTGTTGAGGACTTGAAAAATGATGTTCTGGATAGGCATAGATATCGGTTCTGTTAGGGCGCTGCTTGCTCCCTCTGCTGATGGCCATGGCGAAGGTGGAGGGTTTAAGTTGCTCTAGTGGTCCTGTCCTGTCTTTTTGTAATTTTGGTTCTCTTCTTTTTCCATTAATGAAATAATCTTCTAGCAAAAAAAAGTCTCTTACACAAATTCCCCCTCCCAATTAGTACTCTTAACAAGTGGGGAGGTGAGATTCGGTTGGCATTCTCCATTAGGTTTAATGGAGAGTAGAAAATGGGAGATAGAGAAAGAGGCGTGTGTGTGTGGAGAGGGGTAGAGAAGATAGGGCTTACGTTAGTTGGTAGGACCCTTGCTCCCCTTGCTTCCTCCTCCCCTACTCTCCTTCTCTTCCTCTTGCTCTAATTCGGTAGGTAGAAGAAATGAATGGGCAAATGCTTCTATATATAGCCATTTAAGTTGCCTAAAGGCTGTTTGGGAAAATAATGGGTCTTTACCCTTTACTAGTTTAATCATAATTTGGGATAACGGGCCCACTTTGGGGGTCCCAATACATTAATCCACTTTTAATTATGTTGTTCCATCCTTCGGATTGGATTTGAGTTGCACAGGTGCGAGGAGTCGGGCCCCACGACATTTTAATCCAATTTTGGCCTATATACTCACCGGAGGTGTTCACCGGTGAAAGCTGAATTGGTCCCCTTGGTGTGGAAATGGATCCTTAAGTTGAATGGACCTTCCCAAGGTATTTCCAAAGTGTGGGTCCCACCTCTTGATACATTTTAATATTAAAGCTCTGGGATTTTCCTGTGAGGCTTGAGTGCATGGACTGACCTTTTCTTCTATGCCCGGAACTCTTTCCAATTATTGAGGTATGAGTAGCAGGTGCAAGTGGGGTCATCCTTCCCTTCCTGGAAAAATCTAACTACTACCCAGTATTCATTAGTATTGGTGCTCTCTGGTGCCTCATCTACACAGTTGCAAGAGGAAATTTAGAGCACTAGTATAACAATTACTAGCAGAGCGATGTCCAATTGGCACATATAGTAAGCTTAGTTTTCATAAAATAGGGCCTCTTGAAGTTCTTGAATGCATAACCCCAATGCGTATCGTATGAAGTTACCATCACACATGTAAGATCAAACACCAAGAAACACGAATAATAAAGAGACAATAGATCCGTACGACACAGAGATTTAATGAGGTTCACACACCAGGGTGGTGTGCTACATCCTCGGGCGAAGAAGAAGATGATTCACTATGCAGAAGAGAAATTACACCATAGCAGCGGCGAGGAAAAACTCGTCTTGAAACCCTAGCTGCTTGAAAAACCCTGGGATACAATAACTTTCTCAACAAGCAACAGTACATTATATATACTCCAAATCGCGGGTCGACCCATTGGGTCACGGTCGATCCGATCAAATCATACCGCGGGGGCGTAACCCCTGCACCCCCATACGAGATCTGTGATGGGCTCTGAGCTTGGGCCTATCGGCCTAACCCCCTTCCATCACAGATCTCAGAAAATTTTCCATTCTGGTCGCCACCAAAATATGTTGGATTGGGTCAATCTTCAAAACGGGTCAAGAATTCGAGACAAACTTAACAAATCTCCACCTTGGTTTGAATTCTCCTTCAACAAATAAACAAATAGCTAATATCTTCATCTTCTCCAATAGCCCTCCAAAGGGCTGAACTCAAACACGAAAACACTAAGTAAGTTCAAGCAATGCTCGAACTTACCAACACATAAAGGCTTAGTCAACAAATCAGCTGGATTGTCTTCAGTACCAATCTTCAACACTTGAATATTACCTTGAGCAATTATCTCTTTTATGAAATGATACCGAACATCAATGTGCTTTGTCCTCTCATGATACATTGGATCTTTAGTCAAGTGAATAGCACTCTGGCTATCACAATGGACAACAGTCACCCCATGATCCATGCTGAGTTCTCCCAACAAACCTCTAAGCCAAATAGCTTCTTTAATTGCCTCAGTCGTTGCCATATATACTCTGCTTCAGTAGTAGATAATGCAACTGTAGCCTGTAAAGTAGCTTTTCAACTAACCGTACTTCCTCCAAGAGTAAATACATAGCCTGTGAGTGACCTCCTCTTGTCAAAATCACCTGCATAATCTGAATCAACATAACCAGATAAACTATCACCATTCCTCCCAAACTCCAAACAAACACCAGAGGTCCCTTTCAAGTACCTAAGTATGCACTTCATTGCTTTCCAATGAGCTTTACCTGGACATGACAAATATCTGCTCACCACACTGATAGCTTGTGAAATGTCAGGACGAGTGCAAACCATAGCGTACATAATGGAGTCAACTTGACTAGAGTATGGAATACGTGACATGTATGCCGCCTCTTCATTTGTCTTAGGTGATAGAGTAGTTGAAAGTCTAAAATGAGATGCAAGAGGAGTAGTTACAGGTTTGGCATCTTTCATGCCAAAATGATTCAATACCTTCTCAGTGTACTTTTGTTGAGATAGCCACAGCTTCCCTACTTTTCTATCCCCCTTGATCTCCATACCAAGGATCTTCCTTGCTACCCCCAAATCTTTCATCTCAAATTCAGAACTTAATTGTTCCTTCAACCTATTGACCTCATTCCTATCTTTTGCTGCAATCAACATATCATCAACATAAAGTAACAAATATATGAATGACCCATTAGAGAGCTTTCTGAAATAAACACAACAGTCATATTGACACCTGGAGTATCCAAAACTAGCCATGACTGAATCAAACCTTTTATACTATTGTCTAGGAGACTGTTTCAAACCATATAGGGACTTCCTCAACAAGCATACATGGTCCTCCTTACCTTCAATAACAAACCCTTCAAGTTGATGCATATAAATCTGTTCTTCTAGTTCACCATGCAAGAATGCTGTTTTCATATCAAGTTGCTCCAACTCCAAATCATGCATAGCAACTAAAGCAAGTAGGACACGAATAGAACTATGTTAACAACAAGTGAGAAAACATCATTAAAATCAATTCCTTGTACCTGACTGTAGGCCTTTGCAACCAAACATGCCTTGTACCTAGCATCTTCAACACCTGAGGCAGATTCCTTCTTCTTGAAGACCTATTTGCAATCAATAATTTTCTTCCCTGTTCTCGGCTTCACAAGCTCCCAAGTCTGATTTTTATGAAGAGATTCCATCTCCTCATTCATGGCAATCAACCATTTTGTAGAATCAATTGAAGCAACAACTTTAGAATATATTACAGGCTCATTATTTTCAATTGTATCTACAACAGACAATGCATAAGCAACAAATTCAGCATGCCCATACTTTTGTGGTTGTCTAATATTTCTCCTTGGTCTATCCTTGGCAATGTTGTACTGCTCTTCTTCTTAATTCTCTTGAGCATCATCTCCTTCAGTAAAAGTAGATAGCTGGACTAAAGTAGATTGTGCTTTATTTGAAGATGAACCACCAATTTCAAACTCCACCTTCTCTCTAGATTTTTCTTGACCTTCATCACAATGAATAGGAGCTTCTTTCCTAGGATGTAACATAGCAGATTCATCAAAAGTAACATCTCTAGTAATAAGAAATTTTGGAGATTTTGGATCAAGACACCACAACCTGTATCCTTTCACTCTAGATCCATACCCAAGAAAAATGCATTTCTTAGTCCTAGGTTCCAACTTTCCTTCATTTACATGTGCATAACCAGGACATCCAAATACTTTTAAATTTGAGTAGTCTGCAGGTTTACCTGACCAAACTTCTTCTGGAGTCTTGCACTCAATAGCTGTGCAAAGAGATCGATTCACCAACAAGGTTGTTGTGTTAACTGCTTCTGCCCAGAACTCCTTGCCCAATCCTGCATTTGATAACATACACCTCGCCTTTTCTAACAAGGTTCTATTCATACGCTCTGCCACTCCATTCTGCTGGGGTGTTTTAACAACTGTATGGTGTCTTGCAATACCTTCATTTTTGCAGAACTCATTAAAGTCACCTTCACAAAACTCTAGGTCATTATCGGTTCTCAACCTTTTAATTTGTTTCCCAGACTGCTTCTCAAGTAAATTCTTTCACTGTTTGAAAGTGACAAATACTTCATTTTATGCTTCAAGAAATAGACCCAAATCTTCCTAGAGAAATCATCAATGAAAGTAAGCAAGTATCTTGCACTAGCTCCCTTTGAAGCAACTCTGGACGGCCCCCATAGGTCTGAATGAATGTAGTCCAAAGTTCCCTTGGTCCTGTGAATAGCAGTACTGAAACTAACTCTTTTCTGCTTCCCAAACACACAATGCTCACAGAACTCCATTGCTCCTGTACTCTGACCATACAACAAGCCCCTTTTACTTAATGATGCCATCCTTCTTTCACTCATATGGCCTAACCTCATATGCCATAAATTTGTGACATCTGATTCAGACATAGATGATGAAGGCTGCAAGCAGACCAGTGTTGTAGTACCAGCAACACATACAAACTGCCAACCTTGATTCCTTTCATCAATAAGAGAACACCCTTGCTGATCTTCATGACTCCACCTTCAGTTGTATACTTGCACCTATTTGAATCAAGAGTGCCTAAACTGATGAGATTCTTCTTCAAATCAGAGACATGCCTGACATTAGACAAGGTTCTGACAATACCATCATACATCTTGATATTGATCGTTCCCATTCCGATAGTCTTACAAGAAGCATTATTTTCCATCAACACAACTCCACCTCGAACTGATTCGTATGTGGAGAACCATTCACGATTGGGACACATATGGTAGAAACAACTAGAGTCAAGAATCCTTTCATCCTGTGATCTAACTTTATCATCAGTCACCAAAAACATATCAGACTCACTCTCATATTCAGCAATACTAACTTCTACAGGATCATCTCTTTTCTGTTGATTTTGAGCACCACCACCTACCTTTTGCTTATTTAAAAGCTTATAGCATTCAGATTTAATATGCCCATTTTTCTTACAGTAATTGCAGGTTAAATTCTTGTGCTTAGATTTTGATCTAGCCTTCTTTTTGTCATCATCTGAACTCATTTCATTCGTTCTCCCTCTAGCTACCAAACCAACACCATCAGATTTATTGGTAGATGTCAACTCATCATCAATCTTCTGCTTGCTTTGTAGATTCATTTTGACATCCTCAATAGAGATTGTCTCTCTATCATAAATCATGGTATCCCTAAAATGCTTATAAGATGGAGGCAAAGAACATAATAATAATAGGGCCAAATCTTCATCGTCTATTTTAACATCTATCCTTTTCAAATCAGTAATAATAGAATTGAACTAAGATATGTGGGATTTAATAGAAGTACCTTCACCTATATGAAGGGTATACAGTTGTTGCTTCAATCTCAACCTATTGGTGAGGGATTTGGTGAGGTAGAGGTTCTCTAACTTCACCCATAACTCTGCAGCCGTTTTCTCTGAGAGAACTTTCTGTAGAACATCATTCGAAAGACACAACTGAATAGCTGAAAGGGCTTTATCATCCAAATCGTTTCAATCATCATCGGACATAGTTGTAGGTTTCTTCGCCTCCCCAAATAGGATTTTCTTCAAACCCTGCTATATGAGAACAGCCATCATTCGAACCTGCCATAAACTAAAACTGATGTTGCTGTCGAACCTATCAATATCGTATTTCATTGAAGCCATGGATCGAAGTAACCCAGAGCTCTGATACCAGTTTGTAAGATCAAACACCAAGAAACACGAATAATAAAGAGACAATAGATCCGCACGACACAGAGATTTAACGAACTTCACACACCAGGGTTGTAATACCCTGCTTCTTAAACCCGGTCTGATTTTACGGTTGAACCGGTTTAACCATGCAGGAACCGAACCAGAGGGAGTTAGAGCGGGTTCCTTATGGACTATGATGGCAAGGGTGACCTTAAACATCGGCTGGCCCGACAAGTCCGAGCGATGCGGAAGAGGCGGAGTACCCAAGCCGTGTACATGCACCTACCATAAGGCCATGTATGGATAAAGCAGGTATTGTAGCCGTATATTAAGGTATATACGTATACTACATAGTATGCCAGGGGTGGGGTTCGCGCCGAGGCCTGAACTCTGTCAAAATCCCAAGTTGTGGCCCTCGGGTGGGCGGACAGGTGGGTGCACCCACCCACCTGAGTGACCCGTCCATGTGCACTGTTCACTTATTTAGGAATTATATATATAGCTTATGATTTTCTTTTCTTTTCATTTATGACACCCCTACGTTGGTGAGGATAGTAAAGAGGAGAGAGAAAAGAAAGGGAAGAAGAAGGGAAGAGAAGGAAGAGGAAGAAGAGAAGGATTTCAGCGGCGCCAAAGCTTGATCTTCTCATTCTGGCGCCAGAAGAGTGATCTTCAATTCTAGATCTATATTTGGAGGTAAGCAAAGTCGGGTTCTTTGAACATTCACCATACCCAAGCTTAAACCCTTGATTCGAGTAGGGTTTCTTGAGATCTTGTAAATCCCCTATGAAATGATGAATCTAAGGTTTAATAGATGATTTATGTATTGATCTTGAAGGATTTGAAGAAGTATTGACAAGGTGGAAGAAGCATTGTGGGTTTGAAGTTGTTCTTGAGCAAAGAAGGTAAGATGGTTTCCCATCACTTGATCCTAACCTAGATCTAGGTTTGAACCATCCTATAAGACCTTGAAGGTGTGAAGAATGGGTTGGAAAAAGCCCCATTTGAATCCCTAAAGAATGGAAGAAGTTGGGAAGAAACAGCGTTTTTTTCGCCAATACCGGTGGGTGGAAACCGGTGGGTCCCTACCCGCCTGTGGGCACCCACCTGAGAGGGCAGGGGCCTTCGGGCACAACCGGCGGGCCAGACCGGTGGGACCTACCGGTGGGCCCCTACCCGTCTGTCCAAACCGGCGGGTAGGACGGTGGGCCAGACAGCCCACCTGTCTGACCCACCTGTGTGGCTCCGAAGGTGATCCTTATGTCCGATTGGACCCAAATCGGACGTGTGACCTTCTTTTAACGTTTTAAACATGATTTTGTCATCGAATCTCATTGATTTTGATTCCAAATGGTGAAGTACTAACCCCGCTCAATTATGTTAGGTTCACCAAATCCTACCCGTTCGCACCGGATCTCACCCGTACCTAACGGGAATCCTTATACGCTATAGGTAAGTGGGGAGAGGACGTTTGGCCTTGTTTCAAGGCATTGTTTGGCATTCATTTAATTATATCTAGTCTAGTCATGCCATCATGAATATGCTATGTAGATTAGTCATTCATCACATTGTTATGCATGTGTACTATGTTTACCTTCTAAATGCCAATTGAATGAGATGTTTATATGTTGAATGTGGTCATCATGGTGCATGATGCATTGATAGACTAGATGCCGTAGACGGCTTGAAAACGAGTGCATTGGTGGCCCGTGGAATGGGACGCAGTGGCACTATGCAATCGTACTATTATCATATAGGAGCATACGGTATTAGGATTTTCACCATCTCATGCTACGACCCTTCCCAACAGGGTTAAGGTGTTGGGTTATCATTTGGGGGGAAGCAGTGGTCGCGATCGTCGGGTCACTATGGCGGTTAGACATAACGCCCGACGGGGTCATTTAGGACAGTCGGTAACCCCGGTGGTACATTCAAGAGGACCAATTGTACTGCTTTTAAATTACTGGAGTCAGTACATTTAATTTTAGTCATTTACATTTATGTTGAGAGCCGGTGGATGGCATTGTCTTTACTTTTCTGAGTACTCACGGTGGGCCTTCTCCGACAGCCCTATGGGCGTATTGTGGGATGGAGTTCGCGGCTCGTACCCGAAGTATACGCGCACTGTGACTGTAGTAGCACTAAACCAAAGACTTAGTAATGTTGCTTAGGTGGATGTGAATTAAAATGTATTGCATAGCATGTAGTGCATATGATGTGTTTTGCTGTGTGGACTGTTGTGTGGTCCATCTTACCACTTACTGAGCTAGTGAGCTCATCCCACGGATACCCCCTTTTTAGATGATTTTGCAGGTCATACATCTGAGGAGCACGGGGTGGGTCCCACAGTCGATTATCCTGAAGAGGACTGGTGGACCCCTGAGGAGTTAGAGCACGACGCTGATTGCTCGTGTGAGAGCTGTGCTGCGGGATCGCAGTTCTGAGGCCGTGTTGAGCTCCACTTCGGAGGCCGAGCTGAGCTCTACTATGTGATGCCGAGCTGGGCTCAACCCTTGATACCGAACTGAGCTCTAGTCTTTGTTTCCGAGCCCAGCTGTGTACTTTGATTATTTTGATGATTTCCTTTACATACTTGATATATGAATTGTACTTTTATTGTGTAATTATCATGCCTTTGGGCCCACATGTATATAATTATTGTATCACAATTCGGGTATCAAGTATTATGTGATTATTCACAGGTAAAACTTAGTCTTCCGCTGATCTGATGAGCTTATATTAGTTGTGTGTATCTTTGTGGTGGAATCTGATGTCGATGATCTGCCAGTTTGGGTAAACCGGTGTTAACCCGGTCACTGGCCCGGTTCTGTGAGAACGGGGTGTGACAAGGGTGGTGTGCTACGTCCCGAAGAAGAAGATGATTCACTATACAGAAGAGAAATTACACCCTAACAGTGGCGAGGAAAAACTCGTCCTGAAACCCTAGCTGCATGAAAAACCCTGGAATACAATGACTTTCTCAACAAGCAACAGTACATTATATATACTCCAAATCGCGGGTCAACCCATCGGGTCGCGGTCGATCCAGTCGAACCATACGCCCCCGCACCCCCATATGAGATCAGTGATGGGCTCCGAGCTTGGGCCTATCAGCCCAACCCCTCTACTTCCATCACAGATCTTAGAAAATTTCCCATTCGGGTCGCAACAAAAATGTCAGATCGAGTCAATTTTCAAAACGGGTCAAGAATTCGAGACAAACTTAACAACACATTAAGACATCAAAAGTTTTTAGTGTGATGCACCTAACACCCTACCTTGGATATTCTGCAGATGATGGTGATTTGAGTTCGAGATCGAATTTTTTTAAACCTGAGGAAAATGATGCAATCCCAGACATCATAGCCGAAACCATTGAGGCTTGCACCCTAAGGCCTAAGGAAGTCAACCTGCATAAAAGGTTTGGTCCAACATAGCTATGAATGAGCTTGGCTCACCTCAACCATCTAAGGCCCACAAATGCTAGCAAGACCAACTTGTTACTAGTTGAATCCTATATACCTACGTCCCAAAGAAAAGATGATCTAGTTTTCTAGAAACTTGGAGCAAGAAGGCAAGTTTTTCCTTGTCATACTCAATTCCTTTGGAGATTTCATTGACAACCTACCTATCCATGACTTGGCAAACCCATTTTCTCGACTTAGGAAATAGTAAATTAATATCACTCTTGACTTGGAAGATAGAAAATTAATATCAGTCACATGGACACTCACCCAACTCCCACCAACCCCTTGGATGGTTTATCCAAGCCTTTGTTTTCTTTGCCTTGTTTAATACATGTTGACTTTGAAGGATACTTCTCTAACTATAATAGCAAATTGGGGACAATTAATAGAAAAGCTTAGCCATTTTTGTTGATCTATTTTACCATGGATTGGTTTTCTTCATTGAAAATATTATATGCAGGATAGCTTAGATTAAAGTTTTTAAATTGGGCTCTACTTTAAGAGCTATGCTCATTAAGGGTGTCAATTGGTTCGATTCTAATTATTTGGTTCAATTCCAAATGATGGTAAGGTGGATCATAATCGAACCAATAACTGACTCGATTCCATATTTAGATACTCAAGCTGATTTAATTCGGCTCGATTCGGTTTCGGTTCTAATTCGGTTCTGATATGCAATTTTAATTCAGTTTTGTACTTCAGTTTTAATTCGGTTATGAAAACGGTTCCACTTTTGAACCATGACTGTGATGGATCAAAGGCCATAATGGGCTCAAGTTATGGGCCTTATGACTATTACTAACTCCAAAATTGTCTTACCATGTAAATATGTGATGATAAATTGCAAAAAACCCTGATCACCTTTAAATTGAAAAAAAAAAAAAAAAAAAAAGATCTTTCGAAAAACACTCTTGAATTTTCAAAATTGAATATTGAAAAAAATCCCCTTTGAGTCTTAATGATACTACCACACTAGGGTTTTTTCCTTTTTTTGGTTTTAAGATAATTCGGTTTGGTTTCGGTCCAAATTAATGGTTCTCACACCTGAAACCGAAACTGAACCAAATTGAGGAGCATACTCTCATAATCAAACCAAATTTGAACTGAATTAATTCAGTTCGGTTCAACTCGGTTAATTCGGCCCAATATCGGTTTTGGTATTCGATTTTGATTCCCAATTGACTCCCTTAATGCTCATTATAGGTCATTGAACCTTTTGTTCCATTGTTGTGTCTTGAAGCCTTAAAAGAGTTTTCTATTCTTATAACCTTGAAGAGTCACTTCCATAGCCTAGAAGAGCTATATCCTGCAATAGTTCAATTCTGTCTACTACAGTTCTTCACTGCGATATTGCAAAACACATAATCACGAATGCACGTTTCCGAGGCTTGCATCGCAAGTACACCACCTACTGGTACTGGTGGTGGTCCTTGGACTAGTCACAAAGATTGTCTTGGATATGAACTTGTCATAAGAAACTTTGATTGAGAGTTGATATTTTGCCATGGGAAAAACCATAGCTAACTTGTCTTATGTTTGAACCCAGTAGGCAATTTGATGAGAATAACGACTTTGGCTTATGATAAATTCAAGTTTCATGATCTACGCAGAACCATGAGAGATGGAATTACAGAAGCCGCAGCCCCTATGGGTGGGATGGCACCGTGGCAAGTTGCAACGGGTCTTGGACCTGGAAGGGAGTACTCAATAGTTGTATCTAGCTAGGTCTAGTTTTTGTCTAGCATATCTCAAAATTGCAATAATCCTTTTGATTTTAACCTCAATTAGACTTCTCTCTGTGAGCAAATTTGAAAAACTAGGAAACAGATTTGTATTTCGATTTACTATTCTCCACTTGCTATCAGTTATGTCTGCCTTTTGCATGTTTTTGGAGGAAAGCCTTATCAGATTACATTACAGTTGGTCTCTCCATCAGTCTCCCCTAGTTTGGCTCAGTGGAATTCTTAGCTGTCATGCCCAAGAAACAGTTCAGATTCATCGAGTCCTAAAGGTTATACATGACATGAGAGAGGCGTTCAGAGGTATATTCTTTAGTCTTATATAGGTGGGGAGGAAGATCATTAGCTATTGACAAATGGTGACCTCTTTGCTATGGCATGACATGTTTTAAAGCCGTGAGACCCATGGGTCAAAACAGATAATATTATGTCAACAGTAAAGGACCGGATCATTGTATTTGTGATTGTTGAGACACTTTAGTGCCAGCATTAGAGGCTAAAGTGATTGGTTGGTGACCAGTGGGATTGTAGATAATATCTGTATCGAGCAATTCATCTTGGCTAGGCAAGTCTCAATCTCGATACTTGACCAATACCATATTGGTTGAATGGTATGAACCTTATGGGCAATCCGACAGTAATTCAATTGGATACCATATCGGCACTAAAATAGCTGATATCCATTCTGATACCGTACATTAGAACCACGGTCAGGAGAGAATCCCCACCCATTCTGATACTGTACATTAGAACCAGATCAAGAGAGAATCCTCACACCCAATGAATAGTGAGATTATTGCCATCATTGTCAAGGAAAGGATCCAGGTTCGGCTTTGTTAGGATGCGAATTTCGGATGGGTTGGTCAGATAGTAGTTGAAAGAATTGAAGACGGTTTCACTACTCCATTGGGTGTGAGGCGTGTCCCTAAGCCTAGACCATTTAAATACCAGACTTGTAGGCCAAAACCCAATAATGGCTTGGTTATCAAGTGGGCTAGGTCGCGCACACTTCCTGGACCAAGCAAAAAATGTCCATCTCTAAAAGTCCTATGATATTAAGACCATCCTCTCCCCGGTTCATTGGCTATAATGCAAAGGCCACACTCAAAATACAAGATGCCCCAGAAGCTGCCAATGTTTCAAGTAATAGGATCAGATCGGAGCCCGGATCAGTTATACCCATCCGGAGGGTAATTTCTCACTGGATACACTGCTTTGATGCCAAGTGTCCTCTATAACATCTGTTACTTTTTTTTCTACTATTATTTTTAGGCCCCATTTGTTTGGAGGGATTTTGATGCGGGTGGGATAGTTGTAAAAATTATTTCACCCCCATTGAATTTGAGAGTAGATCAGGTTCAGGTTCAGGTATGAGAATATATGAGAACGATTTTGATCCATTGATATAGGATCAATGATTTTGATCCATTGATAGAATCAATTTTCTTTATCATCATTTAATAGATTATATATCCAAGGACTAAGAGTGTACGGAAACATTATCTGTATGAATCCGATCCAGTTCAGATTGACTTTAGGATCATTTGGTGATCCGGATAGGATTTTTGATAAATAACATAAAAAACTGAGATTTTCCATGTCTGCCGACATGGTTGACGATTTCTCCCACACACCCCCTTTAAGTCCCACCAATCGGTAGGGCTGTGGTAGAAGTCCAAGGGAAAGTTGATTGACTATGACACAAATTCTTACAACCACACCTCTCCTGCAATGACCGCCCCTCAACCTGAACCGCCCGCTCTGCAATCCCTTGCAACCACAATGGCCCTCTCTGTGAAGCGTCCGCCCTTGCTGCGATGGAGTATTTGCATTCCTAAAACTCATCTTGGGAAAAAAAAACACCATGAGAAGATGGGAGAAGGTAACCGAGAGAAAGAGAGGGGTTTCAGAAATTGTGAAGGGAAGAAGAAATTAGAAGCATCCCTACAACTCATCTTAAAAAAAAAGGTCATGAGAAGATGGAAGAAGGTGACCATGAGAAGATGGAAGAAGGTAACCGAGAAGAAGAGAAAGGGTTTTCAGAAATTGAGAAGAGAAAAAAAAATTAGGGGAACACCCTGCAAACACAACTCTCCCGTTTGCAACACAATGGCCTACAAACTTGAAGCCATATGGGGAGGTGCAGGTTCGTGAGGAGAACTTAGAGGCGAGAATTGTCACAAAACTTCTCAAATAGGGTCACATACTCTCCTGCAATTGATCTCCCATGCCTGCTCTCAGCATAGAGAGATTTTGGGGACAAAGGGATCTCTTATGCCCAATCTTTCTACACGAAACGATGGAGCTCGATTGCGAACATCATCGTCAAACAATGGCCTAAGGTTGGGAAGATGAGGATTCCAACTCTATTTCTTCGCCTTCACTCTCCAGAAAATACCCACCCCCATTAACAATCGCAGAGATAAATTGAGCAAGTGAAGGAAAGTGAAGAAAGGTGAAGAATTCCACACTTCTTCCACCAACACATGGGTGATGGGTTCTACCTTAAAAACTCTCCTACTCCATACTCTCCAAACAAAATGTTTTGTTAAGATAATGAGAAAGTACTCTTTATCTATCTCTTCTTCATTCCCTCCCTCTTCTTTGGCCGCCCCCTACTTTCCCTTCTTATTATCTGCAGCTTCCTATACCAGACTCTCTCTCTCTCTTCCTCATTTTCTCCCTCTTCCAGTCCTGCTTTAGCTGTCTGCTAACCGCATTATCTCCCACTTGATACCTCTAGTAAGCATCATCCCAGTCGCAAAATCATCTCCCCTCGAGTGATATCACCGCCCTCCCCTCGCTCCCTCTTCTTCCTCTGCTCTCACCACCTCTCACCATCCTACTCTCATCCTCCCTTACTTTGCTCTTTCTACCCCGAAAAACCTATTTCCAAGCAGACAATTGCCCTATATTCATTCAATTCTCTTTTGTTAATGGGAAGAAGTGAAGATAATGTGAGTTAGATATTTTATTTGATTAAAATGTTTTTATAAATATATTAGCGAGAGGTTGCCATTATTTATGGTTGAAGGTGCGAAAACGATTTGGATCGTCCCACTGATACGGTTAGACATTCAAACAACCATTAATGGAAGAGTGTAGATCATTACCTGAAATTCCACAAGTGCAGAGTCTCCACGTGATCTTAACCCTTTCACAGTGAGTCCTTCTTAGGTTGTCAATTTTAAACCCGCACTAGTAGGCCCGACCGAGCCCAACAAGTTTATGGCCTGACTTGAACCGGTCCGATTAATAAACGTGTCGGGCTTTCACGATACAAGTAGCTAGCCCGTCGGGTGCCCGACCAAACCGACCGATTATAGGCCTGACTTGAACCGACTCAGTGTAGCCCTACTTAGCCTAACCCCCTTTATTAAAAAATAACCATAATCTCATGTCATTTCTCATATTTATTAAAGATTTGGGTAACCTTCTACTATGATTATTTTTTGTATAAAACTATAGCTATTTAATGTTCAAATTGAACAATTATGGGACTTCAACCCACTTAAGAAAATAATTTTAAGGTAGGCACATTTAGAGCCTATTTAGACTTGAATAGGTCCATAGCCCGGTTAAGACCCGGTTAAGGCTCGTTTAAGATAACCCGATTAAAGCCTGAACCGACCAGCCCGATTATAAAACGTACCATGCCCCCCAAAGCTAGGTCCGTTTACTTAAACGGGCGTTCACAGTGTAAGGTTTCCAAGTGGTCAAGCCCGACTAGGCCCAACCCAGATAGGCCCAGCCCAACCGGTTGGCACCCTTAGTCCTTCCCACACGTACAACTTTACATTCCCTTTGAGTCCAAGTTTCTCCACAATAGTCAGGACTTTCACAAAACCCTAACTCAATTACTAATGTAAAGATCAAGAGTGAGAGAGAGGGAGATGAGCATGGCTATTAAAAGAGGAGAAAATTAGAATCGTGTATTGCTTTGGTTTTTAGAGTTCATAAATATCTCCAACTAAAATCCCTATTAGTTAGAGTTGTAGATAAACCCAACTTTGGCATAGGGATTTCCTACTTAGAGTCAATCACTCACTAAAACTAATCTTATCATTATTGATAAGATATTAAACAAATAACAATTTAATAATTCATTTTTCCTAACAATCTCCTCCATCCTACTATGAGATCCTATCTCATAAGAGGATCCAAAATCTTAAATCACAAAAAAAAATTCATGATCATCTAATACTATACATATGGGTTGAGCTTATAGGAAAGGGGTAGGATCCCATTAGGATTCTACCTAGCATACTATTTATCTTAATTGTACTGTATTCATAATTCAGAGTTAACCATGCATATGCTGCCTGAAATAACCTAGAGGGGGTGAATAGGTTATCCCAGTGAAATTTAAACCTCTTTGAATTATGGTTCCCAAAATGTGATTGCTGAATAAAAAATACAGAATAATAAATGCTCACAATCACATAACACTAAGGTTTATAGTGGTTTGACTCAACTCGAGTCTAGTCCACTCCCTACAAGTTCCACTAGTAAGGTATTCCACTAGCTCTCCCTTTCAGTACACTAGGTAGGGTAGAAAACCTTTACAAAATCTTGTTTAGGACAAGAGTATCCTTACAATCTCTTTCCAGGTAGAGAGACATCTCTTACAATCCCGTTTCACGATGGAGAGTCACCCAACTCTTTTTAGGATAAGAGGATCCTTACGCAATCCTAATTACAGTCTAGAAAAATGAAAAGACAACAAAATTAATCAAGTGGAATAAATTGTTTGAGTTTACCTCGTGCAGTGCGTGCAAAAATGAATATGCAAGTATAACTTTGAATGCACATTTTTGAAGTCTCCCTTAGGTGTGGGCTGATGAGAGAGACTTGGCTGAAATCATTTGAGTTCTTGGAGAACGTGTTTGACTTCAATAAAACACCAATGATAATAGCAGTTGAAACTCACAAATGACTGTGATATGATTGCTTAGAGCTCTCTTAATTGTTAATTATAAAAGTCATTAGTGGGGTATTTATATAGGTAGAGGCTAGGCTTAATTAGGGTTATGATATCACCCAATTTGGAAGGAGAATATTTTCTAACGGATAGAAAATTTCTCAATCGCCAGTTGCCGCTTCCCAACTGGCAGTTGCCACTTCCAACCGGAAGTTGTTGGTTGCTCTCTGTGAGCTGTTTAAATCACAAGCAATTGATTCGAAACTAATCCAGCTAGCTGGTTTAATTTTTAAAAAAATTCGACAGTTGTCGGTTCCCATCCAACAATTGCCATTTCCATCCGGCAGTTGCCCATTGACTTCTATTCGTAGAGTCTGATGGAAAAACCATCACAGAGGTGAAGCGACAGTTACCGGTTCCCATCCAGCAGTTTCCAGTTGACCTCTATTTTTTGTTTTGACTGTCTGGCAGTCATACAAGGGGTCTAGAATGCCTTGGGATGATATGTTAAGGATTTCTATAATTAATATGAATGAGTGTGGTGCATGTGAAGTGTGTAAGTTACATCCTAATCTAGGAGTATCCAACTCTTCAAATTGAGTTCTTCCACATCTTCAATGTCTTCAAATTGATTCTTCCAATTCTTCAATGTCTTTTAGATATCTTCAGAATATCTTTGTGTTCTTCATCTTGAGTTCTTCTAACTCGTCAATCCCGCTTGTATCTTGCGCTCCTTGAAGTAGTCCCTTACATGGTGCTTCCACAATGTGATCCTTTACATGGCACTTAGAGAAATAGTTGTTAGAGCTACCACTTGTTTGTTATCATCAAAACTTTTATGGAGAGGGATATTCCCAACAATCTCCCCTTTTTGGTGATGACAAACAAGTGGATTAAAAAGTTAAAAATAGGTGGTCATGAAAAGTAAAATACGTATTTTAATATTTTAATCTTTAATCAACTCCCCCTTCTTCTCCCCCTTTTGTCAACAACAAAAATGGGAAAGAGATTATAAACAAGGCTCCCCCTGAGCATGTGCATATAAAATAATTTATAATAAAGACAGTTTAAGCATGTAGCAACACACATAAACATAATGCATCAATTATATTTATATAGAAGTTCAGAACATTGCATTATAAAAGATGCTGAAAAGACTGTCTATTCTTCATTTGAATCGATGATTTCTTGAGTCCTCTTGTCAATGTGAGCCATGACGCGTGATTCCATTGCCTCTAGGTTCTTGTCAAGCCACTCCATAGTCACAGGTTGATTCGAGGAGCTTCCTTCTCCTTCGAAAGTGGAGAGGAGATTCTAGATCCCCATGTGATGGATGGAGTTGATGTCGAAAGGTGTCTTATCCCCTATCACAAGTTCTCGACCGAAATCAATGCCAAAGTGGGCGAAAATTTGGCCCAAAATTCGTCTATAGGGAAGATTATTGATTCTTCCTTTTCCACCGAAGTGGAGCATATGACGGATGATGAGGTAGGGAGGTTGATTTGAATTCCATCACAAATACAGTAGGTGATGTAGGCTTGAAATGGGCTAATGGTATCACGGTGTCCACTCTTGCGATGGATGTTGAGTGAGACAATGTAGTAGATGATCTTGGCAAGTTCGGTTAGTTCGCTATTTTTTGTAGCCTTCACTCCAAGTTAATTTTTCATTATCTTCCCATATACCTTTTCTTGATCCATAAAGTCTTGGTGATCCTTCTTGGTGATTAGGTATTTGAGATGTCCAGTAGGGAGAACATTGAGTATTCCTCTCAATTCTTCAATTCCAAACTCAATATCAATGCCCTTGACCATACTCTTGATCCTAATGTTCTCTTCATACCCTTCAACCCTTAGGTTGCAATAGAAGAGGCAAACAAGACTAGGGTAGCATCAGAATCCACATTGGAGTATGCCAACCCAACCTAGAATGCCAAAGTATTCTTCCAGACCAAAAGTATACAGGGATTGAGTATCAATATCCTTACCACTCTCAATCTTGCAGTTCTCGAACAAGTCCCATGATTCCATTGCTTCCATGGAGATGAAATCCATCTCAGTAGTAGGTCCCCTCTTGCCAGCGCGAACCTACTTAGGAGCCATGGAGATGGAAGAAGGATGGAAGAGAGATAGGGTTTTGGAGGAATGAGGTGAGATTAGTTGAAAGTTTAGGGTTTTAGACAATGGAGCTAGGGCTTCTCTGATTTGGTTTAGAGGAAATGAGAGTGGAAGATGAAGTGTAGTGAAATTTCTTAAAAAGGGTTCAAAAATGACCTGTTTGATGGGTTTAATTCGCAAACCCGGGACGAACTGGTAGTTGCCAGTTGGATAGAAAAATTATTTTTTCAGCATTTTTCAAGAATTTTTCGGTTTTTCAACTGAGAAAGGGGGTTTTGCAAATATGAAAGGCAGTGAATTTATCCAAAAGGATTACATATGCCCAACTCCTTCCTTAGAGTACCAAAACGTTCTTCACTAAGGGGTTTAGTGAAAATGTCAGCTAACTGTTTTTCAATTTCGATGTACTCAAGAGTGACATCTCCATTTTGTATTGTATCTCTTAGGAAGTGATGATGAATATCGATGTGTTTGGCCCTTGAATGTAAGATAGGGTTCTTACTCAAGTTAATGGCACTTGTGTTGTCACACATGATTGGGCAAGCATCAAACTTGACTCCAAGGCCTTGGAGTGTTTACTTCATCCAAAGGATTTGAGCACAACATCTTTCAGCTGCTACGTACTCAACCTCGGTGGTGGAAAGAGCAACAGAATTTTGTTTCTTGCTGAACCAAGAAATGAGGCAAGAGCCAAGAAAATGACAAGTACCACTGGTACTTTTCCTGTCAATGTGGCATCCTACAAAATCAGCAACTGAGAAGTTGACAAGATCAAGAGGTTGGCTTTTTAGGGTACCATAACCCAACCTCACAAGTTCTCTTTAAATATTTAAAAGTCCTTTTTATTGCAATGAGGTGTGATTTCTTAGGATCGGCTTGAAAATGAGCACATGCACATACACTGTACATGTTGTCCGGCCTGCTAGCCATTAGATATAGAAGGCTTCCAATCATGCCTCTATATCTAGTAACATCCTCAGATATGCCATCTTCATCTTTGGTTAGTTTCAAAGATGAGCTCATTGGAGTGTCTGAGATTTTTGACTATTGATGTCAAATTTCTTTAGAATCTCCTTACTGTATTTACTTTGATTTATAAAAATACCATTTGCGGATTGTTTTATTTGAACTCCAAGGAAAAAGTTTAATTCTCCCATCATACTCATCTCAAACTCATTGCTCATAATGCTACTGCACTCAATACACATATTCTTATTAGATAAACCAAAGATGATATCATCAACATAGATTTGAGCTATGAGTATGTCATCCTTTAAGTTCTTCACAAATAAGATAGTGTCAATTATTCCTCTCGAGATGCCACTTTCTATTAAAAAGGTGCTTAATCTCTCATACCAAGATCTAGGAGCTTGTTTGAGGCCAAAAAAGGCTTTCTCAAGTTTAAATACGTGGTTTGAAAACTTTGGGTTTTCGAAACCGGGGGGTTTAGCTACATATACTTCCTCTTGAATGTAACCATTCAAGAAAGCACTTTTTACATCCATTTGATATAATTTAAAGTTTTTATGGCATGCAAAAGCTAGTAGCATCCTAATAGATTCTAATCTTGCTATCGGGGCATAGGTTTCATCATATTCTTTCCTGTTGGTTATATCCTTTAGCAACTAATCTGGCTTTATTTCTTGCAATAGTGCCATCTTCATCCAACTTGTTCCCAAACCTTATTTCTTTTAAATTGGTGAAGCTCTTCTTGCGTTGCAACAATCCAGTTACTATCCTTAAGTGCTTCTTCTATGGTCTTGGGTTCAATTTTGGAGATAAATGTAGTGTGGTTGCATATCTCACGGGATTTGGATCTGGTTTTCATTCCTTGGTTCAAGTCTCCTATTATAGCATCTAAGGGATGGTTCCTATGGGGTATGACATGTTATACCCATGCTCTGACTCGGTCTAATTTGAACTATTGTGCCAGGTCTCAAATCGGAGATCAGAAGCACATTCGGGTTTTGGCTCACAGTTGCCCATTGCTGAAGGGGGAGAGTAAACCCAAGTGTTCATGCATCATGTGTGTATCTAACTGGAGGGGGTTTGTACCTTCTAATCCTAGATGGTAAGTGACCTAACTCCTCACACATAAATCCTAACACGTACTAGAGTTGTTGAAAGACCACAAGCAAGGTCGAGGGTAACCACTCGTGTAAGACCAGCTGTTGGATAGCAGGTAGTCAAGACAGTAGGCTATCTTGATCGCCAGAAATATGCTACCGGTAGTACTGCACCTAAATCTGGTGGGCTATTTTCGATGAGCCAATAGGCTGCTGTTAAGGTTCTGATGCCCGTAGATCCCGCCACTTACATCTTAGACAGTCTCGGATGTGGGCCTAAATCTGGTGGGCTATTTTCGATGAGCCAA
The DNA here is from genome assembly GCA_022985045.1 of Macadamia tetraphylla. Lineage (NCBI taxonomy): Eukaryota > Viridiplantae > Streptophyta > Magnoliopsida > Proteales > Proteaceae > Macadamia > Macadamia tetraphylla. The sequence continues at coordinate 23,278,683 of CM040963.1, read as the reverse complement.
TAGGCTGCTGTCAAGGTTCTGATACCGGTGGATCCTGCCACTTGCATCGTAGATAGTCTCAGATGATCCCAAATTATCCTCCACATCTTCCTCGTGACGTGAGCACATTATTGACCTAAGTAGTCAGGTTCTCGAGCTTCGAAATTCGTATCAACCTGATCAGTTCAAATAGGGTTCAACTAAACGGCCCCTAAGGCCCAACTTAACTCATAAGTTAGAAATGAGGAATTCATTTCCTCATTTCCCATTGTTTGCAAACGTGGGAGAAGAAAGGAGAGAAGAAGGAGAAGAAGAAGAAGAGGAAGAGGAAGAAGAAGGAGGGAAGAGTTTACCTTGGTCTCGGCTATCGCATCTTCGACAAAAATCCCTACCGGAGGTGAGTACAACCTCCCATACAGCTCTCTCTCTTCATTCTGACCTAGATTAAGCTAGTTTTGGATGGAATCCTAGTGTACAAACCATGTTAAGGTTGTTGAATGCGTATTCTACCTCCCCGGTGCCGTTACCAAGCTCAAACCAAGCTCGGTGAGCTTTGGCAACAAGTAGTGCCAAATGACCAACTAGGGTTTCGATCGTTCGATCGATGTATATCCTAAATGGGTCAATGGAATCAGGATTTTATTGGATTATAAGGATACTAGGAACATTCCCTACAAACTCCATGGAACAAATCCCAAGCGAAAAAGCTCCAATTCGAGTGGACAGTCTGTACTGCCACCGGATCCACTGGGCCTGCTTTCGGTGGGTTGTTTATGATGAACCATAGAGGAAACCTTACCTATACCTTTTGGGGGTGACCTAAGTGGTCTTCTCTTGATCTTTTCGACACGTACTGATGTACAATTGCCCTTATGTCTAGGACAGTGAAACTCACGCGCCCCAAGACCAAAACTGAGTGGATTGATCGATGGCCTTATCTGAACCCTAACATAAGCAGAGATCAACAAGGTGAGGGATGGTTGCTTTATTTTTAGATTGTTTTATTATTATAGAATTTCTCACATGTGTAGGATTATACATGATTATTAAATGTTCAAATGATGATGTTCTCTTATATGTTTTATTATGATTATGATATGAATTGTTTTGGAAATGTATAGTGGGATTCGGTGTGCCAGAGGTGGTATCGGTACCGTGATCACCGTGTGTTTAGTTGTATATATAAGACGGAATCCGACGTGGCCAGGTGGTACCGGTGCCATGATTGCCATATGCTTGTTGCATTCATGCATTGAGTATGTGCATAAGAGTTAGTTCTAGTCGCGGATTACACTTTGTGGCTGATGTGTTACAAGTATCGTGTGCTCTGAGACTACATTTGGAAATAGATACGCTTCGTGCCCGATAATTGGTACCAGTGTTGCGTAGTCCATACGCAACTGTGATATGCATGCTAGATTAGGTAAATGGTCTCAAGTTTCACTTTTTGGTCGATGTGTTACCGGTATTGTGTGTCCGGGACTATATTTGGAGATGGATTATACTTTGTGGCCGAGGTCTTATCGGTATCATGTAATTCATACTAACTGTATCATTATGAAGGCATGTAGCATATATGTGTTTAGGTATCACTCCCTATGCTATGAATCCTTGCAAACAGGGATAAAGGTGTTGGATAACCCATTGTGATATGTTCAATGTGCCTTTCCAGAATATGACACCTACGGTACGATGTGATTGTTGCCAGAGGCAGGAACTTGTCAGGAATGACCGATGATTAGTATAGGTGTCATGATAGTCAGGAGGAGATTATCAGGGGTTTACTGGGTGACCCATGATGTATACAGGGATCGACAGGCTTTTATTCATGGCTAGGGTTTGTATCCTTGCATAGTCCATGATACAGCCAATGTGCCGTAGTAGCATTTATCAGACTTAGTTATATTGTCAGGTGGATAATAAAATAAATGAATTGCATCACGAGCATCATGGACTATGTGTTTAATTTTTGCTATCATGTATCATATATTATTACTGTGACTGTTGCTTGAATGTGCTTGAATGTGCTTGAACCCCACCCCTCACTGAGCGAGTTGGAAAGCTCATCCCACGTATACACCCCTTTTTAGATGATAATGCAGGTACTGTGGTGCCAATGGTGTGTGACCCAGTACCCTCTGGGTCAGAGTACGGTGTGAGTACTGGTGGATGCCAGAAGTGGAGGAGCACGATCAGGACTGTGCTTGTGACCACGGTGCTTATGCAGCACCATGAGATTGTATATCATCCTTTGGTACTCTTGGTATAAGCTGTGGATTTTATATTTTGAGATTTATGTTATAAGTCATGGATAAATGTAACAAAATAACTCGATTATTGACATTATATTATCATTAGACATTTTCCCATTTTATTGATGATTCTACTACTATACTCTGATTTCGTTGCTTTTGGTTGGTTTGAGATGTGAGATTGTGAAATGTTAAGGTAATGCTATCAGAGATCTTGGTAGGTTTATAAGACAGGTATGTGTCTTACTCACACCATCGATATTCTTAATGATAAGTTGGATCTACTGGTAGTGGAGTGTGACAGCTATGGTAACAGAGTGTGAAGCTCTACCTTAACTCACAATCTTGACCAAACCACGACTTGGGAAATATTAGGATATAAATAAAAATCTCAAGACAACAATAATAGAATTGTACAATTAGGAGACAAGAATAGGTGTTAAAGCCGTTTCATTATAATAGAGATCTTGAATACACAACTTACACTTTTCATAAGAAAATAAAGTACTGAAAGCAGGAAATCCTAAAAACTATAGTGGCAAACATGCCACTACTCTTGCTACTACTGCTTCTGGTTCTATCCTTGGCCTTGAGCTTGGTTCGGACCATGAGTTCCTAGAAGAGGCACTGAAAAACCAAGATGGATGACCATTGCCTGCATCTATGCCTCTAGGGAAGCCACTCTATTGTCTATAAGATATAGGTCATGTCTATGCTCTTGAGGTGGCCATCTATACTCATCATCAGTGATGTGGTGGTGTCCAGATGGTCCATAATATTGTTGAGACCATAAAGCCTCACACCCCTAATGCCTCGAGATATAGAAGCAGCCATAGAAACCATAGCCTGGGGGTCAAGTGGTGGGACACCACCAACCCTAGTAGCTCCTCTCCCTCTACCACTGGCACTTCTACCGATGCCTCCACCAACATCACTAGCATCGCCACCAACATCACCGACACTGCCACCCTCTACCTCCATAGGCTACTCACCCACCTCTGGATTAGGTGTCACCTCCCTTATGTTTAGGGTCATCTTCCTCAGAGAATCTTAGTTGAAATCTATGACCTCCTCACCCAAGCATGCCTCTTCCTCCAAATCCACCCCAAAGCAAAGGAAGATGTCTATCAATATCCTTCATAGCATAGGTTTTTGACTCGACGATCCTGTCCCTTAAACCGAAATACCATAGTCTACATCAGAAGGTAGGGAAGACGTATCTGCGCCCCCATGTACACACAATAAGTCATATAGGCATGCAATACGGATACCTCATCATAGTGCCCACAAGTGGGGAGAACGTTCAACTGGACTGCACGACAGACAACTTTTGGAGTGGCAAAGTAGTTAAATGTGCGTTCCCATCCCCTAGCCTCCTTAGTCAATATGTCGTTTATCTCCTGAAAGGTGTTAGGACTCTGGAAGTCATAAGCTGGAGTCCGAGGTGGGCAATACACCAGGTCACTGGCATTATCAACCATCAGAATGTTGGCCAATTGCCTCATGTCAAAGGAGATTTCAACCCCCTTCACGTAGGAGGTGATCTGCATCTCTTCGATACCTCGGTTCACTCATTGCAGGTTGGAGTAGAACAACCTGACTAGTGTTGGGTAGTAGTACTTGTTGGGTTTCAAGATGTGATACTACCCGACCGTCTCAAAGCGTTGACAGAGATGGAATGCATGGACGTCTCTTGTCCTCACATAAATTCCTAGGTCCACGTTGCGATGCTCAAAGAGTTCCCAACGATCTTGCTCAGCCATAGAGCGGAACAAGATTAGGTTGAACTGAGTGACAGCGGCTTGCTCCTCTTGTTTAATGGCACAGTGGGTTCATCATGACATCCAGACATCATTGTAAGATGATTCCTAAGGATTCAAGAGTGGGAACCTAGTTCAATGGCTGAAAGTAAAGCTCACAAGAAGAAAATCTCAAAACTAGGTTGAAGAGAGAAAAAACATACCTTTGGTGCGTAAACGGTGTCGATCGATCATGAAATAGTAAGAGGGAAGTGGGAAATGGGTTGAAATACTCTTCTTGGCCATTTCCACACCTTCTCCATGAGTTAGATTAGGGTTTTGTACAATAAAACCCAAACCCGAGTCCATTTATAGTTGTTTTGAAACCACTGGAAACAAGCCATTGGATCCACTGGACCTGCTTCCGGTGCCTATTTTCGGTGAGTTAATAAGTCTCAGTTAGCTCTCTGTTTTGTTCATCGGAAATAACACTGATATTTTCGATGAACCAAACCATATTTCCGGTGAAAAACACCCCTATTTCTGGTGGACTATTTTGGAAATAAATTATTTTCATTTTCCAAATCTGATCTTTTATTTTATTGCTTCAATGGGGTGCCCCTTTCATGATATGCATGCGATCAGATACAAAAATGTGTGGACCCCACTTATACATGCCCTAACCCTAATTTTGCCTATTATATATGTGTGGGACCCACTATGTATGCATGTGTTCCAATTACATTTAACCTTGTACATGCATGTGAACTAATTGGACTCTTCCATAGGAGTTAAGTCACGTTGAAACACTTGATCCTGATCCCAGTCACGCCCGTCACCTACACAGAATAGGGGTAGACCCCACAATGCACCCCCGGCTCTGTCGGTCTTACTGCACATGATGTGGCCTCCATCATGGATAACATGATGCAGGGAGTTGAGGAAAGGTAAAACCAATTTATATCCGGGATCGATAATAGGATCCAAGCAGCAATGGAAGCTCGTAATGCACTGTCTGCACCTCCTAGTACAATGGCACCCATTTCAATACCCGTTGGATCAGCTACCCTTCAAACATCTGATGGGGCACAAGTGCATGGGCAAGGGCATCAAAATGTGCATGGGCAAGTGCAAGACCCGATGCCGGATCAAGCATAGGCCCATGTAGAGGGCTGGATAAACTTGACAAAGATGATGGAGAATTTTCAATAGCTTAGGCCCTCATACTTCTCAAAGGTGGGCCAAGACCTATTGTATCCATCAATATGGATTGGTGGAATGGAGAAACTATTTAGACTGATGTGCTGCACTGATGAGCAGAAAATTTTGTGTGCAGGCTATCAGTTACAGAATAAAGCGGATGATTGGTGGAATGTGACCAAGCCTATTTTGAGGGCTAATAACTCGAAACCTACTTGGGCAGACTTCAAAGGGGTCTTCTTTGAGAACTATTTTCTGGAAAGCTTTCAGGATAGGAGAGAGAGTGAGTTCTCTCAATTGGTGCAAGGATCCCAGTCTGTGTTGGAATACCAACAACGCTTCGAGGAGCTGTTTCACTTTGCTCCTGAGCATCTCAGAGGTGATAGAGCCAAAGCAAAGAAGTTTGAGAAAGGGTTGAGGCTAGGTATTGGATCAACCATTGTTGGGTTGAAACTGTAGACTTATGCTGAGGTGGTCCAAGTGGCCAAGTTTATTAAAGATCGATAGAGATAATTTCTCAGCCCAGCAGGGAATGTAAAAGAGGCCAATGGGGTCTACTGATTCCAGGGGAGGTAGCAAGCCCTTCCAAGTGCCTTATATCAACCCAACTTCAGTGCAATTTAGGAAGCCTGAAGCTAGTCAGATTTCCCAGTCCTCCCGATCTAGTGCTGTATCTCAGTCTATAGGATTGAGCTTGAGGTGGTTTTAATGTGATCAGCCGGGCCATATAGCAGAACATGCCCCCATCGGAGGCCAGGTGATGCATCATACACTATGCCACTTAGGCCCTAGCAGACATATGTGGCCCCTAGACTAGCACAGCCCCCACTAAGCCAGAGACCACAGGGAAGAGTATTTGCTATGATGGCAGAAGATGCCAAGGCTGCACTCAGTGTAGTGACAGGTACATTATTGATATCGTTATTTCCTGTACATGTTTTATTTGACTCAGGAGGCTCGCACTCATTTTTATCATCCGATTTGTGAAGAAGATGAGAATTCCACCCAAAGGGTTGACTCAGTGTTTGGTATTGAGTACTCCTACAGGAAGTGTAGTGAGTCTGAACTATGTGTATGAGCCTTGTCTAGTGACCATAGGTGAACATAAGTTGAATGCTTACTTGATCGAGTTGGATATGACCGTCTTCGACGTGATTTTAGGAATGGACTAGTTGTCCGCATATAGAGCCAATGTACTATATGCAGAGCAAACTATCATTTTCAGACCTCGTGATGATGATAAGTTTGTGTTCTAAGGGGATAAGCCTAAGAAGCCCAATAAGGTTATCATATCCGCGCTCCAGATGAAGAAGCTATTGAATAAGGGATGCCAAGGATACTTAGCATCTATGATGGATACTGAGATAGAGATTAGGCCATTGACCGAGCTTGATGTGGTGAGGGAATTTCCTGATGTATTCCCAGATGACTTGACAAGTTTACCCCTGGATCGAGAGACAGAGTTTGCTATAGACCTACTCCCCGGCTCGGCACTAGTGTCAAAAGCCCCTTACCGCATGGCCCCCACAGAGTTGAAGGAATTACAGGTGCAACTTCAGGACCTTTTGAAGAAGGCATTCATTAGACCTAGTGTGTCCCCCACAGAGTTGAAGGAAAGTAGCAAGCCCCTCCACTACTAGTACAGAGGCCAGATAGAAGGTTTCTTCTTCTATATGTGAAGGCGAAGAACATATAGAAGCTAGCTCTTATCTTGTAAGCAACCAGTTCCGTTCTAAGTGACATGGCTTTTCACTATTTCTTTCTAGAGAAGGTTACTCATCCAGCCCAGCGGATCCATTGTTTATGCGGCAGTGCGATGCAGCTGAAAAATGTAAGCCCTTTTTTTAGTAAGGTATAGGTTGGGGAAAACTCCAAAACTAGGGTTCCAAAAAACTTACCTTATATTATATAAAAATTTTAGAAAGGGGCACCTCTACTATACTATTAAACTACAAGCTAGCGGTAGACGGCTTTGTTTGTCAAGAAGAAAGATGGGAGTATGAGGTTATGCATTGATTACAGCTTAATAAGCTAGCCATTGAGAACCGATATCCTTTGCCAAGGATAAATGATCTATTTGATCAGTTTCAGGGTTCTAAGGTATTCTCCAATGTCGACCTTAGATCAGGCTACTACTAGCTCAGAATTAAGGATAGTGACGTCAGTAAGACAACCTTAGATCAAGGTATGGACATTATGTGTTCTTGGTGATCTCATTTGGGTTAACCAATGCATCGGTTGCATTTGTGGATTTGATGAACCGAGTATTCTAGGATGTCTTAGACAAGTTTGTGATTGTGTTCATTGATGACATTTTGGTCTACTCCAATAGTGCAGAGGAACATGCGTTTCAGCTGAGGTTAGTATTGCAATGCCTGAGAGAGAAACAACTCTTTGCCAAATTCAACAAGTGCGAGTTTTGGTTATCACAGGTTGCATTCCTAGGCCACATTGTTTCAAACAAGGGTATAGAGGTTGACCCAGGCAAGATGAAGGTAGTTCTAAAATGGGAGACTCCCAAGAGTGTAGCAGACATACGTAGTTTTCTAGGATTGGTCGGGTACTACAGGAGGTTTATTGAGAACTTCTCCCGCATTGCTACCCCAATGACCCAACTCACACGAAAGGGTATGAAATTTGAGTGGTCTAATACTTGTGAAAATAGTTTCAAGGAGCTAAGACAAAGGTTAGTATCAGCTCCAGTGTTGACTATTCTAACCGGTATAGGTGGTACGGTTGTGTATAGTGATGCCTCCAAGCTGGGATTGGGTTGTGTGTTAATGCAGCATGGGAAAGTCATTACTTATACATCCCACCAAATGAAAGATTATGAGAAGAACTACCCCACCCATGATTTGGAGTTGGCAGCTGTGATTTTTGCACTAAAAACTGGAGACACTATCTGTATGGTGAGAAGAGTGAGATCTTCAGTGACCATAAGAGCCTCAAGTATTTCTTCACTCAAAAGGATCTTAACATGAGACATAGGTGTTGGTTAGAGCTGATGAAGGATTATGACTGTACTATCCACTATCACCCAGGAAAGGCCAATGTGGTAGTTGATGCACTTAGTCAGAAATCCAATCACTGACTTTTGCATCACTAACCATTAATGAGCATCTCATAGAGGAGCCCAGGAAGCTAGACTTGGAACTATTAGTAGAAGGTGTCACTTTGTCACTATCGGCATTAGTGGTACAACCTAGTCTGGTGGATAGGATCACTATAGCTCAGGTTACTGATGCAGAGCTATAGAAGTTGATGATAATGTGCCAGGAAGGAACCCAGAAGGACCTAGATTTCTTGGTGACCGAAAGCGGGATTCTCAAGTTCAAAGGGAGGTTGTGTGTACCTAGTGATGGTGATTTGAGAGATACAGTTTTGAAAGAGGCACACAGCTCTCCATACTCCATTCACCCCGGTAGCACTAAAATGTATAAAGACCTCAAGGGCTCCTACTAGTGGAAAGGAATGAAGAATGTCGTAGCCACATATGAGTCCAGATGTCTCACATGCCAGCAAGTCAAGGCAGAAAGACAAAGGCCCCATGGATTATTACAGTCCCTGCCTATTCCGAAGTGAAAATGGGAGAATATTACCATGGACTTCATCACAGGCTTACCCCACTCACAGAAGGGCATGGGTGCCATTTGAGTAGTTGTGGACCGCTTGACCAAGGTAGCTCACTTTATCCCAATCAAGATCACATTTTCTATAGACAAGTTGGCCAAGTTATATGTTGATAACATCATCAGATTGCATAGTATGCTAGTTAGTATCATCTCTGATCAAGATCCCAGGTTCACTTCTAAGTTCTAGACATGTGTACAGAAAGCTATGGGCACACAACTAAATTTCAGTACATCCTTTCACCCTCAGACTGATGGTCAGTCGAAAAGACTATCCAGACATTAGAGGGCCTACTCCGAGCATGGGCCTTGGATATGAGTTATAGTTCAAATGAGCACATTTCCCTTATTGAGTTCTCCTACAATAACAGTTATCAGGCCACCATTGGAATGTCCCCATTCAAAGCACAATATGGCAGGAAGTGTTGGACTCCACTCTATTGGGATGAGGTTGGTGAGCAGCATATTTTGGGCCCAGATTTGATACAAGCTACTAGTGAGAAGGTGAATGTGATCAGAGAAAGGATCAAGACAGCTCAGTCTAAACAGAAGAGCTATACAGATGTCATAAAAAAGCATCTGGAGCTTGGAGTCGGAGACAAGGTGTTCTTACGGATCTCCCCAGTTAAAGGGGTGTTACAGTTCGGCAAGAAGAGAAAACTTAGTCCGAGGTTTATGGGACCGTATGCTCTACTGGAAAGGATCAGACTGGTAGCTTACTGGATAGCTCTACTACTAGAGTTGGAGGGTACATGTGACGTCTTCCATGTATCCATGTTGAGGAAGTACATCCGACCCCACTCACATCCTAACATACATACCTCGTGAGTTAGATGAGGATCTTGCCTTTGTGGAGTATCCGGAGAAGATTGTTGATCGGAAAGAATATGTTCTCTGCAACTGCACCATTTCCTTCGTCAAGGTGAAATGGATGAATTACCCTGAACAGGAAGCATCTTGGGAGCAGGAAGATGAGATGAGGAAGCAGTATCCTGGATTGTTTGATTTTTCAGGTATGTTCAACTTCGAGGATGAAATTCTTGTAAGGTGGGGGGGAATGTTACACCCGTGCTTTGACTCGGTCTAATATGAACTATTGTGTCAGGTCTCGGACTGGAGATCAAAAGCATTATCGGGTTTTGGCTCACGGTTGCCCATTACCGAAGGGGGAGAGATGACCCTAAGTGTTCGTGCATCGCGTGTCAATCAAACTGAAGGGGGTTCGTACCTTCTGATCCCAGACGGTAAGTGACCTGACTCCTCACACATAAATCCTGGCACGTATTGAAGTTACCAAAAGACCATGAGCATGGCCGAGGGTAACTACCCATGTAAGACCAGCTATTGGACAGTAAGCAATCAAGACAGCAAGCTATCTTGACCATAAAAAATATGCCACCGGAAGCACTGGGCCTAAATTCGGTGGGCTATTTTCGGTGAGCCAACAGGCTACTATCAAGGTTCTGATGCATGTGGGTCCCGCTACTCATATCATAGACAGTCTCAGATGATCCCAAATCATCCTCCACATCTTCCTCATGATGTGAGTACATTGCGAACCTAAGTAGTCAGGTTCTCGGGCTCTAAAAGTTGTATTAACCCACTCTGTCTGAATAAGGTTCAACCAAATGGACCCTAAGGCCCAACTTAACTCATAAGTTAAAAATGAGGAATTCATTTCCTCATTTTCCATTATGTGCAAATGTGGGAGAGGAAAGGAGAGAAGAAGGAGAAGAAGAAGAAGAGGAAGAGGAGGAAGAAGGAGGGAAGAGTTTACCTTGGTTCCGGCTACCGTATTGTCACCAAAAATACCTACCGGAGGTGAGTGCAACCTCCCATACAACTCTCTCTCTTCATTTTGACCTAGATTAAGCTAGGTTTGGATGGAATCCTAGTGTACAAATCATATTGAGGTCATAGAATGCGTATTCTACCTCCTCGGTGCCGTTGCCAAGTTCAACCCAAGCCCAGTGAACTCTGGCAACAAGTAGTGCCAAATGATGAACTAGGGTTTCGATCATTCGATCGATATATCTCCCAAATGGCTTAATGGAATCAGGATTTTATTAGCTTAGAAGGATGCTAGGAACATTCCCTATAAACTCCATGGAACAAATCCCGACGATAGGGCTCGAGCTAGAAAGCCTCAATTCGAGTGGACATTCTATACTACCACCAGAAGTAAGCCACTGGATCCACTGGGCCTGCTTCCAATGGGTTGCTTCTGGTGAACCACAGAGGCTTATGAGCTCTCTGTCACCACCATCGAAAACAACACTGATATTTTCAGTGGAAATACCATGTTTCCAGTGGGTGTTTCTGGTGACATTACTGTCACTGGAAAACCTTGTCTGTACCTTTTGGGGGTGACCCAAGTGGGCCGCTCCCGATCTTTTCAATAAGTACTGATGTATAATTATCCTTGTGTCTGGGACAGTGATGCACACGTGCCCCAAGACCAAAACTGAGTGGATTAAAATGTGGCCTTATTTGAACCCTAACACAAGCAGAGATCAACAAGGTGAGGGATGGTTGCTTTATTTTTAGATTGTTTTATTATTATAGAATTGCTCACAAGTGTAGGATTATACATGATTATTAAATGTTCAAATGATGATGTTCTATCACATGTTTCATTTTTATGTTTATGATATGAATTGTTATGGAGATGTATGGCGGAATCCGGTGTACCAGTACCATGATCACCGTGTGTTTGGTTGTATGTATGAGATGAAATCTGGCGTGGTCGAGGTGGTACCGGTGCTGAGATTGATGTATGCTTGTTGCATTCATGCATTGAGTATGTGCATTAGAGTTAGTTGTAGTCACGGATTACACTTTATGGTCGATGTGTTACCAGTATCGTGTGCTTCTAGACTACATTTGGAAATAGATACACTTCGTGGCCGATGATTAGTACCAGTGTTGCATAGTCCATACTCAACTATGTTATGCATGCTAGATTAGGTAAGCGGTCTCGGGTTTCACTTTGTGGCCGATGTGTTATAGGTGTCGTGTGCCCGGGACTATATTTGGAGATGGATTACACTTTGTGGCTAAGGCTTGTCGGTATCGTGTAATTCATACTATCTGTATCATTATAAAGGCATATAGCATATATGTGGTTAGGCATCACTCCCTATGCTATGAAAGTTTGTCAACAGGGGTAAAGGTATTAGATAACCCATTATGGTTTGTTCGATGTTCCTTTCTAGAATGCCACACTTGCGGTACATTGTGATTGTTGTCGAAGGTGGGAACTTGTCAGGCGTGGCCAATGATTGGTACCGGTGCCATAATAGCCAGGAGGGGGTTATCAGAGGTTTTCTAGGTGACCCATGGACACATTCGGGGATCGGAAGGCTTCTATTCATGGCTAGGGTTTGTATCTCTATATAGTCGATGGTGGCTTCGGATATAGCCTAATGTGCCGTAGTAGTTACCAGACTTAGTTATATTGTTAGTTTGATAAAAAAATAAATGAATTGCATCATGAGCATCATGGACTATGTGTTTATTTTTGCTATCATGCATCATATATTATTACTGCGACTGTTGCTTAGATGTGCTTCAACCCCACCCCTCATTGAGTGAGTTGGAAAACTCACCCCACGTATACACACCTTTTTAGATGATGATACATGCACTGTGATGCCAATGGTGTGTGACCCAGTACCCTTTGGGTTAGAGTACAGTGTGAGCGACTGGTGGATACCAGAAGCGGAGGAGCATGAACAGGACTGTGCTTATGCCGCACCGTGAGATTGTATATCATACTTTGATACTCTTGGTATAAGCTGTGGATTTTATATTTTGAGATTTATGTTATAAGTCATAAATAAATATAATAGAATAACTCGGTTATTGATATTATATTACCATTAGACATTTCTCCATTTTATTGATGATTCCACTACTATACTCTAATTTCGCTGCTTTTGGTTGGTTTGTGATGTGAGATTATGAAATGTTAAGGTACTGCTATCAGAGATCCTGGTAGGTTTGTTAAATAGGTACATGTCTTACTCACACCATCGGTATTCTAATTGAAAGTTGGGTCTACAGGAAGTGGGGTGTGACATGATATCCCTAGGTATAGTTTCTACTTCTTGATTAAGAATATCCTTCTCTTTAGGTTCTTCAAGAGAGATAACATCTACTTTATTCTTTATGACGTCAATATCATTATCATCATCAATAAGAGGTTCATGCATAGTAATAGGCAAAGATTCATCAAATCTAACACTCATGGATTCTTCAACCATTAGAGATCTTTTGTTAAAGACTCTATGTGTTCTACTATTGAGGGAGTATCCTAAGAATATCTCTTCATCAGTTTTTGCATCAAACTTTCTATGGCGGTCTTTAGTGTTTAGGATGAAACACTTGCAACAAAACACCCTAAAGTCATCTACCTTAGGTAGTTTATCAAAGTATAGCTCATAGGGAGTTTTGGAAAGAAGGGGTCTAAGAATAATTCTATTGAGTACAAAACAAGCAGCATTAACGGCTTCATCCCATAGGGATTTGGCAAGGAGTACTCATTGAGCATGGTCCTAGCCGTCTCTTGTAGTGGCCTATTTTTTCTTTCAACAACCCCATTAGATTGAAGTGTCCTAGGAGCAAAGAAGTTATGGTCAATGCCATGTTTGTTGCAATATACATCAAATTGATATATATTGTCAAACTCTCCTCCATGGTCACTCCTGATAGATGTTACTTTATAGCCTTTCTGATTTTGTAATCTCTTGCATAAGATTACAAACTCTTCAAAGGAATCATTTTTATTTCTAAGAAAATAAAAATTACCAATAACAAAACATATATGACTTACCATTTAAGCTTGAAATATTGATGGGACCAAACAAGTCAATGTGAAGAAGTTCTAAAGGCCTTGAGGAAGAAACAATGTTCTTAGCCTTATGGGATACCTTGGTTTGTTAGCCTTTTGACATGCATCACAAGAATGTTCTTTATTGAACTTAATCTTAGGAAGATTTCTAACAAGATCCTTAGATGCAATTATTTAGATTAACTTAATATTTACATGTCCAAGTCTTCTATGCCATAATGAGGACTCACTATAGTTAGAGACCAAGCAACATTCAAGGGGCTTGTTTCATCAAGCATGCATACATATATGTTGTTCTTCCTAGATCCCTTTAATATTAGATCATTATTAGCATCTTTTACATAGCAATGAGATACATCAAAATCTAACTTATAACATATTTCACACAATTGAGTTACACTAAGAAGGTTATAGTTCAGGTTTTTGACATAGTATACATTTGAGATAGAAATACCATTTATCTTATCTTCCCAACACCAGTAATTTTCCCCTGCTGTCATCTCCAAATGATACCCATCCTCTGTTGTAGTTCTATAGGCTTGAGAATAAACTTCTGTTAGATGTCATGTGCTTGAATCATCCACTGTCAATCACCCATTCATCTTGAGCTTTATTCTTCAAGTAAATCTACAATAAAAGATCAATTGTACATTGTCCCCATAATTTTATGGGTCCATCATTATTAGTGTCAAATGTCCCTATGGGGACCCAAGTGGTCTTGTATCTTTTAGGTCTTTGATATGACCTTGGGTTTCTTTGAGATCTCTGAGATTCATATGATCTATAAGACTCTTGAGATGTCTATACCTTTTGAGGTTTGTATTTCTCATAAGGTCTATATGACTCTTGAGGGTTGGCTCTTTGGGGTTGCCTATAGGATCTATCAATAGTGTATCCCCTTTGAGGTTGGGGTCTATATCTAGGTCTAGGATCTTCGTGTGGCTTATTTTGCCTTCTTTGAGGTGTGTAGTAGTAGGCATGGTTTACCTTGGTCATAGATCTCTCATTTTGAGAGGTAGTGGGATTTCTCTTGCATTATCTAGTTGAATGCCCTATTCTTTTATAGAGACTACACTTGACATAGGATGTAGATGCTTAATTACCTTCATTCCTTCTTGGATTCTCTTTTGTTTTTCTTTTCTCTTTAATGGGTTTTGTCTATAACCCAATCCTTCTCTATCATTAGGACTTTTCCTTTGAGATCCAAGAAGATTATCAAGGTTCTTTTGACCTTGGGTAAATGTACAAAGAGTAGAGTTTAACTTTGAGTTTTCTTCCTCAAGTTCACTCACTTTAGAAGTCAAAGCATCCACTCTTTTATTAAGTGTGTCAACTTGCTTCTCTAGTTTATGTTTTTCTACTTCTAACTTAAGACTGTCTTCATATAGGTCTTCGAAGGCTTCTGAAGTCCTTCGTTATAATTATTTTCTAGACGTTCAGTTTGAGTTAGTTGGCTTACCTCTTGTTCTTCTTCTCCAAGGGCCATCAAGGCTAGGTTGGTGACTTCTTCTTCTGAGTCACTATTTTCTTCATAACTTGAATCCCACGTGGCAGTATGCTTTCTTCTTTGTCTTGTGTGGACACTCTATTCTAAAGTGACCCGGTATTTTGCAATCAAAACATACTAAATCTTTCTTGTCAAAAGAAGATTCTTTTGTTTTATTCTTATACTTACCTTTTTCACCATAAGATTTATCACCATAGGTTTGGCCTTTATATGGCATTCTTCTCTTCTTCTTGAGAAATTTGTTGAATTTTCTTGTGATGAGTGATATCTCATTTTTCATGTCGAAGTCTTCTTCATCGTCATCATCACTTACCTCTTCAATGTTTTGAGAGGATTTCAATGCTATAGTCTTCCTCCTTCCTTCTAGAATTTGCTTATCAGCTTGCAATTCGACTTCATAGGTTTGTAGAAAACCTAATAAGTAGTTTAGGGAAATCTTTGTAAGATCCTTTGCTTCTTCAATTGCGGTTTTCTTAGGTCGCCATGAGGTTGGTAGAGACCTTAGTATTTTTCTCATTTTTTCAGCATTGGTGTAGGTCTTTCCTAGGCTCTTAAGACTATTTATACTAATTGTGAAACGAGTAAACATTTCAGTGATAGTTTCATTTTCATACATAGTAAATATTTCATATTTGGAAACTAACTTATCTACTTTCCTTTCTTTCACTTCTTTTGTGCCTTCATGAGTAACCACGAGTATATCCCAAATTTGCTTGGTTGACTCACATGCTATTACTCGATCGAATTCTTCTTCGTTGAGAGTTCATTGGAGGAAGGTGATTGCTCTAAAGTTATATTGGATGAGGTTCACTTCATCGGCCATCCATTCACTCTCATCCTTAGGTACCATTTTTCCTTCAACTTCTTTAGTGATTACATATGGTCCTTGTTCTGTGGCCCTCCATACAAATATGTTGTGACCACATACAAAGTTCTTAAATCTGCACTTCTAGAAAGAGAAATTTGTTCCATTAAAGTAAGGGGGTCTTGAGGCATTTATGCCCTCTATTGGTCCTTGGGATGTGGCCATGATCTTTGACTCTCGTTAAGACTAAAATAGTCCTAAAACTTTTAAGTTCCTGCTCTGATACCAATTGGAATAAGCTAGAGGAGGGTGAGTAGGTTATCCTAGTAAAATTTAAACCTCTTCAAATTATGGTTCCCAAAATGTGATTGCTGAATAAAAAATACAAAATAATAAAATAATCACAATCACACAACACCAAGGTTTATAGTGGTTTGACTCAACTCGAGTCTAGTCCACTCCCTATAAGTTTCACTTGTATGGTATTCCACTAGCTCTTCCTTTCAGTATAGTAGATAGGGTAGAAAACCTTTACAGAATCTTATTTAGGACAAGAGTATTCTTACAATCTCTTTCCAGGTAGAGAGGCACCTCTTACAATCCCATTTCACGATGGAGAGTCACCCAATTCTTTTTAGGATAAGAGGATCCTTACACAATCCTAATTACAGTCTAGGAAAATGTAAAAACAACAAAATTAATTAAGTGGAATAAATGGTTCGAGTTTACCTTATGCAGTGCGCGTAAAAATGAATATGCAAATATAACTTTGAATGCACCTTTTTAAACTCTCCCCTAGGTGTGGGCTGATGAGAGAGACTTGACTGAAGTCTTTTGAATTCTTGGAGAACATGTTTGACTTTAATAAAAACACCAATGATAATAGCAGTTGAAACTCACAAATAACTTTGATATGATTGCTTAGAGCTCTCATAATTATTAATTATTAAAGTCATTAATGGGGTATTTATATAGGTAGAGGCTAGGCTTAATTAGGGTAATGATATCAACCAATTTGGAAGGAGAATATTTTCTAACGGATAAAAAATTTCTCAATCGGTAGTTGTCACTTCCCAAAATGGTAGTTGCTGCTTTCCAAAAATGGCAGCTGCCCACTTCCTGTCCCAGCTGTGAGAAACTAGCCATTATATAGCCATTGAAGTCTTTGGAGGGTCAATCGACAGTTGTCACTTCCAATCGAAAGTTGTCAGTTGCTCTCTGTGAGCTGTTTAAATCATAGGCAAGCGATCCGAAACTGATCAGCTAGCTGGTTCAATTTATGAAAATATCCGACAGTTGTCGATTCCCATCCAGCAATTGGTGATTGACCTCTGTTTTGTGTTTTGACTGTCTGGCAGTCACACAAGGGGTTTAGAATGCCTTGGGATGATATGTTAAGGATTTCCATGATTAATATGTATAAGTGTAGTGCATGTGAAGTATGTGAATTACATCCTAGTGTAGGAGTATCCAACTCTTCAACTTGAGTTCTTCCACATCTTCAATGTCTTCAAATTGATTCGTCCACTTCTTGAATGTCTTTTAGATATCTTCAGAATATCTTTATGTTCTTCATCTTGAGTTCTTCTAACTCGTCAATCCTTCTTGTATCTTGGGCCTCTTGAAGTGGTCCCTTACATGGTGCTTCCACAATGTGATCCTTTACATGACACTTAGAGAAATAATTGTTAGAGCTACCACTTGTTTGTTATCATCAAAACCTTTATGAAGAGGGATATTCCCAACACTGCCAAGTAGATGTAATAATCAATACCCAAAATAAGTAGCTACTTATGCATCTATCCCCCACTAAGCCATATCTCATAGTTCATTATAGGGCATGTGTTAAATACTGTCAACTCCCCAATGAACTGAAAAGTCATTTCAGAGATTCTATATATTTATAAGACCAGGAAAACATTTCCAAAATGTTTTTAAACATAAATAATAATTTATATTAATTTTTTTAAAATATTAAGAAAAACATTTTATTGAAATACCACCGGATCTGGATTTTATCCAATCAAATACAGACTTTCTCTCTCCTTGATATTCTCTCAAAAAGGGAAGTGGATTCCTTATTGGGAATCTCTTTCGAATACGACCCAACACTATGAGTCTAGCGTACCAATATATAGTCAAAGAGACATCAACCATTGACACACTAAAACGCACAGTGTGTGTCCGCATTGATAAGGACCCCTTAGGTCAAAGGATTGATCATAAACTACATAAGAGAAATTCATTTTCCTATATACTAACAATATATTACATGTGAAAATCTCAAGTGATCCAATTCAATGTACACTCACATTTGTGCCTTGAAATCAACATCTCTAGGTAAGAACAATGTGACCACTATAAAAACAGGGTGTCCAATCTTGCCCCTAGTGGTGAACAGTTTTATATTAACAAACCTATAGACAAACTGAGCTCAATAAATTATCTTACATTAAAACTAAATTAAATAAACAAGTTTGTACATCAAAGCCAGTTTCTAATAAATCTAATGCCCATGCTCTCAACATGTTTCTCAAATACACTGGGCAACAAACCCTTAGTCATGAGATCAGACAGATTCTGCGTAAAGTCAACCTTAGTAATGGCTATAGCACCACACTGTATAATCTCACAAATTAAGTGATATTTTTGTTCCACGTGCTTGTTCTTCTGATGAGCTCTTGGTTCCTTTGCTTATGCTATGGCTCCCCAGTTGTCACAATACAACATGATGGGATGCTTGACAAGCTTAGGGACCACACCTAGGTCGATCAAAAATTTCTTGAGCCAAACCCCTTCCTTAGCTGCTTCACTAGCTTCCAGGTATTCAGCCTCAGTAGTGGAGTTAGCCATTGACTTTTGTTTGACACTCTTCTAAACTATAACAGCATTTCTCATAATAAATACCATTCTTGATGTAGGCTTTCTGTCATCTTTGTTAGTTTGAAAATATGAGTTTGTATAACCCACAACTGACAACTGATCAATACCATAGATTATGAAATAATCATTGGTCCTCCTCAAATACTTGAGGATACTTTCGACAACAGTCCAATATTCATGTCCTGGATTAGATTGATAATGGCTCATGATCCCTACTGCATGACAAATGTCTAGTCTAGTACATAACATTACATACATGAGACTCCCTACAACCGAAGTGTAAGGGATCTTCTTCATTACCTCAATATCCTCAACAGTTTGAGAACATTATGATTTAGACAGAGTGATTCCATGCCTGAAGTGAACACTTCCTTTCTTGGAATCTTGCATATTAAATTTGTCTAGTATTTTGTTAATATAAGTGGATTATGATAAGCCTAACATCATATTTTTATGATCTCTCACAAGCTTTATTCATAGGATGTAACTGGCTTCACCAAGATCCTTCATTGAGAATGTCTTAGAAAGCCATACCTTTGCAGATGAAAGCAATCCTGCATCATTGCTAATGAGCAAGATATCATCCACATATAGGATAAGAAGACAAATGCTATTTCCACTAGACTTCTTGTAAATGCATGGCTCATCAATGTTTTGTTGAAACCCAACATTTTTTGTCATTTGATTAAAACATATGTTCTAGCTTCTGGAAGCCTATTTAAGACCATAGATAGATCTCAAAAGTTTGTACACTTTGTTTTCTTCCCCTAGGGAAGAAAACCCTTTTGGCTGATGCATGTATATGACTTCATCTAAATGTCCATCAAGGAAAGTGATCTATACATCCATCTACCATATTTCATAGTCATAGTGTGCAGCAATCGATAATAAAATCCTAATGGATTTAATCATTGCTACTGGTGAAAAGGTTTCATCATAATCCACACCTTTTTTTTTGTATAACCTTTTGCCACCAGTCTTGGTTTGAAATGCTCCACATTACTATTCACACTTCTCTTTCTCTTGAAGATCCATTTACATCTTATAGGCTTAACACCTTGAGGTAGATCCTCTAGAGTCCAGATATGGTTAATGCATGGAATCAATCTCAAAGTGCATTGATTTCTTCTATTGAACAAAATCAATATCCTTCAATGACTCTTTGTAGGAAAATGGGTCTGACTTGAAAGTGTTAGAAACCATGTGTAACTCTTCCACCTTTGATCATCTTTATTGAGAAGTGTCAAACGAGTTGGAGGCTTGATGGACCTCTCACTCCGTTGAGGCTTTTGGGGTTGATTCACTTTAGTGGGTATGTCAATAAGAGGCACAATAGGTGCAAAAGGTTCTTGACCATTAGATATTTCTTTTATGACCACTGGATCCGATCTATAAGTGACCAAATCTTCTTCAAGGAACGTTGCATGTTTACTAACTAAAACATTTTGATCAACAAGGTCATAGAAGTAATAACAATAGTTGTTTTAGGGTATCCTAGGAAGTAGTTTCTATTTGTTCGAGATTCCAGCTTATCTGTTTGTTGCTTCCTTATATGTGCAATGCAACCCCAAACCCTAATATGTTGTAGGCCAGGCTTTCGCCCATACCACAACTCAAAGGGTGTTTTAGGCACAGATTTTGTTGAAACCCTATTCAAAATAAAGATTACGATATCCAAGGCAAAACCCAAACAAACGCAGGTAATTCTGAATAACTAAGCATAGGGCATGGTTTTGTCTCTCTACTACATGTTGAGGTGTCCTTGGGGCTGTCAACTGAGAAAGAATCCTAGCTTGCTTTAAATAGTCCCTGAACTCATCCGATAAATACTCTGATTAAAGGGTCTTGATGCACTTATCCAATTGCGTTTCTACCTCAACTCAGAGCTCTTTGAACTTTTCAAAGGTTTTCAATTTTCAGTGCATTAGGCAAATGTATCCATATCAAGAGTAGTCATCAATGAAGGTTATAAAATATTTATAATTATACCTCGCTTGAACATATATGGGACCACATACATCAGAGTGTATTTCCAACAAGTCCTCACCTCTTACCCTTAGATGAAAAGGGTTTCTTGGTTATTTTTTCTTGTAGACAAGATTCACAGGTTTGGTAAGGTTTTACCTTTAGACTTTCCAAAAGGCCATCCTTGACCAACCTGTTAATTCTATCTCCTCCAATATGACCGAACCTAAGGTACCAAAGATAAGTGGAACTATCTAGAGCTGATTTTCATTTTAAAGTTACATTTGAAAATTTATTTGCATTTAAAACAAGTTTTAAGAAATACAAACCATTCTATAAACAACCGATTGTAATAAATAAACCATTCAAATGAATAGATAGTTTAAATCTAAATTGAAATGAATATCCATCAACAACCAGTTTAGAAACAGAAACAATATTCCTTCTAAAGGAAGGAACATAAAAACAATCTTTCAAAATTAAAATTATTTTTTTAAAATACAAACTAAATTCTCTTATGGCCTCTGTTGTGGCCTCAGCTCTAGTTCGCATCTTGAGACGAATCTCATCTTTGTTGAGTCTTCTTATCATCCTGAACCCTTGTAACATATTATAAATATGGGTGGTTGAACTAGAGTCTACCAACAACGTATTAGATGATTCTTCTGAAAAATTAGACTTATAAAGGACATAGGTTTTAGATATACCTTCATCTGGCTTCTTCTTCAGAATCGCCAGGTATCCATGATAATTTCTCTTCTAATGCCCATCCTTTTTACAGTAAAAGTAAGGTCCCTTCTCATGTTTCTTACTTTTCTCCACTCCCTTACTACCATAAGGGTCTTATCCTTATTGGTCTTCTTCTTCTTCTTACATTTTGATTATGAAGAAGAAGGCTTCTTTTTAGTAGACAAGACCTCAAGCTTTTGCTTCTTATGTGACACTTCCACTTCTTACAATATGTGTCCTAGCTCTGGAAGCTCTACATAAATTTTATTCATATTATAATTACAAATAAAAGATCCGTCGATTTCCTAAGGCATTGAGTAGAATATGACATCAATTTTATAGTTCAAGTTAAAGGATGTCCCTATGGCTTCTAGTTCTTTGAATAAATTCTATAATTTCATCATATGGTCAATAACTGAAATCTCTGAAGTCATCTTAGTGCTGTGGAGGAGGGTGACAAGCTGATGATGTGCATGAATGTTTTTCTTACTATACAGTTTCTTCAACTCCTACAACATGTCTTTAGCAAAACTTTGATCCTCTACAGAATCCTTAATGGTCTTGTCTATTGAATTTAAAATAAGAAGCTTGGCCTTAGACATGTTTTGTCTAAACAACTCATAGGCAGCTTTCTCCTCGCCCTCCATAGTATCAGGGAATGAAGGTCTTCATCTTTTATGACAGAAATTAGACCTTCTACAGTTAGGAGCAATTTAATGTTCCTCCTCTAATCAACATAGTTGGGTCCAGTCAAGATGTGATCTTTAATGAGGGTAGAATAGTTCATTTGGCTTGACATATTGAATTTCTATATGATATATAAGAAAAAATTAACATGATTAATATCGTTGAAAAGAAGGGGTAAGTCTAAATACAAACGATAACCCAACCTTACGCTTTCCTTTAGCTATGAGATGTGATTGGAACATCTCAACCCTTATGCACATGACTTAACCTATCAGAGTTCATTATATACATGTTGTTTGAGTGGATTATTCTGTCTGTCTCAAAGACTTCCAATACTTTTGGTCACTTGAGTATCATGTCCATTCCTATCGACTAACATACACTCAAGTCAAGTGTATACCCTTTGTTTCAGAGTGAATCATAGCATCATGGGCTAGTGTCCACTATCGCAGTACACATCCCACTGACCATGTTCTCTACCTGTCACATATGTGATAAATGAAGAAGGTCACAAAGAACTACTCAAGCATTATCCTATTGACATCTGTAAAAATATATTAATATGATCTCTACATTTACCAACTAAGGGAGGCTATGAAAATCCCACCAGTTTGGGTTTTTCATATCACACTTGTTTTTAAGTTTAGGGAAACGAGAACCGTTATCTTCTAAAAACATAATAGGGTGATAATATCACCATTCATCACATGTAACTAGGAATCATAAAAAAATTATCCACATGAAATATAAAATAAAACCTTAGTGGTTATGGGATAACATCTGAAATCATATTGATTTTGACATCACATGCAAGTCATTTTGATTCCAAGATAGGTGGGAGTAATATAGCTTCTTTAATTACTCCCACACAACAAAATTATGTGATGATGCAATGCAAATAATTATAACCAAGATAACTTTTACATTGAAATAAAACAAAAAACTTGATTCTCCATCTCCCGCCGTTACCTTTAAGCAATCTCTTCCTTCAGTCTTTTCACTATCAAATAAAATAAAATGCCTAATTCTATTACATTCCTTTAAAATAAAGAAACCTTGGGAAACCAACCCACCATTTGGGCTGCCCAAGGGGAGTACATAATTTTATAAAAAAAAAAAAGGGGGAGAGAGAGAAGGAGAGTGAGAAACAAAATACAAACCACCACATAAATGCATGCCATGCTATCTATATATCCATAATCATTGTCCATTTTAAATCCCATAACTACTAACAATATCATAACTTTTACACATGTTAAGTATTTGATTCTTTTAATTTCATTCCAATAATGTGAAAAAATAACAACTATAAAAACCACACAAAATTATACTAACATTTAGTAAAAACTCATGTAATCATGTCATGTGAAAATCAAGTGTGCATCTTATCTCATACACATGCACATACAACATATTAAAATTAAATCATATTTAATGTAAAATAGATACTTAGGTACAATGGCCCATAAGAAAGACTGTAGTTCATACCATAACGAGCTCTTATAATGAAAGGAACCCATAACTAAAGAAAAATAATCTTTTATAAGCAATTGGGCTTAAAGTCCAGACCAATAGAACTTAACCTAAAGCTCATAACAGCTCCAATAACATTTTATGGGCAATTGGGCCTAAAGCCCAGAATGTTAGAGCTTCACGTAAAGCCCATAACCACCTATATGTTTTAAAGAAACTTGAGCCTATTATAAAAGGGACAAAAAGGTCCTTTCATTAAAAAAAGAAAAAAAAGAAAAAAAGAAAAAACTCTACTTATCATCTTCATCTTCTTTCTTATGAATACATCTACCCAGCTGCCGGGTTTGTGTTTCCTAAATTTTTTTTTATTTTTTATTTTTTTTAATAATAATAATAATCAACCACAATACCACCAAGGTCGGCCGAAGCCAGCCAAGGTGGCACGATGCTAGGAGGATGCGACTTGGCCGAGAGCCAACAAAGTTACATGAAATTTTTTTTTTTTAAATAAAATAAGAGTTTACTATTCTAAATAGTACGTTATCGTTCATGTGAATAGTGATATACATGATTTTTTTTTTATATATTAACAAAAATAAAATAAAATAAAATAAAAAAATAAAAAAATAAAACATGAGTTTGTTAACTATTCTGTGAACGGTACACTACTGCTGTAATTAAACGAAATGTCTCCCACCAATAGAGAGTCTCTGATACCATTGAATGTGCGGAAACAATTTGGATCGTTCCACTGGTAGGGTCAGACATTCAAACTGTTGTTTTATGATTGTCCTTGTTGACAACTCGGCCACGTGGCGATGATGATGTAGCCAGTTTGGGTGACATAGATGAAAATGATGACATGAAAGTGTCTAGTGTCAATGATGAGATAACAGAATTCCTTGGTATGCATGGAATGGTTTAATACATCCTTAGTATGTGGTGCAGGTTTCTGGATCAAAACTGGTAAAATTGGCCTATTTACGATCAGGAGCATTTTCGACAGTGAAAATGATATTTTTGGAAGATTGTTTCTTCATAAAAAATATAAATTGTAATTTATCTAGTCCAGTGCATCTGATTTTCTCGTATTCCGATACCGTATGAAAAAGTTACGACATTTGTGGCAATCAAGGGCAGTTTGGGCATTGAAGATGATTTTTTTAAAGGAAGTGTTCTGCATATAACAATATAAAAAAAATCCAATATTTCCAACAGTTCTGATTTCATCGCGTTCCGATTTCGTATGAAAAAGATACGTTATTGGAAAGTCTAGGGGAATTTTGGTCTTTATACATGAATGAGTCAGATGATTAAGTCTTCTAAAAAGTCGTAGAGCATCTAGTTATGGTTCCAACGCACTTCATTTCATCTCGATCGGATATCGTATGAAAAAGTTATAAGTGTTTCTGTAAAGCCGGTTCGAAAATCCAAACCGAAAATCCATCAGTTGCTCTCGGTGTTAGGTGGATTTTTTGGAATTTATTTTTGAAATTTGAAGGGCTTTTGTGTAATTTCAAGATTTTAAAGGTCTGAGTTACAAGGGGTCTTTAAGCACTGAAATATATGGAGGCAGGGGTTTGATTGTAATAAGGAGGAGTAAAGAGAAGTGAAATAGATGGTCCAGATTCGACCACGTAGGCTTGATGCCCATCCAAAGGCTGCTGAGATTTTGCGCTGACATGGACGAGATAGATGCTTGTGCATAGGATTTGATTGGTTAGGTGCATAATCCTTGATGCACTAGCACTATAACTTATCAAGGTATGTTGTGGTGTTTCATGCGTGCATAGAAAGTATAAAAAAGATTCCGATCTTAAGGATCTCATGAGATCTGATTAAAGCCATCATGGAGGATTCGGATCCAATGGTCGATAAGCCTTTCACTTTTGTGAGTGGGAGACAAGCTCCCTTAAAATCCGAAAAAGCAACCAATCAAAGATCGATAACAAAAAGTGCATGCTGACCGCTGATGTCAGTATGACGTCATTAGTTGACTATCTTATTCAAATCTTGTGGTTGAGATTTACTATCCGTTATTTTAATCGGACGGTCTAGATTAAGAGATTCTCCTTGATGAGATCTACGGCCAAATTTGCGCCCCTGTTGCACGCGCCGCCAGTGTAGCCTACGCCACTCATATGAAGATTCTATTTTAGGCTATCTCATTGCTCAAACTTCAAATGGTCATATCTCCCTCATTTTAACTCGGACTTGGGTGAACCAAGTTGCTGCTTCTTTGTTTTTTCAATCCCTACACCATGGAAGTAAGAAAAATGAGTTTAAGTGAAGGAAGGCTACGATTTTGGTAAGAGAAGCTTCCCCCTCTTTGTTGGTCCTTGAATGAACATGAATACTTTATGATAAATGTTCTTAGGCTATTAAATGAGGTAAAAGAGGTGGTTGAGGTGTGTTAGTGATACATTAATTCAAAGCCAAGGAGGAAGAGAAGAAAGTAATGATGTGTTTGCTTTAAAGAGCAAGAAGCCAAGGAGAGAGAAAGTGTAAGCACCAAACTTGTCAGTACAAGTTTTCAGTCATCCCAGGCAATCGGTTATGAGATTCTCTAACCTTTGATTTATATTATATGCATGTATGGATGTTAGGGATAATTGCAGATGAATGTATACATGCTAGGTTAGTTGTGGATGAACTGTAAGCATGCTAGCTAGTTGTGGATGTATATGCTAGGCAGAGCTTGACTGTAGGGCATTGATATAAGCCCAATTTAATTGTATTCTTTATTGAGTGCTTAGTGGGTGCTAAGCATTGGGAGTGGGTGCTCCATGTAGTGGGTGCCACACATTGTACCGGCACTTCTAGTGCCATCTCAGCTTCGGCTTGAGAAAATTAGGTGTGGATGCTCCCGACTATGGGTACAGTCAAAAGTAGTGTATTGAGTAGGTACGAAGCCTTTACAGGCACTACTCCGAGGATGTAGGTAAATTGCCGAGTCTCGTAAAAACCTTGTGTTGTGGATGCTTGTTGTTTGTATTTTATATTGAAGTGCGTGGAATGTGGAATGGGTGTGCACACTTGGAAGTGCCTATGAGAGGCTGAGTGCGCATACGACTGTATGCAAATAGGGATAGGTGTATCAGATTTTTCTTAGCCAGACATCGGACAGGTTTTTAGGGATCGAAATTGGACTCACTGATTCACCCCCCTCTTAATGACTGTCGGGTTACAACAATTGGTATCAGAGCTGATACTCAGTGATAGTTTGATCAATAGCTGAGTGATCCAAAGGCGTGATAGTGACAGTATGGTAAGTGAAGGCTATTCAGGATATGCACCAAAGTTTAATGGATCTGACTTTATCTTGTGGAAGAGGAGAATGCAGTCGTACCTAGGTTCACTAGGTTATGATGTTTAGATATCAGTTTTGATTGGGTACAGGAACCTGAAGGAGGTCCAGTTGACAATGAAGCTAAGAAGGCTTATTGTTACAATCAAAAGGTTGTGAATGCAATATTCTCAGCATTAGATAAGAGTGTGATGACTAAGGTAATGGATTGTGACTCAGCCAAGGATATCTGAGGAAGACTGAAGAGCATTTATGAAGGAGATGAAATAATAAGGAAAGCAAAGCTTCAGACCTTCAGAGGCCAGTTTGAAAGTATACTAATGCAAGAGGGAGAGAATATTGACACCTATATGACCAGGGTAAATGAAGTGGTCAACTCTATTAGGGGTCTGGGAGCCAATCTAGAGGATTCAGTTGTTTGTCAGAAAATCCTAAGATCTTTGTTGCCCAAGTATGACTCCAAGGTATCAGCTATTGAAGAGGCAAAGGACCTAGACACTATCACTCTTAATCAAGTGCATGGCACTTTCACAGCTCTTGAAATGAGATGGAAAAAGGGCAAGTCCACTGACAAACAAGCTGCTTTCAAGACAATGAAAAATTTGAAAATCAAGGAAAAAGAAGCAGTCTGTGGAGGATACTGATGAGAGTGAAGATGAAGTTACAGCTCATTTCACTAGAAAGTTGAAAAGGGGAATAGGAAAATATAAGGACAAGTTACCTTTCAAATGCTTCAATTGTGGAAGGGTTGGACATTTTGCAGCCAAGTGTCCTAACCAACGAAAAATAGAAAGTGATGAAGATGAAAGTGGAAAGAAAATTCATTTCAAGGGAAAGAAGAAATTCTTCTCAAACAGATACAAGGACAAGAAGAAAAGTTTGGTTTCTAAGAAATGCAGTGACACATCTGATGAAGAGTCTGAAAAATCATCTAATGATGAAGATGATGAGGCTATGTTTATGGTCTCAATAGATATGGAAGAAAACAAAGAAGATTCTTCTAGTAGGGAAGATTTTACCGAAGAAGAAGAGGAAGATGAAAAATCACATCTAGAGGCTGAACTCACAGTTGCCCTTAGAGAGCCTAAAAGATAAAGGAAGAAAGTGAAAAAGGTCACTTAAGACCTTAAGGGGCAAGAACAAATAGTTCTTGAGTTGAGAGATCAAGCCAATAAGTCAAGAAAGACCTTAGATGTCACACCCTGCTCCCATCGAATCGGGCTGGACCGGTTAACACCGTTAACCCAAACTCGCCAAGATATCTCGACATCAGATTCTACCACAGCATACCCACAACTAATAAAAACTTATCAGATCAGCGGAAGACTAGGTTTACCTGTGAATATTCCCATAATACTTCATACCCGAATTGTGATACAATAGTTATATACATGTGGGCCCGAAGGCATGATATTTACACAATAAAAGTACAATTCACATATCAAGTATATAAAGGAAACCATAAAAATCAGAGTATACAGCTCGGCTTGGTATCAAAGGCTAGAGCTCACCAAGATCAAGGTTTGAGCCCACTCAGATCATATGGTAGAGCTCACTGGCCTCAAAATGGAGCTCAGCTGCATCGAATCTGGGTCCCATAGCACAACTCTCGCATGAGCGACAAGGCGTTCTAACTCCTCAGGGGTCCACCAGTCTTCTTCGGGGAACTCAACTATGGGACCCACCCCGTGCTCATCAGATGTATGACCTGCAAAGTCATCTAAAAAGGGGTGCACACGTGGGATGAGCTCACTAGCTCAGTAAGTGGAAAGATGGACCACACAGCAGTCCACACAACGAAACACAATCATATGCACTACATGCAATGTATTACATTTTAAATCACATCCACCTAAGCAACATTACTAAGTCTTCGGTTTAGTACTACTACAGCCACAGTGCACGTATACTCCGGGAACGAGCCGCGAACTCCATCCCGCGATACGCCCATAGGGCTGTCGGAGAAGGCCCACCGTGAGTACTCAGAAAAATAAAAACATACCGACCACCGGCTCTCAACAGAAAAGTAAATGACTGAAATTAAAGGTGCTGACTCAAAGAATTTAAAAGCAGTACGATTGGCCCTCTTGAATATACCATCGGGGTTGCCGACTGTCCTAATGACCCGCCGGGCGTTATGTCTAACCGCCACAGTGACCCGACAACCGCGACCACTACTTACCCCAAATGGTAACCCAACACCTTAACCCCTGTTGGGAAGGGTCGTAGCACGGATGGTGAAAATCCTAAACCGTATGCTCCTGTATGACAATAGTACGATTGCATAGTGCCACCACGTCCCATACCATGGGCCACCAATGCACTCGTGTCCAAGCCGACTACGGCATCTAATCTATTAATGCATTATGCATAAAGATGTCAACATTCATCACATAAGCATCTCATCACTTGGCATTTAGAAAGTAACATAACACACATGCATAACAATGTGAGAATGACTAATCTACATAGCATATTCATGATGGCATGACTAGACTAGATACATTTAAATGAATGCCAAACAATGCCTTGAAACAAGGCCAAACGTCCTCTCCCCACTTACCTGTAGTGTACAAGGATTTTACTCGGTACGGGTGAGATCCGGTGCGAGAAGCATAGGATTTGGTGAACCTAACATGATTGAGCGGGGTTAGTACTTCACCATTTTGAATCAAAATTAACACGATCCAATGACACGATCATGTTTAGAATCCTAAAAAGAGGTCACACGTCCGATTTGGGTCCAATCGGACGTAAGAATCACATTTGGGGCCTCTCGTGGGTCGACACCACCGCCGCCCACCGGTCCGCCCATCGTCCGGACCGGCGGCAGGTTGGGCCGATTGTCTGCCGGTCTGGCCCACCAATTGGGCCAGGGGGCCTGTTAAGACCGACGGGGGTGGCCCGCCGTTAGCCCGTTGTGCCCGAGGGCCCCGCCTCTCAGTGTGCTCACAAAGTGCCGATGGCCCACCGGTCTTGGCGGGAAACCTGCTGTTTCTTCCCAACTTCCTCCATTCTTTGGGGATTCAAATGGGGCTTTTCCAAATCCATTCTTCACACTTTCAAAGTCTCATAGGATGGTTCTAACCTAGATCTAGGTTAGATTCAAGTGATGGGAAGCCATCTTACCTTCTTTGCTCAAGAATACCTTCAAACCCTCAAAATCACTTCAAACCCACAATGCTTCTCCAACCTTGTTAATACCTCTTCAAATCCTTCAAGATCAACACATAAATCATCTATTAAACCTTAGATTCCTCATTTCAAAGGGGATTTACAAGATCTCAAGAAACCCTACTCAAATCAAGGATTTTTCCTTGGGTATGGTGAATGTTTAAGGAACCCAACTTTACTTACCTCTAAATGTAGATCTAGTGTTGAAGATCACTCTTCCGGTGCCGGAACGGGAAGATCAAGCTTCGGCGCCGCTGAAATCCTTCTCTTCTTCCTCTTCCTTCTCTTCCCTTCTTCTTCCCTTTCTATTCTCTCTCCTCTTTACTATCCTCACCAACGTACGAGTGTCATAAATGAAAAGAAAAGAAAATCATAAATGCTATATATATACTTCTTAATTAACTAAATAGTTCACATGGTTGGGTCACTCAGGTGGGTGGGTGCGCCCACCTGTCCGCCCACCTGAGGGCCAAAACTTGGGATTTTGACAGAGTTCAGGCCCCGGCGCGACCCCACCCCTTGCATACGATATAATATACGTATATACCTTAATATACGGCTATAATACCTGCTTTATCTATACATGGCCTTATGATAGGTGCATGTACACAGCTTGGGTACTCCCGTCTCTTCTGGCACTGGCTTGGACTTGTCGGGCCAGTCGGTGTTTAAGGTCACCCTTGCCATCATAGTCCATAAGGAGCCCGCTCTAACTCTCTCCGGTTCGGGTCCTACATAGTTAAACCTGGTCAACCGTGTAATCAGACCGGGTTTAAGAAGTAGGGTATTACATTTACCCCCCCTTCTGAAAAATTTCGTCCTCAAAATTACGTACCTGGTTGATCAAAAGATGAGGGTACTTGGCTTGCATTTCATCCTCTTTCTCCCAAGACGCTTCTTCAAGTGAATGATTAGCCCATCGCACCTTTACATAGGAAATGGAGCGGTTGCGAAGGGTTTTCACCTTTCGGTCCAACATTTCAGCTGGCTGCTCTGTATAGGTCATATCAGCTTTAAGGTATTTTGGCTCCACGGGTAATACATGAGAGGGATCATGAACGTATCGCTTCAGCATGGATACATGGAATACATTATGAACATCCCCAAGTGAAGGTGGCAAAGCAAGCATATAGGCTACTGAGCCAACCCGGGCTAAGATCTCGAATGGTCCAATGTATCTTGGGCTCAACTTCCCCTTTCTGTGAAACCTTTGCAGCCCTTTAGTAGGAGAGATCTTGAGAAATACCTTTTCTCCTGGCTGAAATTCAATGTCTTTTCTGCGGGTGTCCGATAGCTTTTTTGACAGATCGAGTCGCTTTAATCCGTTCTCGAATAACGTCGACTTTGTCACAAGTCATCTGTATCATCTCAGGTCCTAACATTCAACGTTCGCCTACCTCATCCCAATACAAAGGAGTTTTGCACTTCCTGCCATATAATGCCTCATACGGAGCCATCCCAATTGTAGCTTGGTAGCTGTTGTTATAGGCAAACTCCATAAGAGGTATGTATTCTTCCCAACTGCCATTCATCTCCATTGTACATGCCCTGAGCATGTCCTCTAATATCTGTATGGTTCGCTCCGACTGACCATCCGTCTTTGGGTGGAAGGCAGTACTCAAATTCAACTGCTATCCCAAGGCACGCTGTAAGCTTTTCCAAAATCTGGAAGTGAAACTTGGGTCCCTATCTAATACAATGCTCACTGGCACTCCATGTAAGCGCACTATGTTGTCCATGTAAAGTTGTGCTAGTTTGGCCTTGGAGAACTTGGTCTTGATGGGAATGAAATGAGCAGTCTTGGTAAGCCGATCAACGATCACCCATATCGCCTCTATTCCCTTAGGTGTACATGGTAATCCGGTGACGAAGTCCATTGTAATCCTCTCCCACTTCCATTTTGGTACTGGGAGTGGCTGAAGAGTACCATAAGGTCGATGCCTCGCAGCTTTTACTTTCTGGCATGTGAGACAAGTCACCACATACAGAGCTATTGTGACTTTCATGCTTGGCCACCAGTAATTTTGTTTGAGGTCTTTGTACATCTTGGTACTTCCGGTGAAGTGAGTACTTGAGCTATGTGCTTCTCGACTATCTTATCTTGTATATCCAAATCATCGGTACACACCGCCTCGAAACATCAATGCCCCATCACCGGCTAAAACAAAATCTGGTCGCTCATTGTTTGATCTTGAACCTTAACCCCGATCCGCCGCAATTCAGATCCAAAGGTTGTTTCATTATTACCTCTTGCCTAATAGCTGGATGCACTCAGAGGTCATATGATACAAATAACCATTTAAGATTTTCTGGTTGACGTTCCAATTCTAAGGTTGCTCCTTCATACAAGAGGGCTTCATCCATTAGCATCACCTCTTGCACGAGTGGTGGGCTGACAGCTAAGCATGAGAGTGACACAGTCTGTGCCTTCCGACTCAACGCATCTGCCACTTCATTTGCCTTGCCGGGATGATACTGAATGTCACAATCATAATCCTTCATGAGCTCAAGCCATCTCCTCTATCTCATGTTCAAATCATTCTGGGTGAAGAAGTACTTCAGACTTTTGTGATCACTATATATCTCACACTTCTCCCTATACAAATAATGTCGCCAAATCTTAAGGGCAAAAATGACTACGGCTAGCTCTAAGTCATGAGTGGGGTAGTTCTTCTCATACTCCTTTAGTTGTCAGGATGCATATGCTATTACTTTACCGCGTTGCATGAGAACGCAACCCAAACCAACTTTGGAAGCATCAGTGTAGACTGTCATTCCACCTGTGCCTTCAGGGATGGTCAACACAGGGGCCGACACCAACCTCTTCTTTAATTCCTGGAATTTCTTCTCACATTCCTCTGCCCAGTCGAATTTTACACCCTTTTTGGTTAATTTAGTCATTGGTGCTGAGATTCGGGCAAAATTCTCGATGAAACGTCGGTAGTATCCGGTCAAACCCAAGAAGCTTCTAATTTCAATGACATTCTTGGGGCTTTCCCATTCCACTACTGCTTTCACCTTATCAGGATCTACTTCGATTCCGGCTGTAGACACTACGTGGCCCAGGAATCCAACTTGTTCAAGCAAGAATTCACACTTGCTGTACTTGGCAAACAACTGTTGTTCTCTCAACCTCTGTAACACCATTTTTAAGTGTTGAGTGTGCTCCTCTTCGGTCTTGGAGTAGATCAAGATGTAATCAATAAAAATAATTACCCATTTATCGAGCACATCCTGAAATACTCGATTCATTAGATCCATGAATGCTGGCGGTACATTGGTTAACCCAAAAGATAACACTAGGAACTCATAGTGACCATACCGAGTCCTAAATGTTGTTTTAGGTATATCACTGCTCTCTATCTTGAGCTGATAATAGCCTGATCGAAGGTCTATCTTTGAAAATACCCTGGCACCCTGCAACTGGTCAAATAAATCATCAATGCGTGGTAATGGATACCGGTTTTTAATGGTTAGCTTATTCAATTCCCGGTAATCTATGCACATACGCAAGCTGCCATCCTTCTTCTTGACAAACAACACCGGGGCACCCCAAGGTGAAACACTTGGGCGAATAAACCCCTTTTCCAATAATTCCTACAACTGCATCTGCAACTCCTTCAATTCAGCTGGTGCCATCCTGTATGGAGCCTTAGATACTGAAGCTGCTCCAGGAGTCAAATCTATGGCAAACTCCAACTCTCTATCAGGTGGTAAATGCATCAGATCATCTGGGAAAACATCGGGAAACTTTTTAACCACCTTTACCTCTTCTAGAGGTGTAATCCTTGCATCAATATCAAGTACCGATGCTAAGTAACCCTGACATCCATTTTCTAGCAATTTTACCGCTTGAAGAGCAGAGACAAGGACCTTCCTCACCCGTTTCATTTTATCTGCTCGGTATACCAATTCTTTCCTTCGCATCGTCACCCTAATCAGCTTTTCAGCACACATCACATTAGCTCGATGAGCCGACAACCAATCCATACCCAGTATAACATCAAAATTTTGCATATTGAACTTAATGAGTTGTGCCTCAAAATTCTTTCCACTAATTTCCACTGGGCACGGCCCATACACTTCCTTCAACTGTGTAACTTTACCAGTAGGCATACTAACAATCATTCCGTGATCTAGGATCCTGGGTGGCATCCTAAGTTTCTCTGCAAATCTCTTAGATGCGAATGAATGAGTAGCTCTTGAATCGAATAAAACATAGGCTGGTATGCCTGATATGGATAGGACACCTAGTGTAACAATGTATATAATTTCAGCAGGTCATCAATATTTAACATAAAAAAATTCTTAATTTAAAATGTACCTGCTACTACTCAGATCGCCTCCTTCCTCACCGATAGAGCATACATCCCTCCTCGGTTGATTCCCGAGCTAAGGGAGGTCGAGCAGATGGTCGGCCGGAGGGCAAGGCTGGTCCGACCGACGCTCTTTTGCATAATGCCCATATGAATGGCGCTTGAAGCAACGAATCGAGATGTCGGATCAAGGGGCCCTCTGACTTGACCCTGAAATGGAGGTCGAGGTGGCCTTGGAGTTGTAGGTGCCGCACCAGTGTTCGGGCGAAAAGAGGTGGAACCCAAACCACCAGCTGGTCTAGGAGGGTAGCCAGATGGCCTATAGGGCTTCTTATACATAGGCCCAGAACTGTACGATCCGCGGTATGCCTTGGAGGAGTTTCCCATATCCGGAAATGGGTTTGATCTTTTCCACAGTCCAGGGGTGAGGGACTGTTCTCCCTTTTACTTATCCTCCATGGTCTTGGCCTTCTGCACAATCTGGCCATAGTCAGTCAAATCCAATACCTCAAGTACAGACCCAATGGATGCTTTTAGGCCCTTTAGGAATCTTGCAGCCTTCCCTTCAGCTGTCCGCATATGCCTTGGGGCAAAATGGAACAAGCTCTCAAATTATTGTTGGTACTCAAGGACAGTCTTACTTCCTTGAGTTAAAGCCATAAACTCGCTCCTTGCGGTCTCTCAAGTCGTGGATAATGGTTGTCTAAGAACAACTCCTTGAACTGCTCCTGTGTGGGTTTGGATGGGCAGCCAACAATATGGGCTTGGAGGCTTGCCACCAAGAATTTGCCTCCTTCTTGAGTTGCAACCCAACACAAATGAGTTTCTGTGCGTCCGTGCACTCAAGCACCTCAAATATTTTCTTTAGTTCTTGGATCCATTGGTCCGGTTCCAGAGGGTCACTCCCCACCTTAGAGAGTACAGGTGGTAAGTTCCTCTTGAATGACTCCACTACCTTTGACATATTATTCATCGACAGATAATTGGGAGCATAAACCGGGTAGTAATAGTATGGAGGGGGTACCCCATACGGAGGAATGCCAAAGGGTGGATTTGGAGGTGTACCCCCCACTTGTGGTCCCGTTCCCGACCCTACAGGCGGGTCCTGTGGAGTGAGTACCCGGGGAGGTTGACCCAATTGAGAAAGGTCCAATTGTTGCTGAATAGTAGTCATAAATGCTTGCCTTGTGAAGCATTTGTTCTCGAAAAGCTCTGTGACTACTGAATTATGGTAGCAACATCTCCCGGAGTAATAACCGGTGGAGGGTCCGGGAGTGTAGTCATAGGTGGGTCCCTATATGCCCCACCCTGACCAAGGGTCTCTGGAGGTGGTGGAGGTGAGGTTTGCCCCACAGAGCGGGACCTCCTGGGATTTAGTGGTCGACCGACCGGACGAGGACCACGCGAGGTACCTCAGGCATTGCTGTCGGATCTAGTACGTACCATCGTATCCCTGTACCTGGAACATATCACGCACCACATTGGTTAGACACCATAGAATTGATTTCGGCACACAATTATATGCCATTACATGGGGAACTGTAGTGCATGATAGTCTGCAACTAACCGCAACTTAATTCCAAGATACAGGGCTAGTGCCCCAACAAGTATGTCAATGGTCCCACTTGACCATAACACATTAACATAGGAATGATAACAATAATAATAATCAATATAACCATATGAGTAATATAATAAAAAAAAATTTCAAAATTTTCCCAATTTCCATAACCGTGGACTGCACCGGCGGGTAGGGGCCCGTCGGTCCCAGAACCTCAAACCGGTGGGTGACACCGACGGGCAAGGGGCCTACCGGTCGGCCCGCGGTCCTCGGCCGAGAACAGGAATGTGGCCCACAGGCCCTGTTCTGTCTTACCTCCTTCCTTTCCTCTTTCTCTCTCTCCCTCTCTTCCTTAGGCGATCTTGGAGGTCTCCTCGGCGCTTCCACTCGCGGTTCCACTCATCAACCTGACGCGTTTGAGAAGATTCACATCTCCCACTTCCAAGTAAGTTCTCCTTCTCTTTTTCCTCAGAATTTTCACTTGGGGGGTAAATCCATGTGTAGACTTTAACCTAGGCTTCCTTTCCATATTTCTTTCCATAGAATAGCATTTCCATGTGATTGTGATGTTCCTCTTGTGGTCATTCCTAGTTTATTAGGATTTATCTTCCCATTTGGAGAAAAACCCCAAATCGTGCCCTAGTTTTCCCAATTTGGGGATTTCTTCAATTCTCGCTCCCTTTCTCCAATTAATGATTCCTTTATGATGCATTACACTTGATTTGTGCTTAACATGCTATAGATTTCATGAAATGTCCCTTATGCTTGGAATCCCCATGTCTTCCCATGAAAACCCCTATTTTGTGTTGGGTTTCTTTGATTTTTCTTTACATACTTGGTAATTGTGAACCTCCATGGTCTATTAGAGTATGTTTTTGCATGTTCATGATCTCGCTACCATGGCATTTCCGTCTTAGACCTATAGTTTCAAGTTTTACTCCATTGTGAATGAATTTGCGCATTGAAATTGAATCCTCTCATGTTACATATGCTCCTTGCTGTCATTTTGCTATCATTTTGCTGTTTTATCATGTCTCCGCTTTGTCACTTACCGTGCATCCTGTCCATAGGCTCCCTATCATTCCTAGCTTGTCGCCTTTTCCATTTTGCGAGAATTTGAGTTTTGGGGCTCCCCTTTACTGCTGTCATTTTCCTTTCTTTACTCACCCTGCTTTCCTCTTTTCTTGCCAAGATGTCATCTCACACCAGCAAGGGACCCTCTTCTTCTGGCGTTCGACGTAAGACTACCACTTCTAAGAGGAAGAGTGTGGGAACCAGCTCTTCATCCCCCCGCACAGGGAGACCCAGACCTGCCCGGTCGGACCCTTCGGACTATGACGAGGAGCTCTTCCATAGTGCAGAGGCAGCAGCCAACTGGCCGATTTTCCTGAAGAGGTCGGTGATGATGGAGAAGATCATGGTAGTCAACGACTTCCACAAGGCTCGGCTTCAGGAGAGGTTCTTAGCACTGGGATGGGAGTCTATCCTCCACGTAGACCGTCCATGCTACGAGCAGCTAGTTCGCCAGTTCTACTACAACTTGGAGGTTTCTTATCCGTACGGGGAGTACACCATAGTCAGCTTGGTGAAGGGGGTAGACATCCAGCTGACGGTGGATACCTTGGCCAACATCTTGGGCATATCGACAGCTGGGCACCGATACTACAGTCCTCCCAGGAGTAAGCCTCTAGGACCATTCATGAGCTTGGAGACGCCGGACTTCATCTACGAGACCATCTGCAGCAGCAGTACCCGTCGAGAGTCCGAGACGTCCTTCTACCCCGAGGTTCGCTTATTTGCCCGTTTGGTCCAGTTCAACCTGCTCCCCAGAGGAGGTCATCAGAACCAAGTGGGTCTCATGGTGGCCTTCATCGCTTTCTGTATCTACACGGCCGTAGAGGGAGGTGTCGAGCACTTATGCCTGCCGTACATCATTCTCAAGACGATCGAGCACCATACTTCCCACCCTGAGGATGGAGGATTCCCCTATGGCAGGATCCTCACTAGGATCTTCGAGTTCTTCGGGGTGGACCTGAGTGGCGAGGAGGGGAAAACTCTGGCTGATAGGTTCGACAGGGGTAACCTCTTGAGGATGGGTCTCCATACCCTCATGGATACACCTCCGAGAGTAGGAGCTCAGAGAGGTAGGGGTAGGAGGGCTGCCCCTATGGAGGATGTCCACATGGAGGAGGAGTCCAGCGGGGATGATGAGGACTATGTTCCTCAGGACGAGGAGGATGATCTGGTGGGTGATGACATCCCTGAGGAGGCGCCTCAGGAGTCAAGAGGCCCCGATCCTAGTTCCTCCAGAGCTGCAGCCTCACAGCATAGAGCCCCACCACCTGGGAGTGGTGCATACGACTTCGAGGGCATGATGTCCACCATGCGGGCCTTGCAGGATGGCCAAGTTCAGCTACTGAGAAGGCTGGACAAGAGTGCTTCCAGGGAAGAACGCATCTTGGAGAGGCAGGCTACTTTGGAGAACTCCTTTCTCCAATTGGGCCAGGACTTGAGCACCACGGCCAACGCCATGTCAGCAGATTTTGGCCGACTACGGAGGGCGGTACGACTGGTGAACGAGAAGTTTGACTACTACGACCATCGCCTCGACGTTAACTCTAGACCTCCAGCGAACGTGGTGATCATTGATGACGATGACGATGACCAGTGAGGGCTTAGCTCGCCCACACCAGCTTTTTATCTATTTTCCTTTTTGTGGACCTTGTGTATATTTCATTTCTTCTCATTCCTTGTATTTGCACTGTAACTGGAATCATTTGTGGAATAATATATTTTGATAGCGGTTTCTTTGTGGTGAATTCATATGTTGACTACTTGTGTAGTTTAGTTGTGGTGTATTTTTCTATTTTTGATCTTTGTCGTATATTAATATATTGTTTATCAGGTGTTTGTGTGAAAAATTTTTGGAAATCCCATTTTACGCCGTTATGCTGCCGAAATTTCGTCAAACTAGTACTCGATAGGTTATAACATCAACTTATTTACCTTTTATCTACTCTCACGCATGCCATGAATGCAACATCTAATGCAACTATTTTTAATACTTCATTCTTTGGCTTTTACTCTTTAAAGCTTTTACATTAACCCAACCCCATTTCCCTATTATGGAGTCTATGGGATTCTAATGGTATGCTGTGAGTGGAGCAGAGCATCACGCTCTGATACCACCGTTGTCACACCCGCTCCCAATGAACGCCGTGACCGGTTAACACCGTTAACCCAAACTGCCAGATCATCGATACTATATTCCACCACAGCATACCCACAACTAATAAAAACTTATCAGATCAGCGGAAGACTTGGTTTACCTGTGAATATTCCCATAATACTTGATACCCGAATTGTGATACAATAGTTATATACGTGTGGGCCCGAAGGCATGATATTTACACAATAAAAGTAAAATTCACATATCAAGTACATAAAGGAAACCGTAAAAATCAGAGTATACAGCTCGGCTCGGTATCAAAGGCTAGAGCTCAGCTCGGCATCAAGGTTTGAGCCCAGCTCGGCATCATATGGTAGAGCTCACTGGCCTAAAAATGGAGCTCACTCGCATCGAATCGGTCCCGTAGCACAACTCTCGCATGAGCAGTCAGTGCCGTGCTCTAACTCCTCAGGGGTCCACCAGTCTTCTTCGGGGAACTCGACTATGGGACCCACCCCGTGCTCTTCAGATGTATGACCTGCAAAATCATCTAAAAAGGGGTGCACACGTGGGATGAGCTCACTAGCTCAGTAAGTGGAAAGATGGACCACACAGCAGTCCACACAACGAAACACAATCATATGCACTACATGCTATGCATTACATTTTAAATCACATCCACCTAAGCAACATTACTAAGTCTTCGGTTTAGTGCTACTACAGCCACAGTGCACGTATACTCCGTACGAGCTGCGAACTCCATCCCACGATACGCCTATAGGGCTGTCGGAGAAGGCCCACCGTGAGTACTCGGAAAAATAAAAACATGTCGACCACCGGCTCTCAACAGAAAAGTAAATGACTGAAATTAAAGGTGCTGACTCCAGCAATTTAAAAGCAATACGATTGGCCCTCTTGAATATACCACCGGGGTTGCCGACTGTCCTAATGACCCTCGGGCGTTATGTCTAACCGCCACAGTGACCCGACAACCGCGACCACTGCTTCCCCCCAAATGGTAACCCAACACCTTAACCCCTATTGGGAAGGGTCGTAGCACGGGATGGTGAAAATCCTAAACCGCATGCTCCTATATGACAATAGTACGATTGTATAGTACCACCGCATCCCATACCACGGGGCACCAATGCACTCGTGTCCAAGCCGACTATGGCATCTAGTCTATTAATACATTATGCACAAAGATGTCAACATTCATCACATAAGCATCTCATCACTTGGCATTTAGAAAGTAACATAACACACATGCATAACAATGTGAGGATGACTAATCTACATAGCATATTCATGATGGCATGACTAGACTAGATACATTTAAATGAATGCCAAACAATGCCTTGAAACAAGGCCAAATGTCCTCTCCCCACTTACCTGTAGTGTACAAGGATTTTCGCTCGGTACGGGTGAGATCCGGTGCGAGAAGCGTAGGATTTGGTGAACCTAACATGATTGAGCGGGGTTAGTATTTCACCACTTTAGAATCAAAATTAACATGATCCAATGACATGATCATGTTTAGAATCCTAAAAGGAGGTCACACGTCCGATTTGGTTCTAATCGGACGTAAGAATCACATTCGGGGCCTCTCAGGTGGGTCAGACAGCCCACCTGTCTGGCCCACTGATCTGGCCCACCGGTCTGGACCGGCGGGAAGGTTGGCCCTCCGGTTGGCCCACCGGTCTGGCCCACCGGTTAGGCCAGGGGGCCTGTTAGGACCGGCGGGCAGGGTGGCCCGTCGGTTAGCCCGCCGGTCTTGGCGGGAAACCTGCTGTTTCTTCCCAACTTCCTCCATTCTTTGGGGATTCAAATGGGGCTTTTCCAAACCCATTCTTCACACTTTTAAAGTCTCATAGGATGGTTCTAACCTAGATCTAGGTTAGATTCAAGTGATGGGAAGCCATCTTACCTTCTTTGCTCAAGAATACCTTCAAACCCTCAAAATCACTTCAAACCCACAATGCTTCTCCAACCTTGTCAATACCTCTTCAAATCCTTCAAGATCAACACATAAATTATCTATTAAACCTTAGATTCATCATTTCAAAGGGGATTTACAAGATCTCAAGAAACCCTACTCAAATCAAGGGTTTTTCCTTGGGTATGGTGAATGTTTTAGGAACCCAACTTTGCTTACCTCTAAATGTAGATCTAGTGTTGAAGATCACTCTTCCGGTGCCGGAACGGGAAGATCAAGCTTCGGCGCCGCTGAAATCCTTCTCTTCTTCCTCTTCCTTCTCTTCCCTTCTTCTTCCCTTTCTTTTCTCTCTCCTCTTTACTATCCTCACCAATGTACGAGTGTCATACATGAAAAGGAAAGAAAATCATAAATGCTATATATATACTTCTTAATTAACTAAATAGTTCACATGGTTGGGTCACTCAGGTGGGTGGGTGCGCCCACCTGTCCGTCCACCTGTCCGCCCACCTGAGGGCCAAAACTTGGGATTTTGACAGAGTTCAGGCCCCGACACGACCCCACCCCTGGCATACGATGTAATATATGTATATACCTTAATATACGGCTACAATACCTACTTTATCCGTACATGGCCTTATGATAGGTGCATGTACATGGATAGGGTACTCCCGTCTCTTCTGGCACTGGCTCGGACTTGTCGGGCCAGTCGATGTTTAAGGTCACCCTTGCCATCATAGTCCATAAGGAGCCCGCTCTAACTCTCTCCGGTTTGGGTCCTGCATAGTTAAACCGAGTCAACCGTGTAATCAGACTGGGTTTAAGAAGTAGGGTATTACATTAAATGATCTTGAGTATCAACTCTCACAGAATACCATTGACTGCAACACTCTTGAGTTAGAGAAAGTGGCTTTGAAAGCACAACTAGAGGAGCAATATGAGATTCTTGCACAATTTGATGGTTATGCAGACGAGCTAGCCTTATTAAAGGCTAAGGTTGAAGAATATGGGAGAAATGAGATTGAGAAAACTTAGAAAATGAAGATGTTGAAGATGGCTCTACTCCAAAAGAGCATCCTAGCAGTAAGAAGCTTAATGACATTATCAATACTCAAAGATCGACTCACATCAAATTTGGGCTTGGATTTGTTAGGGAGTCTTCCAAAAATACCAAGGCAAATGGTAAGGGAACAGTACATAATCCTATCAAAGTCAATGATAGGAATGCTCAAAGAGGAAAGGCACATGTTACTACTGCTGGCAATGTCAAGAGAGCAGTACAAAAAGATAAAGTGTAGACTGGTCCAATTAGAAGAATAAATCCATCTATATTCCATAAGACTAACCATGCTAGACAACCACAATTGGCAAGGCCAAACAGGAGAGCAGAGAGGTATGGATACAGTCAAGGTCCTCAACAGAGACCTAGAGCATTTGCCAACTTCAGGGCTCCTTACAAATGACAGATGGAACCTGTGATGCAGAGGCACACCTTTCAAGGTTATTGTTATAAATGCAACACTTTTGGACACAAGATCTCAGATTGCAAGTTCAACATTGGTCCAAGGAGTTATGTGGATAGAAATCCTTTTTCACCCCTTATGGAGGAAACAGTTGAATGTTACAGATGCAACAACCTTGAATATATTACAAGGAATTGTAGAACTGTGTTTCCCCCACAAAGACAGGAGAATAGAGGTAAGCAGAGAGTTTTCAGAAACACAGAAGATGATGAGATGGAGAGACAGTTCTCAAGACAGAAGAAAACAAAGAAATCTCAATCTGTCAAGAAAGTCTGGGTTCAGAGAGAGAGAGTAGAAGATGAAGAAGATGCAGCAGCACTTGTTATTCAGAGAGCTTTCAAAGCTCAAGGAGACTCTACTCTATGGATTCTTGATAGTGGTTGCTCAAGCCACATGACAGGAGATAAGGAAAGGTTTGAACAATTATATGACTTTAAAGGTAGATCTGTGAAGTTGGCAATAACAATGGTGCCAGAATTACAGGGAAGGGGTCTATAAGTTTGAACCATAAGAAGGTGAAATCCCTTGATGTCTTGTATGTTGAAGGGCTCAAACACAACCTTCTTAGCATCAGTAAAATTTGTGACAAAGGGCATGAAGTAACTTTCACTAGTAAAGGGTGTGAGATAAGAAGATCAAGCGGTGGAAAGGTTATAGCTACTGGATGGAGAACTTCAGGAAACTTGTACACCTTGACAGAGTTAGAGAAAGATTCTTGCATGGTTAGCATAGATGAGCAGACATGGTTGTGGCACAGGAGACTTGGGCATATTTGCTTTAAGAAACTTGCTAACATTTCTTTGAAGAAGGCAGTGAGTGATGTTCCTAAGATGAAGAAGCTCTTCAATCTTATATGTGCATCTTGTCAGAAGGGAAAACAAACCAGAATCTCCTACAAGTCTAAGGAGTACTATTCTAGTTCCCCATTGCAGTTGATTCACACAGACCTATGTGGTCCTATAAGGACACCTAGCACATCAAGAGAGAGATACATCATGTTGTTTGTTGATGATCATTCAAGAATGGTGTGGGTGATGTTCTTGAAACATAAGTCAAAGGGTTTAGAAAGATTTGAGATCTTTAAGAAACAAGTTGAGAATCAAACAGGGAAGAAGATAAAGTGTCTAAGATCTGACAGAGGAGGTGAGTACAGTTAGGATGATTTTGAAGAATACTGCTATGAGTATGGTATCAAGAAACAAACTTTAGCTCTAAGAACACCCCAACAGAATGGTGTTGCAGAGAGAAAGAATAGAACAGTGCAAGACATGGCTAGAACATTGTTGGTAGAGAATGATATGGGTAAAAAGTTCTGGAAGGAGGTAGTTCTAACTGTAGTGTACATCCATAACAGATGTATGTTGAGACCTCATGAAAGCAAGACTCCATATGAAATCTGGTTTGGAAGAAGGGCTACAGCAAGACACTTCAAGGTCTTTGGTAGTAAGTGTTACATTAAGAACATAACCTAGGATTTGGGTAAGTTTGATGATAGGGCTGATGAGGGTATATTTTTAGGTTATTCTACTTCAAGTAAGGCCTATAGATGCTACAACAATAGACTTGGAAAAATTGTAGAGAGTGCTGATGTCACAGTTGATGAAAAAGGGATATTCCTTTAGGCTCAGGAAATGATCTTCTAGAATTTGAAGATCTTGATGATGAGAATGACCTGGTTGATAGTAGACCCAAAAGCAAAGATGAGGTTGATATTGAACAGGCT
Source organism: Macadamia tetraphylla (assembly GCA_022985045.1). Lineage (NCBI taxonomy): Eukaryota > Viridiplantae > Streptophyta > Magnoliopsida > Proteales > Proteaceae > Macadamia > Macadamia tetraphylla. Next base: position 23,234,274 of record CM040963.1, on the reverse strand, counting down.
GAGGTAGATTCAGATGAGAAGAGGAGACACAACAGAGTTGATCAACAGGAAATAGATGAGTTAATCATTGGTGACTCCACTGTAGGTGTTCAGACTAGAAGAATGAAGACCAACACCTACTCTCTTCTTTTGAAGATTGAACCAAAAATTGTTGATGAGGTAAGCAATGATGAGAGTTGGATGAAGACCATGAATGAAGAACTTGATCAGATATAGAAGAATCACACTTGGGATCTAGTCCCTAGGCCAGTTGACAAGAATGTGATTGGTACTAAATGAGTTTTCAAAAACAAACTCAATAAAGATGGTCAAGTGGTGAGGAACAAAGCAAGACTTGTATGCAAGGGGTATGCTCAAGTGGAATGCATTGATTTTGAGAAAACTTTTGCTCCAGTGGCAAGACTTGAGGCTATCAGAATGTTCTTGGCTTTATCAGTGTACAAGGGGTTCAAGGTCTATCAGATAGATGTCAAATCAGCTTTTCTAAATGAAAACTTGGAAGATGAGGTTTACATAAAGCAACCTGATGGGTTTCAGCTGAGTGAGGACCCCACTCTTGTGTGCAGATTGAAGAAGGCATTGTATAGTTTGAAACAAGCTCCAAGGGCATGGTACTCCAGATTGGACTCTTATTTGTGCAAGTTGGGTTTCAAGAAAGGCTTAGTAGACAGTAATCTCTACATCAGAACTGAAGAAACCAGTCAGCTTGTGGTGGTTGTGTATGTAGATGATATCATCTTTGGGGGTCACAAAGATGAATTGTGCAGAGATTTTACAATGAGGATGGAAGATGAGTTTGAGATGTCTATGTTGGGTGAACTATCATTCTTCTTGGGTTTGCAGATCAGTCAGAAGAAGGAAGGTATCTTTATATCTCAGTCCAAGTATGTGAGGGAGATATTGAAGAGATTCACCATGGAGGATTGCAAGCCAGTTAGTATATCTATGATGACTAGGTGTAAGTTGAGCAAGGAAGATGACTCTCCATCAGTTGACCATGCCTCGTATAGGTCAATGATTGGTAGCCTATTATATCTGATAGCTAGTAGGCCTGACATCTTACAAGTTGTGTGCATGGTAGCCAGATTCCAAGTAGGACCAAAAGAGACACACATGGCACCAGTGAAGAGAATTTTTAGATATTTGAAAGGGACTAGTGAGTTTGGGTTATGGTATCCGAAAGTCAATAGCTTTACTTTGTCAGCTTTTTCAGATGCAGATTGGGTCGGATGTGTAGATGACAGGAAGAGCACCAATGGTGGTGTATTCTATTTGGGGAGCAGCTTGGTGGCATGGCATAGTAAGAAGCAAGAGTCAGTCTCTCCTTCAACTGTCGAGGTAGAATACATTGCAGTTATATCTTGTTGTACACAAGTATTGTGGATGAGCAGATGTTGAAGGATCTGAGTGTGGAGGTTGAACAGGCAGTGCCACTATATTGTGACAATACTAGTGCTATCAATATCTCCAAGAACCCGGTGATGCATTCTAGAACGAAGCATATTGCTATCCGGTATCATTTCTTAAGAGACAAGGTGATGGAAGGTGAAGTAAAGATGGAGTTTATTGCCACAGTAGAGCAGGTGGCTGATATCTTCACTAAACCCCTTTCCAAAGATCAGTTTGAGTTTCTTAGACAGAAGCTGGGAGTGGTGGTTTTTCCAAAGCACTAGTAGTATTGGGAGAGGGGGATCAAGTTGCTTGATGTTGCTACCCCCATATTGGACTTAGGGGGAGTCCATTGGTTCCACCCTTTATACTTGTTGTCAAAGGGAGAGAGAGTTACTCATCGGAGCTTTGGAGTGTATTAGTGATGAGGTGGCTGCCAACAACTCCAAAGGGGAAGATTGTTGTTTTATGGTTGTCCTTGTTAGTAACTCGGCCACGTGGCGATGATGATATAGCCAGTTTGGGTGACGTGGATGAAAATAATGATATGAAAGTGTCTAGTGTCACCGATGAGATAACAGAATTCCTTGGTATGCATAGAATGGTTTGATACATCCTTAGTATGTGGTGTAGATTTTTGGGTCAAAACTGGTAAAATTCACCTATTTACGATCGGAGGCATTTTCGGTAGTGAAAATGACATTTTTGGAAGATCATTTCTTCATAAAAAATATAGATTGTAATTTATCTAGTCCAGTGCATTTGATTTTGTCGCATTCCGATACCGTATGAAGAAGTTACGGCATTTGTGGCAGTCAAGGATAGTTTGGGTATTGAAGATGAACTTTTTACAGGAAGTGTTCTTCATGTAAAAATACGATAAAAATCCAATATTTCCAATGGTTCTGATTTCATTGCGTTTCAATTTTGTATGAGAAAGATACGTCATTGGAAAAGTCTAGGAGTATTTTAGTCTTTTTACATGAATGCATCAGATGATTGAGTCTTCAGTCGTAGAGCGTCAAGTTGCGGTTCCAACGCACTTCGTTTCATCTCGATCGGATATCGTATGAAAAAGTTATAAGTGATTTCGTAAAGCTGGTTCGAAAATCCAAACCAAAAATCCATCAATTGCTCTCGGTGTTGGGTGGATTTTTCGGAATTTATTTTTTAAATTTGAAGGGCTTTTATGAAATTTCAAGATTTTGAAGGTCTGAGTTATAAGGGATCTTTAAGCACTGAAATATATGGAGGCAGGGGCTTAATTGTAATAAAGAGGAGTAAAGAGAAGTGAAATGGATGGTCCAGATTCGACCATGTAGGCTTGATGCCCATCTAAAGGCTGCTGAGATTTTGCGCTGACATGGACGAGATAGATGCTTGCGCATAGGATTTGATTGGTTAGGTGCATAATCCTTGATGTACTGGCGCTATACCTTATCAAGGTATATTGTGGTGTTTCGAACGTGCATAGAAGGTATAAAAAAGATTCTGATCTTAAGGATCTCATGAGATCTGATTAAAGCCATCATGGAGGATTCGGATCCAATGGTCGATAAGCTTTTCACTTTTATAAGTGGGAGGCAAGTTCCCTTAAAATCCAGAAAAGCAACCAATCAAAGATCGACAACAAAAAGTGCATACTGACCGCTAATGTCAGCATGACGTCATTAGTTGACTATCTTATTCAAATCTTGTGGTTGAGATTTACTATCCGTTATTTTAATCGGATGGTCTAGATTAAGAGATTCTCCTTGATGAGATCTACGGCCAGATTTGCACCCCTGTTGTGCACGCCGCCGGTGTAGCCTGCGCCACTCCTATGAAGATTTCATTTCAGGCTATCTCATTGCTCCAACTTCAAATGGTCATATTTCCCTCATTTTAATTCGGATTTGGGTGACCCAAGTTGCTGCTTCTTCGTTTTTTTAAACCCTACACCATGAAAGTAAGAAAAATGAGTTTTGAGTGAAGGAAGGCTACGATTTTGGTAAAAGAATCTTCTCTCTCTTTGTTGGTTCTTGAATGAACATGAACACTTGATGATAAATGTTCTTAGGCCATTAAATGAGGTAAAAGAGGTGGTTGAGGTGTGTTAATGATACATTAATTCAAAGCGAAGGAGGAAGAAAAGAAAGCAAGGATGTGTTTGCTTTGAAGAGCAAGAAGCCAAGGAGAGAGAAGGTGTAAGCACCAAATTTGTCAGTACAAGTTTCCAGTCATCCCAGGCAATCGATTGTGAGATTCTCTAACCTTTGATTTATATTATATGCATATATGTATGTTAGGGTTAGTTGTAGATGAATGTATACATGCTAGGTTAGTTGTAGATGAACTGTAAGCATGCTAGCTAGTTGTGGATGTATATGCTAGGCAGAGCTTGACTGTAGGGCATTGATATAAGCTCAATTTAATTGTATTCTTTATTGAGTGCTTAGTGGGTGCTAAGCATTAGGAGTGGGTGCTCCCGTGTAGTGGGTGCTACACATTGTACCGGCACTGCGAGTGCCATCTCAGCTTCGGCTTGAGAAAATTGGGTGTGGGTGCAGTCAAAAGTAGTGTATTGAGTAGGTACAAAGCCTTTACAGGCACTACTCCGGGGATGTAGGCAAATTACTAAAATCCTATGTTGTGGGTGCTTGTTGTTTACATTTTATATTGAAGTACGTGGAATGTGGAATGGGTGTATACACTTGGAAGTGCCTATGAGAGGCTGAGTGTGCATATGACTATGTACAAACAGAGACAGGTATATCATTTTTTTCTTAGCCAGACATCGGACAGGTTTTTAGGGATTGGAATTGGACTCACTGATTCACCCCCCCTCTCAGTGACTGCCGGGTTACAACACAAACAACTATTAATGGAAGGGTATAAATCATTACTTGAAACTCCACAAGTGCAGAGCCTCCATGTGATCTTAGCCCTTTCACAGTGAGTCGTTCCCACATGTACAACTTTACATTCCCTTTGAATCCAAGATCCTCCACATAGTGAGGGTTTTCGCAAAACCCTAATTACTACTCAATTACTAGTATAGAAATCAAGAGGGAGAGAGAGGGAGAGGAATGCGACTATTAAAAGAGGAGAAAATTAGAATCATGTATTGCTTTGATTTTTAGAATTCATATATATCTCCAACCAAAATCCCTATTAATTAGAGTTGTAGATAAACCCAACTTTGGCATAGAGATTTCCTACTTGGAGTCAATCACTCACTACAACCAATTTTATCAATATTGATAAGATATTAAACAAATAGAAATTTAATAATGCCTTTTTCCTAACAATGCAAGACCCAGAAACTGCCTAAAACTCTCTCTTTCATGCCATCTACTAGAGTTCCACACATTCCTAATAATAAGTTTTTATTGGAGAAGTTTGATCTCAATTTATTCCATGAAGTGCTAGTGATTTTTCCTAATAATTTGGAAATTAGGATTAACCTCATAAGGAAGTGTGTGGTTAGGGTTTTATATTTTCTTTATTGGAATAGTGAAAGCTCTGGTTATCGCTCAACGTCGATGTAGCCATCTTAGGTGAACCACGTAAATCGTTGTGTTCTATCTCATTTCTCTTTTTCTTCCTTTTTTTTTTTTTTCTTCAAATCATTGTACTACACATTGTTAATTTCTAACATAATCATTGGCCAACATGGGCTGAGGGCATGTCTACGTGGGCATCATGCTTTTAACAAAAAAAAGAAAAAACTTGTTTTTGATGAAAGTTGAATGGTTCTCATTCAATCCCGGTATGACCCAGTCCATATGGTTATGGGGTTTGTATGAAACCCACAAGACTAGTCAGATCGAAGGCCTAGATACCCACCATTAGCCAAAAAAATAATGACAAATATACGTTGGTGATAAAGGAATTGAAACATTGTTGGTGAAGCTTGAACTAACCCCTCAAGAGCTTCACAATCCAATAGTTAAAAAATATAAATAAATAATAAATAAAAGACCCCTTATTAAGGGAAGAAAAAGAAATGGTTATGTGACTGTTAAGCAACTCTTAACCGGTTTAGTTTTTTATTTCTTAATTCTCAATTTGAACCTAAAATGGCTATATCAAAAGATGAGAGATAATAATAGAATATGCATAGAACATTGACATTATGGATCAAGCAACATTGCCCAAACTCCAGGTATGTTTTTCAAATCTTAGGATGTATATATATATATATATATATATATATATATATTTTAAACATGTGGTTTAGTAAGATTAGCCAAGTAACACGGAGACAGATTTAATTCGGTGGACTCGGGTGCCTAAAATCTTCTTAAAGTTATAATATTAACTGGTATATAGATTGGCGATTCAACCAATCCACTTTGGGCGGTCAGCCATATTTGTCAATTTGTGTTTGTGTGTGTCTTAGACCCTAATCCAAGTGGTGTCTCTTTATTTTATTCATCCTTTTCGCTTTCGCCCAAAGCGGCAAATTGGAGGACACATGAAAATCCTGCATTTGCCCATGGCTCTCACACATTATGTTCGTAATTTCAGTCTGATCACAGTCCTATAATTCTCTTAGGATTTCACCCTGTTTGAGAAGTAGATTCCTTTTTGAGTATCTATTCATTCACTAAACTGTGATTCCAAAGCACTGATATATGGCTAGTGTAGGTACAAACGTGTGGTACACCAAAACTCATTAGTGCAATTACTATAATAAGGAGCTTTCAAGTATGGGGACTAAACAATTATAACAGAGAATCTTGTTAATTAAAACAATTGATGATATTTCATGAAATAATCTCAAATGATCAAGTACAATAAACATACAATATAAATACTCACATTTATATTCTTGAATTACATTCTAAAAATATACAATGTGACAACATATGAATAGAATGCTCAATTTTTCCATAATTGCAAACGTTTTAAGGCATGTAACCTATGGACAACATATCGTTTATTAACTAAATGATAATGCAAAAAGAAAAAAAAAATGATGAATATAATTAATTCAGAAAAAAACATAAATGACAAATCCCAAAGACAAGAATAATAGAGGGAACTCTATCTAAACACCAAAACAACTAAAATTGATGTTGCTTATTTAATTTTCAATGCGGAGTTGTGTGTTGCATATCTAGTTTTCAATACAGAATTGTGTGATGATTGCATATGCGAAGTTGTGTGTTCGAGTTATTACTTTTGTGCTTCAAGGGGCTCTTAAGAATTTGTTATCTCATTCCTTCTTTCATAAAAGTAGGTTGGGTGATGGATCGCTTTGGTGGTGGACGTAATTCATGTAGGAGACTTTGGCTTGACGGGTCTATAGGGTACGTCATGTAGATAGTCGGTACCTTATTCTAATCTGTCGTTATAAGCTCATGGCTGATTTGTAGTGGTACGCCAGGTTGATAGCCGGGACTTATTATAATTAGTCATAACCCATCAATATTTTTGCATGATTCTCACACTTGTCCTTGCTTGGAACCTCCATGTAGCCGAATCTATTAAGTTGGGATAAGATTTTGAATGTTGTTGTTGTATAAAAAACAATAAAGAGGAAAACAATTAAAGAAGGATGATACACCAAAATCTAGAGAGGGGTGGAATAAAATGATAATACACAAAAACATCAATAAAAATATGATACATCAAAAGGACGAAAAATAGGAGAGTAATGAGAGGAAGGTCCTAACAAAAAGATGTCTATTTCTTAATGTATCTGGGCTCTTTCAACAGATGGGAAGAAGATTTTTTTTTTATTTAAAAAGAATTGACTTCCTACATCTTTTTTGAAGTTTGCGAGGGGAAGGTCTGTCCGTCTTCTTTTAACCATTTTGATCACCAAATATGATAAATCACAACACTAAAGAAAATTAACTTTTCAGTAATGTCAGATTAATTTATTTTAAGAACTTTAATTAGGTTTTATGGAATCATATATCCAATATATAATTTGTTGCTTGTAAATCAAAACTAATAGCCTACTAATTGCATAGCCATGTTCTTAAAGAGTATATAAAGTACCTATTGTGCCAGTCAGTCCCTTTGGCAAGTTTTCTATTGGTGTCCACCTTTGCAATACAAATATCACCACATTATATGATCTCCATGATGAGATGACGCTTATACTACATGTTAAAGTGGATCAACTATGGACTTCTACTGCTTTTTTTTTTTTTTTTTTTGTCATATGAATGTGCCACTTCCAAACAAGAAATCCATACAAAAGTGGATTTTCTGGAAATATGAATCTGTATATTTGATGAGTGATAACATGCACCATAAACCAAGGAGTAATCCCCTGCTCTTTTCAAATACTTAAGAATAGCAGGTACTTCGATTTGGAATAACCTAGTCAAAGTTTTACCCATTATTCAGTATATGGTTTGTTGGAAAGTTGGAGATGGATGGACATTTCGATATGGCATGATCCATGGAAACCTTTATTTTAAAAAATAATTAAATAAATAATAAAATAAAAATAAAAATAAATTGCATTTCAAATCATTTGGCTCCTAATATGCTATTCTATAATGGTTCTTGAAATTTAATCTCATCATGTGCAGGGTGATCCCGATGCACAACAAGCAGAGAGGTTGTCTAGAGCTGAGCCAGTGTGTAAAGCAGCTTCATTGCAAGAGTGCAATATTAAGGTTGTTGTGAACATGAAACCAGTGAGCGCCAAAGAAGTGTCTCAGAGTGTTTGGAATCGCTCAGAGCAAAAAATCGTACTTATTTACGCTCAAACAATCCATAGGAGGTACCTTTTTCCTTCTCAAGTTTCAAATATATTACTTATTCTGTCTTATGAGGTTTCTAAAGGAATTTGGGTTATAGGATCACTAGGGTGTACAGAATACCATCAAGCCCCTTCCAACCTTCACCTTTTTATTTCGTTACCTCTAATTCCTCTATGACTAAACTTGATAGAAAGTAATACTATTGGTTGGTTGTTTTTTTTTACTTTCTCCTGTATTTCGTTAGCTCAAAATAGGTCTGATTATTATCCTTCTTAGCCTAACCCTACATATTTCGTTCAAATTATAATGAAGTGGGTATATAATTTGAAAATCTTATCCTCAGCTTTTTCTAACCTCACACATGTTGAAGATCTTGTTTTAACCTTGCATGACTACCAGAGGCTATTAGTTGTCGATCGACCTATTACATCTTTTGGGTTTTTAAATAATTTGAAAATGGAGCATGGTTGGTAATCTCAGGTGAATTTATCTGGATCAGATTGGTATCAGTCGAGGGTCGAGACCGAACCCAAGTGTTGATCAATTTGATACAAATCCATTAGTACGATCCAAGGATAAAAAGTAATAAAATTGATTTAAAAAAAAAAACAAAAACAAAAATAAATCTGCCTAATTCAGTCCAATCCGGAGGTGTTCCATATCGATATCCATCAAAAATCGATCTAATTCAAAAACCGAGATTTTATTTTTGGTAAAATCGAACCTTACAAAGGAGAGATCATTTATTTATGAGGCGATCGGTTGGCAAGAAGGGCTAGGTTTGAAAATCAAAGGGACATTTCAACCGAAAAAAAGGAAAAAAAAAAAGACAAAGTGACAAAATCATAAAGATGTACATTATACTTTGTTTTGTTAAATAATTTTCTCATATTCTATTAAAAAAATAAAACATTATATGTTACACCCGTGCCCTAATCCGGTCTAATTTGAAACTGTTGTGACAGGCCTCGGGTTAGAGATCGGAAGTACAATCGGGTTTTGGCTTGTCTGCGCATTGCTGAAGGGGTAGGGATGACCCCACATGTTCGTGCATTGCATGCCTATCTAACTGGAGGGGATTCATACTTTCTGATCCCAGACGGTAAGTGACCCAACTCCCCACACGGCACACATCATAATTGCCGAAAGGCCTTGTGCATGCCCGAGGGAAGCCACCCATGCGAGGCCAACCATAGGACAGCAAGTTGTCTTGGCCACCGGAAACAAGCCACCGGAAGCAGCCTGGGCCTGAATCCGATGCCTGTTTCCGATGGGTTGATAGGTTGCTGTCGAGGTTCCGATGCCCGTGGTTCCCGCCACTCGCATCGTAAATGGTTCCAGATGATCCCAAATTATCCTCTACATTTTTCTCTTGATGTGGGCACCTTATGGACCTAAATGTGCGGGTTCTCGTGCCCTGAATTTCAATTTAACCCGATTGGTTCAAAAGGGTCCAAACCAAACAGACCCTTAAGGCCAACTTAAGTTATAAGTTGGGAAATGAGGATTCATTTCCTCATTTAACTTGTGCCCAACATAGGAGAGGAGAGAAATAGGAGAGGAAGGAAGAAGAAGAGAAAGAAGGAGAAGGTTGGAGGCCTACCTTGGTGTCGACTGCCACCTTGTTGCCGAAATCACTACTGGAGGTAAGTACAACCTCCCATGCCTCTCTCTATCTTCATTTTGACCTAGACAAAGCTAGGTATGGATAGAATCTTGGTGTACACACCATGTTAAAGTTGTAGGATGGGTGTTCTACCCATCGGTGTTGTTGTCGAGCTCGAACCGAGCCCAATGAGCTCTGGCAACATGTAATGCCAAAAGATCAACTAGGGTTTCGATTGCTCGATCGACGTATCTCCCAAATAGGTCAGTGGAATTAGAATTTTCTTAGCTTAAAATGATGCTAGGAACATCCCCTACAAACTCCATGGAACAAATCCCGACAACTGGGCCTGAGCCGAAAAGCCCCAAATTGTTGGACTGCCCTGTACCACCACCGGAAACAGCCCACTGGATCCACTGGGTCTGTTTTCGGTGGTATATTTCTGGTGGACATGGAGCCTTATGTGCTCTGTCACCTCTACGGGAAACAGGTCTGATATTTTCAGTGGAAATGCCTTGTTTCCGGTGGTTGTTTCCAATGACATTACTGTCATTGGGAGACAGTGTCTGTACATTTTGGGGGTGACTTGTGTAGGTCCCTCCTGATGTTTCCGACCCGTACTGATGTACTATTCCTTTGTGTCTAAGACAATGATGCCCACGTGCCCCGAAGTCGGAATTGATTTGATTGATTGGTGGCCTTACTTGAACCCTAAACCAAACAAAGATCAACAAGGTGAGGGATGGTCTATGTTTATTTTTAAAATGTTTATTATCATTAAATTGTTCACATGTTTAGAATTTTTTGTTTAATTGTAATTATTCAAATACGATTATGATATGCTACATTGTCATTTTACGATTTTGATATGAATTATATGAAAATGTATGACGGGATCCGATGTGGCTGAGGGGTACTAGTACTGTGATCGCCATGTGTTTGGATGTGTGTGTATGTGAGATGGAATCCGACGTGATCGAGGTGGTCCAATACCGTGATTGCCATATGTATGTTACATTCATGTATTGATTATGTGCATTAGAGTTAGTTGTAGCCGCGGGTTACACTTTGTGGTCAAGGTCTCGCTGGTATCGTGTACCCTAGGACTACATTTAGAAATGGATACGCTTCGTGGCTGAGGTCTTATCGGTGTTACGTAGTCCATACTCAACTGTTATTTGTATGCTAGATTGGGTAAACGGTCTCGGGTTACACTTTGTGGCCAAGGTCTCTCTAGTATCATGTACCTGAGACTATATTTGGAGATGGATTACACTTTGTGGCCGAGGTCTCTCTGATATCGTATAATCCATACTAACTGTATCATTATGAAGGCATGTAGTATATATATGGTTAGATATCACTCCCTATGCTACGCACCATTACCAACAAGGGTTGAGGTGTTGGATAACCCATTGTAGTATGTTTGATGTGCCTTTTCGAAGTGCCACACCCGTGGTACGATGTGATTGTAGCCAGAGGTGAGAGCCTGTCTAGCGTGGCCGATGTGTTACCGGTGCCGTGACTGCCAGGAGGGGGTTATCAGGGTTTGCTGGGTGACCCATGGACACATACGAGGACCAGCAAGCTTCTAATCATGGCTAAGGTTTCTTTCGCTACTTAATCGATGTCATTTCTAAGACGAGGGATACAGCCTAATGCGCCGTAGTAGCATTTACCAGACTTGGTTTGTACTGTTAGGTGGATAATAAATAAATGAACTGCATCACGAGAAAAATGGACTATGTGTTTAATTTTCACACTCATGCATCATAAATTATTACTGCTATCATCTTGCTTGGATGTGTTTGACCCCACCCCTCACTGAGTGAGTTGGAAAGCTCACCCCACGTATGCACCCCTTTTAGATGATGATACAGGTACCATGGTGCCAATGGCGGGTGACCCAGTATCTTTTGGGTTGGAGTATGGTGTGAGCGACTGGTGGATGCTAGACGCGGAGGAGCACGATCAGGACTGTGCTTACGATCATTGTGCTTACACCACACTATAAGATTGTACATCATCTTTTGATACTTTTGGACATAGTTGTGGATTATATATTTTCTTGAGATTATATTATATCATGGATGAATGTAACGGAATAACTTGGTTATTGCTATTATATTACCTTATTCCATTTTATTTATAATTTCACTACTATACTCTGATTCCACTGCTTATGTTGGTTGTATTATGAGATTGTGTATTATGAGATTGTGAAAATATTAAGGTACTGCTATCAGAGATCCTGGTAGGTTGTAAGACAGGTACGTGTCTTACTCATATCACTGGTATTCCTAATGGTAAATTGGGTCGACTGGGAGTGGGGTGTGATATTATATATTGTGTGATTGATTTTGACTATGAAATTTTGACATTTGGTCAATCAAAAGGTTATCAGTTCATTTAATGGTTGGAATGACTAATCAATGTTACACAAGTTTTATCATTAGAAGTTAGCAATACAGTGAAATAGTTCATGAGCCATATGATGGAAATAATTGATGAAACTTATATATTTGGGTAATTTATGGGATTTATTTTTCTACAAGAGGAAAAACCACCTATGCTTTTCCTGCCTGTATTTTAGTAGAATGGGGTATAATGCAGAGCAAATCTCAAATGAAAGAGTAGGTAAGGTTCCAAATCTTTGGTTGATGTGGAGGAGAGGTATCTCAAAGCCGTCTATAATTTCCCTATCTGATCAACAGCTCACTGCTCAGTTCGATTGGAAGGGCACAAATATTTTCCTCTCTCTAATTCATGCAAGCAGATTTAGAGCAACAAGAAGGGACTTGTGGACCCAGCTCACTTCTGTTCCAGGGCAGACTAACCCGTGGCTATGGTTGGTAAGTTTAATGCAACTATTGCTTCGCAAGAAAAGAGGGGGCTAGGAGCTTTTAGTATGGGCTCTGGGGCTGAATTAGAGTCAATGATCGATACCTGTGCTATGATTCAAATCTCATCTCAGGGCCAAAAATATACTTGGACAAATAACAGACGAAGGGGAAATGTGGCGGTTGTTCTGGATAGAGGTTTTTGCAATAAAGCCTGGCTCGATCACTTTCGCGATTGTGAGCAGATGGTTCTCCAATGAGATTTTCAGGATCACTGCCTGCTTTTGATTGTATTGGAGGCATGTCCGAATCCAGGTAACTGTCCCTTTCGTATGCATAAATTCTGGCTTGAAAAGCAATCTTTTCTCAATGTGGTTAAAGATATTTGGTCGCAGAGTGTTGTTGGCTCCGGTGCTTATGTCTTAACCAAGAAACTAAAGCGGCTTAAGTTGGTTATTAGGAATTGGTCCAAGCAGGTGTTTCCTAATTTTGAGCTAGAGTTGATAAAAACTAAAGAAGCCTTGACTGTAATCCAAAACAAAATCCAAGCTTCAGGTATGGATGACACTTTATTCGGGAAGGAAGCAGATGCAAAAATAGCCTACCTAATTGCTCTGAAAAATCATGAGAAATTATGGGCAAAAAATCTCGAGTTATATGGCTGAAGCAAGGGGACAGGAATACAAAATTCTTCCATCTCTATACTAAGATTAAAAGGGCAAAAAACATGATCAGAATGGTGCAGCGCCCTGATGGGTCAAAAATCTACGAAAAAGATGGGATATCCAACTACATGATTGAATATTTTGAAGACTTTCACAAGCTCTTGCCAACCTCTGATCACTTGGAGCTCTTGGATGCAATTCCAAACCTAGTGGATGAGGTGGATAGGCTTACCTTATATTAGATCCCTAGTTCTGTGGAGATCAAGAGGGCGATATGGAACCTGGATCCAGATAGCTCTCCAGGTCCAGATGGCCAGATGGCTTCCCAGGATACTTTTTTCAGACAATGTTGGGAGGTTGTAGCTGATGATTTCATTTTTGTAATCTAAGAATTCTTCATTTACAAGCACATGGCAACAGGTATCAACAACAATTTTACTGCTTTAATTCCCAAAGTTGATGGTGCTTCCACCTTGGATAAATTCCTTCCCCTTTGTACAGGGAATTTTTTTCTGCAAAGTGATTTCTAAAATATTAGCTATAAGAGTGTCTTTTTTATTGCCTAGACTAATATCTGAAAAGCAAGGGCCATTCCAGAAGGGGAAATTGATCCAGACAAATATTGGCCTGGTATCTGAGATGGCAAATGTCATGTTCACTGCAACCAGAGGATGGGGCATGGGGATTAAGATAAATATTCAAAAAGCCTTCGACACCATCTCATGGGATTTTTTATTTCACGTTTTGAGACGTTTTGGTTTCTCTGTGAGGTGGGTAAACTAGATATATCAGATTCCCTCTTCATTAAAAATTTCTATCTTATTAAACGGACGTCTGGTGGGTTACTTCAATGTTGAAAGAGGCCTGCGTCAAGGAGACCCGATTTTCCCCATTGTTTTTATTCTTACTGAGGAAGTTCTGTGCAGAGGTGATGAGCACATTTATGTGTGAAATCTAGTATAGTAAAACATGTATTTTACATATTTAGAATGGAGCTACCTTGGCTTTTACTCTCTTTTTGCAGGTTTTATATTTTCAAGGTCTTAAGGACTATCGAGTGCTATATCTCTAATTTTACACGTAAAAAGGTTCTATTTCTTTCATGGTTACGAAGAGGACGAAATTATGAGCAAGATGGATGTGTTCAATTGCAAGTACACATTTGTTTGGTCAACCGTACAAGTGATTATTCTTTTCGGGCCAGAAAAAGAATAATGGATCAGAACTGAACTGAGATGCAGAACCAGCCCATCTGCAGTTGTCCCAAGGGTACAAGGAATAGCTCAAATGCCAATAAGGATTGATGGACCACATCCTTAAGTGTTTGAAGATTCATTTTTGGTAACAACAACTGTCTAGCATAGTTAGTGAGTGGTGGTGTGTAAAATCCCTTGCTTATTAGGAGGTCTCAAGTTTGAACCTCTTAGCTGCCATTTTGTTGAGGTTTTTATTTTATAAGATTTTATCTCTCCTACTCGAGGTCGGCCAAAGGGTTTCTTACGCAAGAGGAGAGAGAAATAAGGAAATGAAGAGAAAAATAGAAAAAAGGGAGAAAAATAAGAAAGGAAAAAAATAGAAAAAAAATAATTAAAAAATCGTCCAAGATGGTACCCACGTTTGAAGAAGAGAGAAAAAAATAAAATATAAAAAGAAGGAAAAAGGAAGCAAAATCAATGAAGATTCCCTACTTCTTACAATTCTCTATCTTCTCTCTCCTCCACCTCATTAACAAGATAAAAAAAAAATCCTTTTTTTTTTAGAAGCTAAAATCTTTAGCTTCCCTCCCCCATTCTCTATATAATAGAATTAACACAAGGGGAGGAGGCACTTCATTCTTCTTCTAGGGGTTTTTTTTTTTAGTTGCTCTATCTCTTTCTCTAGTTTTCTCTTTCTCTAACTCTAGTTCTAGGTTTATGCTTTAAACACTTTTGTAAGTTCTTTTTATTCAATTAATGCAAGCATTTTTGCTTTTAATTCAATTTTTTATTTTTATTGCTTAAGCAATTGAAGTTGTAATTTTCAAGTTCTAGTTCTAGGCTTAGTTCTAGGTGACAAGAACAAGCTATAAGCATGTCTTTCAAGTTCAATTTTTTTTTTTTTCAGATTTGTTTTCTCTAGTATTAGAAATTTCAAATTTGGTTTATTCCAGATCTGGTTTTTAGTACTAGTAGTATCTCAAATCGATCAAGTTTTTAGTTCAAGGGTTGAAGTTCAAATAAGTAGGCCCCTTTAGTAGTCTTCTCTCCTCCCTCTCATTCCCTCTTTTGACTACCCTTTCTTTTTTAATTTAGGATTTTAATTTCAATCGTTACATTATTGCTATCCCTTTCCCCCAAGGTTCATGGCTAGTGTATATGTTGGTTTTGCCCCTCCTAACCATAGAACCAATATTTTATTGTTTTTATTTTAATTGTCTCATTTTCCCTAAACCCAAGTACAGTAACCCTTGTAAGACTGACTCTCTGGTCAAGTAGGGAAGCTCATATTATGATGTATCCCTTGGGCTAAGTAGAGAAACCTACTTGTGAGTCTCTCTCTAGCTTTATCCCCTTTCTTTTACTTTATTTTTATTTCAATATTTTTTTTCTTCATTGCTTTTTAATTACGTGGGGTGTTTATTTTTAGCTATTTATTTATTTAATTTTAATTGCATGGCATGCGTGTTTAAATTCTTAGATGACGAATGGTTATGACGTTATTTTAGATACATATGTTTAGGACGGTAATTAGAATTAGATCACAACCATTAATCGATTCACTTTCACATTATTAAAAGAAGCAAAAAAAATAATGTGGCTGCTCTCCCTGTGTTCGACCCATAGCTACATTGATCCGTACGCTTGTGGTTACATTTTAAAATCTCAAACAAGTTTTTGATACCGTTGCCCGGGAGATAGTTCCATGTTATTTTTCGCTTTCTTTTGGTAAATCGAAGTGCTTTGTTTGCTCTGTTTTTTTTTCCTTTTCTTTTATTGAATTCCTGAGAAGATCAACTTGCAATAATAGTTGTATCAGTGGAGATCGCCATGCCTCACAGTATAATAAAGACAGGTTTCGCCCAGTAGCAGTACCTCAAGAATTGACCTGAGCAACCCCGGATCCCTACCAGTAAGCTCCCAAAAAACCAAAAAAAAATCATAAAAAAAGAAAAAAAAATTCTATCTATTCTTTTGTGCTTGTCTTACTCTAGTTGTGAGTAGTTTTCTATTGCATGAGTATTAGGTGGGTACGTAATACCAAGAATCAATTAGAAAGAAGAGATCCAACAAGTAGTGACCCTATACGTTTGCTCTCTTTAAAATCCTTCAATATAGGAGACCAACAGCAAAACCCTCCACCTAAATCTCTGAAATATAAGTTCTACCCCGCTAGAACAGCCCAACCTTCTTGCATAGTTCTATCACAAGCTCAGGATAATAATTTTGAACTCAAATCTCAATACATCACTATGTTGCCACACTTCCATGGGTTGACCTCTGAGGATGCATACCTATTTCTAAGGGAATTTGAAGAGGTTTGTGTTCTAATTAAGATCCAATAACTTTCTGATGATGCTGTTAAGCTTAGGTTTATCACTTTTGCATTGAAAGACCAAGCTAAGAAGTGGTTGTATGGATTACCCACAAATTCAATAACCTCATGGGAACAGTTCACAGTTGTCTTCCTTAAGAAGTTTTTCCCACCTCATAAGACCAATAAGCTTAGAAGTGATATCCTTCAGTTTAGGCAAAAGCCTAATGAGTCCTTTTCCAAACTTATGGAGAGATTCAATGATCTACTCCAAGAATGCCCTCACCATGGCTTACACTTATGGCATTTATGTCAAATAATTTATGAGGGTATTGATTACCCAACTAAACATATGATAGAGTCTATGTGCCTTGAGGGATTCACATCCTTTACAGATGAAGGAAAAGCATGGGAATTCTTTTTTGACTTAGCTGACAAAACCCGTGAGTGGGACTTAACCCAAGAGAGTGAAAGAACCATAGGAGGAAAAGGATATTTTGTGGATGAGATAGTAATCAAAGAAGACCATTTGGATAGCTTAATCAATAGAATTGAGGCTATTGTTCCTAGAGAGCCATCATCAGTCAATTTGGTTAAGATTTGTGCTTGGTGCCAGTCCCTAGACATGTCATAGAAGAATGCCTCAACACCTCTAGGGGAACTTCTAATGATAGTGTTAATGCCTTATATCAGAATAATCCATATAGTAACACCTACAATCCAGGATGGAGAAATCACCAAAATTTCTCTTGGAATCAGGGCAACCAAGCAAGGCCTTCCAATTTCTATAATCAAGGTCAACCTGGACCCCAAAGGCCTCCCTTTACACAACAATCTTTTTTTCAAAATACTTTTCTAGCTCAAATGTAGGACTTCAGGCTAGTTGTCCTAGGGCCCCTCTCCTATCATCTTATCAGCAACCCCCTGGGTTTACCACCACTGGAGAGGCAAGTAGAATAAGTGACTTGAAAAAAAATATGGCCCTCCTCATGACAAGCCATCAAAATCTTATGAGAGAACTTACTTAAGTTGTCTCAATTATGTGTGAGAGGGAGAAAGGAACTTTACCCAGTCAACCAGAGCCTAACCCTAGGCATCATCAGCCTGTTAGTTCACAAGGACCAACTAATGCACCATTGAATATAGTATAAGGTCAGACCCAATAAGGGCCCTCTAACTAATGTAATGTTGTTTATGCCCTTAGGAGTAGTAGAGAATACCAACAGAGTGTTCCTAAATCTTTCCCATCTATTACTTATGTTAACTCTCTTTAGTTGAGGACACAAGTGCGCCTCTTATTCCAGGTTTGTCTAATGAACCTAAAGATTTTTTCTAAAACTAAAGATGATTTGGTTGAGGAAACCAAAAATGATTCTTCTAAACAAGGGGAAATCCCTAATAGTCCTTATGTTCATCCTGTCCCATTTCCTAATCGCTTGGTAAACAAAAAGAAGACCGTTTCCCTGGATAAAATTTTAAAAGTCTTCAAAAAGCTAGAAGTGAACATCCATCTTTTGGATGCCATATCCTAGATCCCCGCCTATGCAAAGGTACTGAAAGATTTGTGTACTCATAAATGTATCACTAGTGTGCCCAAAAAGGCGTTCTTGGCAAGTAACATTAGTTCTATAATTACTCAGCCTATAGTAGTTAAGTATAAGGATCCAGGGAGCCCTACCATAGCTTGTGTCATAGGCAACACCTATATTGAGCATGCCTTACTTGACCTTGGCGCAAGTGTGAATCTTTTACCTTACTATGTGTACAAGCAACTAGGATTGGGAGAATTGAAAGTCACTGGAACTACACTTCAGTTGGTAGATAGGTCTGTTAAGATTCCCAAATGGATGGTTGAGGATGTCTTACTAAAGGTGGGGGAATTAATTTTCCTTATTGATTTCATTGTGTTAGATACCAAGCCCTTCTCAACCAAGGATGAGATCCTAATAATTTTAGGAAGACCATTCTTGGCTACCAATAATGCATTAATCAATTGCCTGAATAGTTTCCTAAGTTTATCTTTTGATAACCAAACTGTTAAATTTAACATGATTGGGATAGATAAGCAACCACATATGTAAGAAGAGATCAATATGCTTGAGGATTTTTTGGATTTTTCTGATGATTTAGTTACCAACTTTATATTGATTTTGATTCAGAATTTCAAGAGTATATGGATGAGTTGGATGATGATAGTGAAAATTTCTTTTCTGAAGTCTTGAGTCTTCACACTCCTGTAGAGCCCTTAGGACCCCTTTCCAATTTCATTCCCAAACCTTCTATAGTTAAGCCCCCTAAGCTAGATCTTAAGGAGTTGTCATCTAATTTGAGATATGCTTTCCTAGGGCCTGACCAAACTCTTCATGTAATAATTTCTTCAAATTTGACTTCTAGCCACAAAGACGAGCCACTTAAAGTGTTAAAAGATAATAAGGAAGCCCTAAGTTGGACCATGGCTGATATCAAGGGTATAAGCCCTTCTATTGTGCAACATCATATACATCTTATGGAGGATTCTAAATCATCCACGGAACCCCAAAGAAGAGATAACTCAGTGATGATGAAGCCATTAAGAAAGAGATCCTAAAGTACTTGGATCATGGAATAATTTATCCTATTTCTAACAGTCAATGGGTAAGCCCAGTTCATGTAGTGCCTAAGATGTCTAGTGTGACTATAGTTCCTAATGTCAATAATAAACTAATTCTAACTCATGTCCAATCAGGGTGGAGAGTGTGCATAGACTACAGAAAACTTAATGAGACAACCTGGAAGGACCACTTCCCATTACCATTCGTTGACCAGATGTTAGAGAGGTTAGCTGGATATGAATACTATTGTTTTCTTGGTGGATATTCCGACTATAATTAGATCCCAATTGCTTTAGAGGACCAACATAAGACCACTTTTACATGCCCATATGAAATATTTGCTTATAGACGTATACCCTTTGGGCTTTGCAATGCCCCTGCTACGTTCCAATGATGCATGATGAGCATCTTTTCTGATAGGGTCAAAAAATTCTTAGAAGTATTTATGGATGACTTTTCAATTCATGGAAATTTCTATTCTGAATGTCTTCATCTTCTTTCTCTAGTTTTGAAAATTTGCATATCTAAGAATTTGGTTTTGAATTGGGAGAAATACCATTTCATGGTAAAATCTGGTATTGTTTTAAGTCATGTAATATCCAAGGAGGGAATTAGAGTAGATAGAGCCAAAGTGGATTTAATTGATAATTTACCACATCCTCAATCTATTAAGAACGTCCGGTCTTTTCTAGGGCATGCGGGCTTCTACAGAAGGTTTATTAAAAACTTTAGTCAGTTAGCCCAACCTCTCACTTCATTACTTGCCAAAGATCAAACTTTTGAGTTTTCTAAAGAGTGCCTAGAATCTTTCAAACAACTTAAGAAGGAGTTGACCAATGCACCCATTGTTCAACCACCTGTTTGGACTAAACCTTTTGAACTGATGTATGATGCTTCGGATTTTACCATAGGAGCGGTTTTGGGTTAAAGGATTAATAAGTTACCACTGTCATTTACTATACTAGTAGGACCTTAAATGATGCACAACTCAATTATACAACCACTGAAAAATAATTTTTAGCTGTTGTGTTTGCATTAGAAAAGTTTCAGTCTTACTTAGTTAGTTCACATGTGGTGGTGTATACTGATCATTCTGCTCTTAGGTACCTAGTTCAGAAGAAGGATGCCAAAGCCCGTCTTATTAGGTGGGTTTTACTTTTGCAAGGTTTGATTTAGAAATTAGGGATAAGAAAGGAGTTGAAAACCTAGTTGCAGACCATTTATCCCAGCTTCCCAATTCCTTAACTGTCCATTCTCCAGTTGACAAGAACTTTCCAGATGAATAGTTATTTACAGTGTCCAGTGAACCACGGTTTGCTGACATTGTCAAATTCTTAGTTTCAGGTGTGACTCTAGATCACTGGTCCACCCAAGATAAGTATAGGCTTTATTCCCAAGTTAAGCATTTTTTTCTAGAATAATCCTTATTTATTTAAGATATATCCGGATTAGATTATCCGACGATGTGTTCCTGATCATAAGCAACATTCTGTTCTCTCTTTTTGCCATGATCATATATTTGGTGGACACTTTGGACCTAAGAAGACTGCTGTAAAGGTTCTGCAATATGGATTTTATTGGCTCACTCTTTTAAGAGATGCTTTTAATTTTTGTAAGGCTTGTCCTGTCTGTCAGTCTTTTGGCCGTATCACTAAGAGGAATATGATGCCTCTCAACCTTATTTTGGTAGTCGAGATCTTTGATGTATAGGGTTTCGATTTCATGGGACCATTCACTAATTCCTTTGGGAATTTATACATACTTTTGGCTGTTGATTATATTTTTAAATGGATAGAGGCCATACCTTGTAAATCTAATTACCACAAAGTGGTGGTCCAGTTTCTTAAAGAGAACATTTTTTTCATCTTTGGTGCATCACTGTAATAATTAATGATATGGGTACTCATTTTTACAATCGATCTTTTGAGGCCTTAATGAAAAAGTATGGGATCACCCATAAGTTATCTACCCCTTATCACCCCCAAACTAGTGGCCAAGTGGAGGTGTCTAATAGGCAGATCAAACAAATCTTGAAAAAAACTGTTAATCCCAACAATAAGGATTAGTTCCTTAGGCTCATTGATGCCTTGTGGGCCCATCGACTGCATTCAAGACTGACCTTAGTCAATCTCCCTACCGTTTGGTGTATGGGAAAGCTTGTCACTTATCAGTTGAGTTGGAGCATAAGGCCTTTTGGGCCATCAAGAAGCTTAACTTTGATTTGTCTGATGCGGGAATTCATTGTAGGCTCCAACTATTTGAGTTGGAGGAACTTAGGAATGATGCATATGAAAGTTCTAGGATTTACAAGGAAAATACCAAAGCTTTCCATGATAAACACATTCTGTGCAAATCTTTTGCAGTTAGTGATAAGGTCTTATTGTACAACTCTAGATTGCATCTTTTCCCTGGTAAGCTTAGATCTTGATGGGATGGTCCATTTATTGTCTAAAATGTATATCCCAATGGGGCTGTGGAGATTTTGAATCCAGGGACAGGGGTAATTTCGAAGGTTAATGGTCAGCGTTTGAAACCGTTCCTCGAGTTTCCTACTACTGGTAATGAAGATGCCATAGATCTCCATGAACCTCTTTACACTGATGATTAACTTTTAATTAGGTATAACCCCCTTGCATTGTCTTCGTTTTTAATTATTTCCATGCATTGAGGACATTGCATGACTTAAGTGTGGGGGAGGGAAACCAATTTTTACTTTTTTCACTTTGTTTTATTTATTTATTTTTTTTTTTTTAGCTTGCTAAAGGATGAAATCCTACTTTGGCTTTTGACTATTGATCATACCATTCAGTTGCTTGATGTATGAAAATAAAATTTTTGATTAAGGTACCCATTTTGAATGAATAAAAACCCCATTGAGAAGAAAGAAATAAGCCTGTGTCTTGAGATGGGACTTTCTTTTAAAAAATAAGAGACCCCTGTTTTATAGTGTTGAACCATATGTAAGTCTGTGGGTTCCTTGTACTTTTGATTTGGAGTTGAGACCTTCTTTTTAATTTAGCATGAGTTGACATATGCACAATTTTAAATGAAATGTGAAATGTGGTATAAAGAAGAATAAGAATTGATTCCTTTGGAACTAGATAGGTCATTGCACCTCAGGAAGCATGGTGTCTTGATCGAAATTCCTTGGGAGGAAACTTCTGAAGGAACTCTAGTATCAGTCTTTGTGGGCTTATGCAAAAAGCGAAGCTACATAGTAACTTGGGTATCTAGTGTTTGCTCCACTATGTCATTCAGGCCAAAAGTAGTGGAGTAGAATAGAGTTTATTAAGCGAAAAAAAAAAAAAATGTACAAATGTCATTAATGCTTGGTAATATGTTTTGGTAAAAACACTCCAACGCCTTAGTCATTGGTTCCCTATTTCTTCACAAGTGGTTTTACCTTAAAATAAGGATGTTTTGGAAGAGACAAGGTGTGATACCCTACTTCTTAAACCCGGTTTGATTACACGATTGACCTGTTTAACCATGCAGGACCCAAACCAGAGAGGGTTAAGGCGGGTTCCTTATGGACCATGATGGCAAGGATGATTTTGAACACCGGCTGGCCAAACAAGTCCGAGTCAGTGCCAGAGGAGATGGGTGTATCCAAGCCGTGTACATACACATATCATAAGGCCATGTACGGATAAAGTAGGTATGTAGCCGTATCTTAAAGCGCATACATATAATATACCTTATGCCGAGAGTCGAATTCCATCAAAATCCCACTTGTTGGCCAATTTTTGGCCCTCAGGTGGGTGGTCACAGGTGGGCGCATCCGCCCACTTGAGTGACCCACCCATGAGGTTACAAGATGTCTTAAAAGGTATAAATAGCTATCATTATGCTTTTCCTTTTTCTCATTTATGACACTCGGGCGTTTGGTGAGAAGAGTAAAGAGGAGAGAGAAAAGAAGGGAAAGAAGAGGAAAAGGGAAGGAAGAGGAAGAAGAAATGGATTTCAGCGGCACCGAGGTTTGATCTTCCCATTCCGATGCCGGAAGAGTGATCTCTAATACGAGATCTACGTTTAGAGGTGAGCAAAGGCTAGGTTCCTTAAACTTTCACCATACCCAAATGAAACCCTTGATTTGGGTAGAGTTTCTTGAGGTCTCGTAAATCCCCCTTGAGATGATGAATCTAAGGTTTAATAGATGGTTATGTGTTGATTTTGAAGGATTTAAAGGAGTGTTTCTACGGTTGGAGGAGCATTGGTGATTTGAAGTGATTTTGGGGTCTTTGAACGAGTTGTTGGGCAAAGAAGGTAAGATGGCTTCCATTCCTTAAATCTAACCTAGATCTAGGTTAGAACCATCTTATGAGACCTTGAATGTGTGGAGAATGGGTTTGGAAAAGCCCCATTTGATTCCCCCAAGGTTGGGAAAAGTTTAAGAAAAAATAGCATTTTCCCGCCAAAACCGGTGGGCCAAACCGATGGGCCAAATGGCCCACCTGAGGGCACCCGCCTGAGAGGGCAGGCCAACCGGCTGGCCAACCTACCCACCGGTCCTAGCAGGGCACTTGAGCCAATCGACGGGCCCAACCGGTGGGCCGACCTGCCCGTTGGTTAGGACCAGTAGGTCTAATTGGTGGGTCAAGACAGGTGGGCTATCCGACCCACCCGAGAGGCTCCCAACGTGATCTTTACGTCCAAATGACCCAAAATGGACGTGCGACTTTCTTTTAGGATTCTAAACATGATTTTGTCATCAAATCTTGTTAGTTTGGACCCCAAAGTAGCAAAATGCTAACCCCGCTCATTCATGATAGGTTCACCTAATCTTACGCTTCTCGCATCAAATCTCACCCATACCAGGCGTGAGTCTTTGTACACTACAGGTAAGTGGGGAGAGGACGTTTGGCCTTGTTTCAAGGCTTGTTTGGCATTCATCTAATTGTATCTAGACTAGCCATGTCATCATACAAATGCTATGTAGCTTAGCCATCCTCATATTTTATGCCATGTGTGTTGTGTTTATTTTTTAATGCCAAATGATGATATGCTTATGTGATGAATGTTGACATCATTGTGCATGATGCATTAATAGACTAGATGCCATAGTCGGCTTGGAAACAAGTGCATTGGTGGCCCGTGGAATGGGACGCAATGGCACTATGCAATCGTACTATGTCATATAGGAGCATGCGGTTTAGGATTATCATCTTCCCATGCTACGACCCTTCCCAACAGGGGTTGAGGTGTTGGGTTACCATTTGGGGAGAAGCAGTGGTTGTGGTTGTCGGGTCACTGTGGCGGTTAGACATACACCCGACTGGTCATTAGGACAGTCGGCAACCTCGGTGGTATATTCAAGAGGGCCAATCGTACTGCTTTTAAATTACTGGAGTCAGCACCTTTAATTTCTGTCATTTACTTTATGTTGAGAGTCGATGGTCGGCATGTTTTACTTTTCTAAGTACTCACGGTGGGCCTTCTTCGACCGCCCTATGGGCGTATCGCGAGATGGAGTTCGTGGCTCGTACCCGAAGTATACACGCACTGTGGTTGTAGTAGCACTAAACCAAGGACTTAGTAATGTTGTTTAGGTGGATGTGATTGAAAATGAATTGCATAGCATATAGTGCATATGGTTGTGATTTGTTGTATGGACTGTTGTGTGGTCCTTCTTTTCACTTACTGAGCTAGTGAGCTCATCCCACGTGTGCACCTCTTTTAGATGATTTTGCAGGTCATCAACCTGAAGAGCATGGGTCGGGCCCCACAGTTGAATTCCTTGAAGAAGATTGGTGGGTCCCAGGAATTAAACGCAGCCTTGGTTGCTCGTCGAGGTATCTTCTTGGGACCGCAATTTTGATCTTGGTGAGCTTTACTTTTGATATCAAGTGAGCTTTACCTTTTGATACCGGTGAGCTTTATTTTTTGATACAGTGAGCTCTACTTTTGATACCGAAGCGTTGTACCCTTTGTGTTTTGATGATCCTTTTACGTACTTGATATGTAAATTGTATTCTTTTGTGTAAATATCATGCTGCGGGCCCACATGTATAACTATGTATTACAATTTAGGTATCAAGTATAATAGAAATATTACAAGTAAATTAAGTCTTCCTTGAGTGATGAACACTTTCTTAGTTGTGTGTATCTTTGTGGTGGATCTTGTATCGAGATGATCCTAGTAGGTTTGGGTTAACGGTGTTAACCCGGTCACCGATCGTTACGTGTGAGCAGTGTGACAACGTAGGTGATATCGGGCGTGATGCTCTATTCCACTCCTGACATACCATTAGACCCTTAGAATCTATAATAGGAAATGGGATTGGGTTAATGTAAAAACTTTAAAGAGATAAAAGCCGAAGAAAGAAAGTAATAAAAAAATGGTTGCATTTAGATATTGCATTCATGGCATGCGTGAGAGAAAATGAAAAGTTAATTAATTGATGTCATAACCCATCGATGCGAGTTTGGAAATTTAATGACATAGCGTAAAACAAGATTTCTAAAAATTTTCATACAAACACCTTATAAACAACAGATATATATATATATATATATATATATCAATAATCATAATTAACAAAAGACATCACAACTAAACTACATAAGTTATCAAAGATACAAATTCACCACAAACCACCATCAAAACACATCACCCCACAAATAAATCCAGTTACAGAGAAAGTACAAAGAATGAGAAAAGAAAGAAAAATACAATAAGATCAACAACATGAAACGGTGAGAAATTGGTGTGGGCGAGCTAAGTCCTCACGATCATAAATCATCGTCATCGTCAATACTACTACTCCGTTCACGAGGTCTAGAGTTAATGTTGAGTCGGCGGTCGTAGTAGTCAAACCTCGAGTTCACTAGTTGTACATCCCTCAAAGTCGGCCAAAATCTCTTTGAAATGGCATTGGCGTTGTATCAAGTCTGACCGATGTAGAAAGGAATTCTCCAAAGTAGCCTGCCTCTCTAGGATGCGTTCCTCCCTTGAAGCACTCTCATCTAGTCTTCTTAATAGCTGATCTTGCCCGTCCTTCAAAGCCCTCATAGTAGACATCATGCCCTCAAAATCATATGCACCTCTCAGGTGGTGGGGCTCTATGCTGTGGGCCTGCAGCTCTAGTGAAGCCAGGATCAACACCTCTCAACTCATGAGGCACCTCCTCAAGGATGTCCTCGTCCACAAAATCATCCTCCCCACCTTGAGGAACATAGTCCTCATCCTCCTCACTAGACTCCTCCTCCATGGGAACATCCTCCCTAGGGGTAGCCCTCCTATCCCTACCTCTCTGAGCTCCTGCTCTCTGAGGTACATCCATAAGAGTGTGGAGACCCATCCTCAATAGATTTCCCCTGTCAAACTTATCTGTGGTAACTTCCCCTCCTCACCACTCAGGTCCACCCCAAAGAACTCAAAAATCCTGGTAAGGATCTTGCCATATGGAAATCCTCCATCCTCGGGGTGAGAAGTATGGTGCTCCATGATCTTGAGGATGACGTAAGGCAAGCATAAGTGCTCGTCACCCCCCTCTAAAGCCTTATAAATGCAGAAGGCTAAGAAGGCCACCATGAAGCCCACCTGGTTCCGATGACCTCCTCTGGGGAGCAAGTTGAACTGGACCAAACGGGCAAACACATGAACCTCTGGGAAAAATGATGTCTCGGAATCCGGACGCTCCCTCCTGCCATAGATGGTCTCATAGATGTGGTCCAGTGTCTCCGAACTCATGAAAGGGCCCATGGGCTTACTCTTGGGAGGACTGTAGAAACGGTGCCCAGCTGAAGAAATACCCAAAATACTAGCCAGGGTGTCGACGGTCAGCTGAATGTCCACCCCCTTCACCATACTAATTATCGTATACTCTCCGTACTGGTAGGAAACCTCCGATTCTGATAGAATCTCTGAACCGATTGCTCGTACTGGATGGTCTATGTGGAGGATAGGCGCCAACCCAATCGGTGAACCTCTCACGAAGTTGAACCTTGTGGAAGTCATCAACTACCACAGTCTTCTCCATCATTACAGACCTCTTTAGGAAGGCACGCGTTGGTTCTGCCTCGAGCAGGGAAGAGTTCCTCGTCATAGTCGGAAGGATCAATAGGGGCAGGTCCGGGTCACCCTGTGCGGGGGGCTGGAGAACTAGTCCCCATACTCTTTCGTTTGGAAGCGGTGGTCTTACGCCGAGTAGAAGAGGATGTGCATTCCTTGCCCTTGCAAGAAGACATCCTGGCAAGAAAAGAGGAAAGAAGGGTGAGTAAGGAAAAAAGGAATAACAAAGGGAATAAATAGATCGGTGAGCAATAAGAGGAAGCTCCAAAACCCAATTCTCGCAAAACAGAAAATGTGACAAGCGAGGAATGATAGGGAGTCTATGGATGAAATGCATGGTAAGTGACAAAACAGAAATCATGGAAAAATAGAATGTGACAAGTGAGGAATGATGAAAAGTCTATGAATGAAATGCCTGGCCAGTGACAAGACAGAGATTATGGAAAAACAGCAATGTGACAGAAAGGGCATATATAGCATGGCAAGTAAAGAATGATAGAAAAATCCCAATTCTCATTGTGCAAGTTTAATCTAAGGAAAAAAATGAAAAGACTCACAATAGAGTAAAGCTTGAAGCTACAGGTCTAAGATTGAAATGCCATCGTAGTGCAATCAAGAATATGCAAAAACATCTGCTAATATGCTATTGAGGTCCACAAATATGAAAGGATGTAAAGAGAATCAAAGAGACCCAACACAAAAAGATGGATTTTCATGGGAAGAAATGGGATATCAAACATACGGGACTTTCTATGATCTCTACAGCATGTCAAGTACAAATCAAATATAAGGCATTGCATTTGAGTTATTAATTGGGAAGAAAAGAGCAGAGATTGAAGAAATCCCCAAATTTGAGAAAACTAGGGCACGGTTGGGGTTTCTCTCAAAAATTGAGAAGTAAATCCTAAAACTGGAAATAAATCACGAGGAAAACATCACATTTACATGAAATCACTGTTATATGGAAGGAAACACGGAAAAGAATTGAGATTTAAGACTACTCATGAGTTCTACCCCCAAAGTACATGTTCTGAGAAGAAAATGAGGAAGAAACTTACTTGCGAGTAGAGGAGTTGAATCTTCCCAAAATCGCCGGATCATTGAGTGAGATCGCGAGTGAAAGCGTCAAGGAGCTCTCAAAAAATCGCCTAAGAGAGAGAGAGAGTGAGGAAGAAATGTGCAAAGAAATGAAGAACAGGGGCTTAAAAGCCCTGTTTGTATTTTTCGCTCGGGAAGGACCGGCGGGCCGACTGGCGGCCCAACCTGCCCACCGGTGGCAGCCCGCCGGTTGAGAGAAAACTTGAAAAAAAAATAAAACTAAATATATAATAATAAAAAGAGAAAGGTGGGGGTATTATTATTATTATTATTATTATTATTATTATTATTATAACAATAATATACCTGAAAAAAAAAAAAAAAAAAAAGTGGTGTGTGGATAGCACCATATGGTCGAGTGGGACCATCATCCGACTTGTTGAAGCACTAGCACCGTAATTTCGGGATTAATCTATGGCTAGTTGCAAAACCTTCATACACTATAATACCCTATGCATTGGCATATGATTATGTGCCGATATCAATTCTAAGGTGTTTAACCAATGTGGTGTATGATATGTTTCAGGTACAGGGATACGATGGTAAGTACTAGATCCGGTAGCAATGCACGAGGTACCTCGCGTGGTCCTCGTCCGGTCGGTCGACCACTGAATCCCAGAAGGTCCCGCTCTGTGGGGCAAACCTCACTTCCACAACCTCTAGAGACCTTTGGTCAGGGTGGGGCACAAGGGGACCCACCTATGACTGTACTTCCGGACCCTCCATCGGTTATTACTCCGAGGGATGTTGCTACCATAATCCAGTAGTCACAACAGGCTTTCTAGCAACAAATGCTTTAGCAACATCAAGCATTTATGGCTATTATACAGCAACAATTGGACCTTTCTCAAACAGGTCAACCTCCCTGGATACTTACTCCACAGGACTACTTTGTAGGAGTGCAGTGCAGGGCCACAAGTGGAAGGTACACCTCCAATTCCGCCATTCGGTGTTCCTCCGTGTGGGTGCCCCTCCATACCCTTACTATCCACTTATGCTCCCAATTACCGGCGCGATAATCGTCAAAGGTAATGGAGTCATTCAAGAGGAACTTGCCACCTGTATTCTCTAAGGTGGGGAGTGATCCTCTGGAGCCAGACCAGTGGATCCAAGAGCTGGAGAAAATATTTGAGGTGATTGAGTGCACTGATGCACAGAAACTCATTTGTGCAGGGTTGCAGCTCAAGAAGGAGGCCAACTCTTAGTGGAAAGCCTCTAAGCCCATATTGTTGGCCGCACATCCAGAACCCACCTGGGAATAGTTCAAGGAGTTGTTCTTGGACAATCATTACCCACGTAGCTTCAGAGACCGTAAGGAGACGAAATTTATGGCCTTAACTCAAGGAGGTAAGACTATCCTTGAGTGTCAGCGGTTTGAGAGCTTGTTCCATTTTTCCCCTAGGCATATGAGGACAGCTGAAGAAAAGGCTGCAAGATTTCTGAAGGGCCTAAAGGCATCCATTGGGTATGTACTTGAGGTCTTAGACTTGACAGACTATGGCCAAATTGTGCAGAAGGCCAAGACTATGGAAGATAAGCAAAAGGGAGAACAGTCCCTCACACCTGGACTGTGGAAGAGAACAAATCCATTTCCGGATATGGGTAACTCCTCCAAGGCATACCGTGGGTCATACAGTTCTGAGCCTACATATAGGCAGCCCTATAGGCCATCTGGCTACCCTCCTCGACCAGCTGGTGGTTCGGGCTCTACATCTTTCCGCCCAAACACTAGTATGGTACCTACAGCTCCAAGGCCGCCCCGACCTCCATCTTCAACGGGTCAAGTGCAGAGGGGCCTCGCCCCAGTTTCGACATCACAAATCCGTTGCTTTAACTGCCATTCCTATGGGCACTATATAAAAGACTGTCGGGTTAGACCAGTCTTGCCCTCCAGTCAGCCCTCTGCGTACTGACCACCCTTAACTCGGGGGAATCGAAGTGGTAGCAGGTACATTTTAAATTTAAGAATTTCCTTATGTTAAATATTGATGATCTGTTGTACTTATATGCATTGTTACACTAGGTGTCCTATCTATATCGGGCATACCAGCCTATGTCTTATTTGATTCAGGAGCTACACATTCATTCATATCTAAGAGATTTGCTTAGAAACTTGGTATGTCACCCAGGACCTTAGATCATGGGATGATTGTTAGTATGCCCTCTTGGTAAAGTTCCCGATTGAAGGAGGTGTATGGGCGTGCCCGTGGAAATCGATGGGAAGAAATTGGATGCACAACTCATTAAGTTCAATATGTAGAATTTCGATGTTATCTTTGGGCATGGATTGGTTGTCGGCTCATCGAGCTAATGTGATGTGTCTGAAAAGCTGATTAGGGTGACGGATGCGAAGGAAGAGAATTGGTATCTGAGTAGATAAAATGAAGCGGGTGAAAGGTCCTCGTCTCCGCCCTTCAAGCGGTAAAGTTGTTGGAGAGTGGATGTCAGGGCTACTTAGCATCGGTACTTGATGTTGATGCAAGGATTACACCTCTAGAAGAGGTAAAGGTGGTTAAAGAGTTTCCCGACGTCTTTCCAGATGATCTGATGCATTTACCACCTGATAGAGAATTGGAGTTTACCATAGACTTGGTTCCTAGAGCAGCTCCAGTGTCTAAAGCCCCATACCGGATGGCACCAGCCGAACTGAAGGAGTTGCAGATGCAGTTGCAAGAATTGTTGGAGAAGGGGTTTATTCGCCCAAGTGTTTCACCTTGGGGTGCCCCAGTATTATTTGTCAAGAAGAAGGATGGCATCTTGCGTATGTACATTGATTACCGGGAATTGAATAAGCTAACCATTAAGAACCGGTATCCATTGCCATGCATTGATGATTTATTTGACCAACTGCAGGGTGCCAAGGTATTTTCAAAGATAGACCTTCGATCAGGCTATTATCAGCTCAAGATAAAGAGCAGCGACATACCCAAGATAGCATTCAGGACTCAGTATGATCACTATGAGTTCCTAGTGTTATCTTTTGGGTTAACCAATGCACCGGCAGCATTCATGGATTTAATGAATCGAGTATTTCACGATGTCCTCGATAAATGGATAATTATTTTATTGATGACATCTTGATCTACTCAAGACGAGAGGAGCACACTCAACATTTGAGAATGGTGTTACTGAGAGGTTGAGAGAACAACAATTGTTTGCCAAATACAGCAAATGTGAATTTTGGCTTGAGCAAGTTGGATTCACGGGGCGCGTAGTGTCTAAGGCGGAATCGTGGTGGATCTGATAAGGTGAAAGCGATAGTAGAGTGGGAAAGCCCTAAAATGTCCTTTGAAATTAGAAGCTTCTTGGGTTTGGTGGATACTACCGAGCTTCATTGAAATTTTGCTCGGATCTCGGCACCAATGACTAAGTTGACAAAAAGGGTGTGAAGTTTGGTGGGTAGAGGAATGCGAGATGAGTTTTCAGGAGTTGAAGAAGAGGTTGGTGTCAGCCCTATGTTGACCATCCTGAAGGCACAGGTGGAATGACGATCTACTGATGCTTCCAAAGTTAGGTTGGGTTGTGTTCTCATACAGCGGAAAGGTGATAGCGTATGCTTCCGACAACTAAAGGAGTATGAGAAGAACTACCCACTCATGACTTGAAACTAGCCATGATCATTTTGCCCTTAAGATTTGGCAACATTACTTGTATGGGGAGAAGTCACGAGATATCGTGATCACAAAAGCCTTAAGTACTTTTTCACCGGAAGGATTTGAACATGAGGCGGAGGAGATGGCTTGAGCTCATGAAGGATTATAAGCTGCGACATTCGGTATCATCCGGCAAGGCTAATGTAGTGGCGGATCGTTGAGTCGGAAGGCACGTGTGTCACTCTCACATAGCGATCAGCCCACCACTTGTACATGGCGACACTAATGGATGAAGCTCTCTTATATGAAGGAGCAACCTTAGAGTTTGAACGTCAACCAGAAAACCTTAAATGGTTGATGGTATCCTTGGCGGCTCTACAGGTGCATCCGACTATCAGGAAAGAGGTAATAATGAAACAACCTTTGGATCCTGAATTGTAGTGGATCAGAGTTAAGGTTCAAGATCAAACAATGAACGACCTAGATTTTTTTTTAGCGAGTGATGGGGCATTGATGTTTCGAGGCAGATTGTGTGTACCCGATGATTTGGATATACAAGACAAGATAGTGCAAGAAGCACATAGCTCCGAGTATTCACTCCACCTAGGAAGTACAAAGATGTATAAAGACCTCAAACAAAATTACTGGTGGCCAAGCATGAAAGTCACAATAGCTCTATATATAGCGACTTGTCTTACATGCCAGAAAGTAAAAGCTGAGAGGCATCGACCTTGTGGTACTCTTCAGCCACTCCCAGTACCAGACTGGAAGTGGGATAGGATTACAATGGACTTTGTCACCGGACTACCATGTACACCTAACGGGATGGACGCGATATGGGTGATCGTTAATCGACTTACTAAGACTGCTCATTTCATTCCCATCAAGACCAAGTTCTCTATGGCCAAATTAGCACAACTTTATATGGATAACATAGTGCGCTTGCATGGAGTGCCAGTGAGCATTGTGTGAGATAGGGACCCAAGATTCACTTCAGATTTTGGAAAAGCTTCCAGCATGCCTTAGGATCACAATTGAATTTGAGTACTGCTTTTCACCCATAGACTGATGGTCAGTCGGAGCAAACCATACAGATATTAGAAGACATGCTTAGGGCATGTGCAATGGAAATGAGTGGTAGTTGGGAAGAATATATACCCCTTATGGAGTTTGTCTATAACAACAGTTACCAAGCTACAATTGGGATGGCTCCGTATGAGGCATTATATGGTAGGAGGTGCAGAACTCCTTTGTATTGGGATGAGGTTGGTGAACGCCGAATGTTAGGACCTAAAATGATATAGATGACTTGTGACAAGGTTGATGTTATTCGAGAATGGATTAAAGCAGCTCAGTCTCGTCAAAAGAGCTATGCACACAACCGCAGAAAAGACATTGAATTTCAGCCAGGAGAAAAGGTGTTTCTCAAGATCTCTCCTACTAAAGGGTTGCAAAGATTTCCGACAAGGGGAAGTTGAGCCCAAGATACATTGGCCCATTTGAGATCATAGCCCGGGTTGGCTCAGTAGCCTACATGCTTGCTCTGCCACCTTCACTCGGAGATGTTCAAAATGTATTTCATGTATCCATGCTGAAGCGATACGTTCATGATCCATCTCATGTATTACCCATGGAAACCCAGAATATCTAGAAGCGATATGACCTATCTGAGCGACCGGCTGAAATTTTGGACCAAAAGGTGAAAACCCTTTGCAACCGCTCCATTTTCTACGTAAAGGTGCGATGGGCAAATCATTCACTTGAAGAAGCATCTTGGGAGAAAGAGGATGAAATCCAAGCCAAGTACCCTCATCTTTTTGAACAACCAGGTACACCAATTTCAAGGATGAAATTTTCAGAAAGGGGGGGTAAATGTAATACCCTACTTCTTAAACCCGGTCGATTACACGGTTGACCCGGTTTAACCATGCAGGACCCGAACCGGAGAGGGTTAAGGCGGGTTCCTTATGGACCATGATGGCAAGGGTGACTTTGAACATCGGTTGGCTAGACAAGTCCGAGTCAGTGCCAGAGGAGACGGGTGTACCCAAGCCGTGTACATGCACAAATCATAAGGCCATGTACGGATAAAGCAGGTATGTAGCCATATCTTAAAGCGCATACGTATAATATATCTTATGCCGAGAGTCGAATTCTATCAAAATCCCACTTGTTGGCCAATTTTTGGCCCTCAGGTGGGCGGTCATAGGTGGGCGCATCCGCCCACCTGAGTGACCCACCCATGAGGTTACAAGATGTCTTAAAAGGTATAAATAGCTATCATTATGCTTTTCCTTTTTCTCATTTATGACACTCGGGCGTTTGGTGAGAAGAGTAAAGAGGAGAGAGAAAAGAATGGAAAGAAGAGGAAAAGGGAAGGAAGAGGAAGAAGAAATAGATTTCAGCGGCACCGAGGTTTGATATTCCCATTCCGACGCCGGAAGAGTGATCTCCAATACGAGATCTACGTTTAGAGGTGAGCAAATGCTAGGTTCCTTAAACTTCACCATACCCAAATGAAACCCTTGATTTGGGTAGAGTTTCTTGTGGTCTTTTAAATCCCCCTTGAGATGATGAATCTAAGGTTTAATAGATGGTTATGTGTTGATTTTGAAGGATTTGAAGGAGTGTTTCCACGGTTGGAGGAGCATTGGTGATTTGAAGTGATTTTAGGGTCTTTGAACGAGTTCTTAGGCAAAGAAGGTAAGATGGCTTCCATTCCTTAAATCTAACCTAGATATAGGTTAGAACCATCTTATGAGACTTTGAATGTGTGGAGAATGGGTTTGGAAAAGCCCCATTTAATTCCTCTAAGGTTGGAAAAAGTTTAGGGAAAAATGACATTTTCCCGCCAAGACCAGTGGGCCAAACCGGTGGGCCAAATGGCCCGCCTGAGGGCACCCGCCTGAGAGGGCAGGCCCTCAGGGCCAATCGACAGGTCCAACCGGTGGGCCAACCTGCCCATCTATCCTAGCAGTGCCCTCGGGGCCAACCGACAGGCCCAATCGGTGGGCCAATCGACAAAACGACCTGCCCGTCGATCGGGACGGTGGAGTCGGTGGTGGTCAAGGCAGTGGGTGTCCGACCCACCGAGGGCTCTAGCGTGATCTTTACTTCTGAATGGACCCAAAACGGACGTGCGACTTTCATTTAGGATTTTAAACATGATTTTGTCACCAAATTTTGTTAGTTTGGACCCCAAAGTGGCGAAATGCTAACTCCGCTCACTCATGATAGGTTCACCAAATCTTACGCTTCTCACACCAGATCTCACCCGTACCAGGCGTGAGTCTTTGTACACTACAGGTAAGTGGGGAGAGGACATTTGGCCTTGTTTCAAGGCTTGTTTGGCATTCATCTAATTGTATCTAGACTAGCCATGTCATCATGCAAATGCTATGTAGCTTAGCCATCCTCATATTTTATGCCATGTGTGTTGTGTTTATTTCTTAATGCCAAATAATGATATGCTTATGTGATGAATGTTGACATCATTGTGCATGATGCATTAATAGACTAGATGCCGTAGTCGGCTTGGAAACGAGTGCATTGGTGACCCGTGAAATGAGACACGGTGGTACTATGCAATCGTACTATGTTATATAGGAGCATGCTGTTTAGGATTATCATCTTCCCGTGCTACGACCCTTCCCAACAGGGGTTGAGGTGTTGGGTTACCATTTGGGGGGAAGCAGTGGTCGCGGTTGTCGGGTCACTGTGGCGGTTAGACATACGCCTGGCTGGTCATTAGGACAGTCAACAACCTCGGTGGTATATTCAAGAGGGCCAATCGTACTGCTTTTAAATTGCTGGAGTCAACACCTTTAATTTCTGTCATTTACTTTATGTTGAGAGCCGATGGTCGGCATGTTTTACTTTTCGAGTACTCACGGTGGGCCTTCTCCGATAGCCCTATGGGCGTATCGCAAGATGGAGTTCACGGCTCGTACCCGGAGTATACGCGCACTGTGGTTGTAGTAGCACTAAACCAAGAACTTAGTAATGTTGTTTAGGTGGATGTGATTAAAAATGAATTGCATAGCATATAGTGCATATGGTTGTGATTTGTTGTATGGACTGTTGTGTGGTCCTTCTTTTCACTTACTAAGCTAGTGAGCTCATCCCACGTGTGCACCTCTTTTAGTGTGCACCTCTTTTAGATGATTTTGCAGGTCATCAACCTGAAGAGCACGGGTTGGGCCCCACAGTTGAATTCCCTAAATAGGATTGGTGGGTCCTCGAGGAATTAGAGCACGACACGAGTTGCTCGTACGAGGGTGTGCTTCGGGACCGAAGTTTTGATACTGGGCTGAGCTTTACTTTTGATACGGAGCTGAGCTTTACTTTTGATACCGAGCTGAGCTTTACTTTTGATACCGAGCTGAGCTTTACCTTTTGATATCGAGCTGAGCTTTACTTTTTGATACCGAGCTGAGTTCTACTTCCGAGCTGAGCTGTACCCTTTTATGTTTTTTATGATCCCTTTTGTGTACTTGATTTGTAAATTGTATTCATTTGTGTAAATATCATGCCTCCGGGCCCACATGTACTTAACTATGTATTACAATTTGGGTATCAAGTATAATGGGAATATTTACAGGTAAATTAAGTCTTCCGCTGAACTGATGAACACTTTCTTAGTTGTGTGTATGCTATGGTGGGATACTGTATCAGATGATCCTGGCAGGTTTGGGTTAACCGGTGTTAACCCGGTCACCGGTCCGGTTCTGTGTGAACGGGGTGTGACATGAGGTGAGTTCCAAATTAAGAAATATGCTAATGCCTGGAATTGATAAAGGGTAATAAAGGTTCAAGTGTGGGGGTCCCTTGTAAGAGAAATTATCTTTGCTCCAGATCGGTATAGGCCTTACCTTTAGCCAAGGTTGGGATTTGTTTATTCTGAATTTTGGGTGTATATTCACAGCAAACACCCACGAGACACAGCTCAACCACTAGGGGTGACCTAGGGGTTTAAAGGCTTGTTGCACATGCTAAGTACAATCGTGATTCCTACGAAAGTGAGTTAGGTTTTTTTTGTTTTTATTCTTTTTCTTTTTGTTTTGCTCGAGGACTAGCAACGTCTAAGTGTGGGTGAATTTTGATGAGCACATATATGTGTGAAATCTAGTTTAGTAAAACATGCATTTTACATATTTAGAATGGAGCTACCTTGGGTTTTACTCTCTTTTTGCAGGTTTTATATTTTCAAGGCCTTAAGAATTATCGGGCGTTATATCTCCAATTTTACACTTAAAGAGGTCCTATTTCTTTTCATGATTGTGAAGAGAACAAAATTTTGAGCAAGATGGACGTATTCAATTGCAAGTACACATTCGTTTGGTCAACCGTATAAGTGATTATTCTTTTGGTCGGAAAAAAAATAATGGATCAGAACTGAACCGAGATGTAGAACCAACCC
The DNA here is from genome assembly GCA_022985045.1 of Macadamia tetraphylla. Classification (NCBI taxonomy): domain Eukaryota; kingdom Viridiplantae; phylum Streptophyta; class Magnoliopsida; order Proteales; family Proteaceae; genus Macadamia; species Macadamia tetraphylla. The sequence continues at coordinate 23,196,839 of CM040963.1, read as the reverse complement.
ATCTGCAGTTGTCCCAAGGGTACAAGGAACATTTCAAATGCCAACAAGGATCGATGGACCACATCCTTAAGTGATTAAAGATTCATTTTTGATAACAACAACTACCTAGCGTAGTTAGTGAGTTGTGGTGTGCAAAATCCCTTGCTTATTAGGAAGTCTCAAGTTCGAACCTCTTAGCTGCCATTTTGTTGAGATTTTTATTTTATAAGACTTTTGCTCTCCTACTCATCACTGAAAGGAGGTCGGCCAAAGGGTTTCTTACGCAAGAGGAGAGTGAAATAAGGAAATAAAGAGAAAAATAGAAAAAAATAAGAAAATAAGAAAGAAAAAAATAATTAAAAAAATCGTCCAAGATACTGCCCACATCTGAAGAAGAGAGAGAAAAAAATAAAAAGAAAAAGGAAACAAAATCGTTGGAGATTCCCTACTTCCTACAATTCTCTATCTTCTCTCTCCTTCACCTCATCAACAAGATAAAAAAAATATATATATATATATTTTTTAGAAGCTAAAATCTTTAGCTTCCCTCCCCATTCTCTATATAATAGAATTAACACAAGGGGAGGAGGCACTTCATTCTTCTTCTAGGGTTTTTTTTTTAGTTGCTCTATCTCTTTCTCTTGCTTTAGTTCTAGATTTATGCTTTAAACACTTTTATAAGTTCTTTTTATTCAATTAATGCAAGCACTTTTGTTTTTATTCAGTCTTTTATTTTTATTGTTTAAGTAATTGTTGTAATTTTCAAGTTCTAGTTCGAGGCTTAGTTCTAGGTCACAAGAACAAGCTATGAAGCATGTCTTTCCAGTTCAATTTCTTTTTTCTTCAGATTTGTTTTCTCTAGTACTAGAAATTTCAAATTTGGTTTATTCCAAATCTGGTTTTTAGTACTGGTAATTTCTCAAATCGATCAAGTTTTCAGTTCAAGGGTTGAAGTTCAAGTAAGTAGGCTCCTTCAGTAGTTTTCTCTCCTCCCTCTCATTCCCTCTTCTGACTACCCTTTCTTTCTTAATTTAAGATTTTAATTTCAATCGTTATATTATTGCTATCCCTTTCCCCCAAGGTTCATGGCTAGTGTATATGTTGGCTTTGCCCCTCCTAGCCATAGAGCCATCGTTTTATTGTTTTTGTTTTAATTGTCTCCCTTTCCCTAAAGCCAAGTAGAGTAACCCTTGTAAGAGTGACTCTCTGGTCAAGTAGGGAAGCTCAAATTATGATGCATTCCTCGGGCTAAGTAGAGAAACCTACTTGTGAGTCTCTCTCTAGCTTTATCCCCTTTCTTTTACTTTATTTTTATTTCAGCATTTTTTTCTTCATTGCTTTTTAATTACGTGGGATGTTTATTTTCAGCTATTTATTTATTTAATTTTAATTACGTGGCATGCGTGTTTAAATTCTTAGATGATGAATGGTTATGATATTATTTTAGATACATATGTTTAGGACGATAATTAGAATTAGATCACAACCATTAATCGGTTCACTTTCGCATTATTAAAAGAAGCAAAAAAAATAAAGTGGCTGCTCTCCCTATGTTCGACCCGTAGCTACATTGATCCATATGCTTGTGGTTACATTTTAAAATTTCAAATAAGAGGCTTGACTAGAATGGTTCAAGAGGGGAAAATTAAGCCTTTACAGGGCTCTAGAGGTGAGTTGATGCCAATCCATCTTCTTTTTGCTGATGACATTTATTTTCATGAATGCTTCCATTAAATATGTGAGAAATCTATATGCTTTTTTGATGAAATATCAAGAGTTCTCTAGCCAACGGATAAACCTTGACAAAAGTAAACTCTTTATGGGAAAGATCAGCCTTGCCCATATAAGAAATATCTCATATGCTATAGGTATCTCGATCTGCAATTTTCCTATTAAATATCTTGGGGTTCAAATTTTCAAAGGAAGGGTAAAAAAGCACTTCCTGCTTTCTGTTGTTGACAAGGCGAAAGACCGAATGGCTGGCTAGAAAGGAAAACTATTTTCCATGGCTGGTCGAGTACAATTGGTGCACTCTGTGATCCAAGGAATGCCTATTCATAGTATGTAAATTTACCGGTGGCCTAATTCCCTTATTTCCTTGATGGAAAAATGGATGTGAAATTTCATTTGGACAGTGATATAGATAGTTCCAAGGTTGTGACTGTTAGTTGGAACAAAGTTTGCAGGCCTAGGGATGAAGGTGGTTTGGGCATTCGCTGTCTCCGGGACATTGATAAATCTCTGCTTTGCAAATAGTTGTGGAACATCAAGCATGGTAGCTCTAGAATTAGCAGAATTTTTAAAACTCGATTTCTCACAAATGGAAATCTCAGAGAATGCTATAGGTCCTCCTCTATATGTCCTGGCATGCGGAAAGTATGGAGCTTTGTTTAAAGTAGAAAGCGTTGGATTATTGGCAATGGTAACGATGTTAAACTTTGGCATGACAACTGGCTTGGGCAAAAATCAATCGTTGAAAGTTGTGGCATCAACCCTGACATCACCAAAGGATCTTCTTTGAAGGTGGTGAGTCTGATAAACAACCACCATTGGGAGATCCCTATTGCTCGGTTTCCCCCCTTACAAGCATGTTTTGAAGAAGCTCGCTCCATTTGCCTTCCTCATTATGATGTAAAAGATAGGTGCGTCTGGAGCTGCACTGCCTCGGGCACCTTTTCCTCCTTGTCTGCTTGGGAGGAGATTAGGAAATGCAACCCAAAAGTCCCCTGGTAACCCATTGTATGGAATAATTTTCTACAACCAAGACAATCAATGTTTGGGTGGCACCTCATGCACTGCAGGTTGTCCACAGACGATGCTATCTCTGCAAAAGGGATTCCAGTTGTCTCTATCTACAATTAATGTTCGTCTCATTGTGAATCTTTTAATCATCTTTTTTTGAGATGTAGCTTTGCAGTAAGCATTTGGGAAAAATTCCTTCATTGCTTTGGTGTTGCTTGGCCTAGTATTGAAGATATTGATGCTTTAGTTCAGTGGTGGAATAGAAAGTGCAGAATCCTATCATTAAAGGAAGCTTGGTCGATGGGTCTTATCATTGTGACAGACAACCTATGGAGAGAATGAAATACCTGTCGTTTTGAAGGTACTCAGCTCAACTGCTCTCTAGTTTTTGAAAGAATAAAGCAAGACTTCAGCAGAGCAAATGTTATTCTTCATAATCAAATCAATAATCCATCTGATCTCATTTTTTGCCGAACACTTGGCATCCAAATGGCGTCCAGACAAGAATCTCACATATTGGAGGTTTTTCGGTGCAAGCCTATGCATGGCTGGAAGAAGTTGAAAGTGGATGGTTGCTCCCTTGGCAATCCTGGAAGATCTGGAACTGGTGGAGTGCTGAGAAACAATTATGGGGCTGTATTGGGCTCTTGTAAAGCTTTCATCGGTATCCATTCGAAATACGTGGCTGAGTTCAAAGCTCTAATGGAAGGCTTGTGGTTGGTGAAAGATTTAGACATGAGACTACTCTGGATTGGGAGTGACTCTACCGCAATGGTCACTGCGGTCCAAGCACGAGCTATCCCTTGGTACGTGGAACAGGAATGGAACTCATTGCAGCCATACTTGAGCTCTATAACATGGAAGATCTCTCATTGTTTCAGAGAAGCAAACTGCATTGCTGACTTTCTAGCTAAGGAAGCAGAAACAAAAATTATCTGAAAGGAATGTAATTTTTCTCACTCATATTAGGGACGAGATCAGCCATGATGCTGACTCTAGACCGAGGTATAGGTTCGATTAATTTTCGGTTTCTCTCCTCTACTGATGGCAATGCCAAAGGTGGAGGTTAAAAATCCACTCCCTATGTTTTTTTTCTGTAATTTTTTTCCTTTCTTAATGAAATTCTCATCCTTTTAGCAAAAAAAAAAATTTAGTAATTTCAAATGAATGGATACCAAAGAAATTGTAACACATCACACCCAGCCCTCCATATGGCACAGATATAAGGAGCTGAAATTTCTAATCCAGTCAGCCAACCAACACCCAGGGTCCGGATGCAAGTAATAACTAAACCCACAACTAATACAACCGTAAAATAAGAGTATATGTAAAATTCCAGATAAAGGTCATGACATACATGTGGTGATCAGCTACAATGACAACTTTATTTATTACAGTCCCACTAATAATTTTCCCATAGGTTACAAAAATTACATAATACTACTTACATTTAATTTACACTATAATGTACAAAGTATCAAAAGTCATTATCTATTCACTTCTGCTTCAGCTTCAATACCTATGGAGGATTAAGGGTTGGGGGGTGAGTACGGGTATGCTCAGTGAGGGGTGGGGGTAGGCAAGCACACATAAACAAATAATGCAAGCACAGGCAAATAAATAATGCAAGCACAAGCTGATGAATAATACAAGCACAAGCTGATGAAGAATGCCATGCATTCTTATGAAATAATGCATGCTCAACCATTCGTATGATGCTCATGATTCAGTTTTATTATGCATTACCTAGCATCAATTACTAAGTCCAAGGTATTTGTGCTATATTGCAACATAGTGCGTATCACTCGTCCCCGCAATTCCATCGGTCACCCCGCAAACCCCTAATGAGTAATCCCAATCCTACAGCCTCGGGCCCGACAATCCCATCGGTCACCCGAGTTGCAAAATAGTAACGGTCCCGATAATCCCATTGGTCACCCGCACTACATCACCCCCTGGGATTAGCCAGTACTAACCCCTACTGGCAAGGATGTAACACCAGGGTTTGTGAATCCTAATCATACATTCTACATGCATCCGATCATACATCAGTGGCCATCACTGTAATACCGACCTCTGAATCCATGGTTGGCCAAGCCATGCCTCAGACTGTTGATATTACAATCATGTTCATACATCAGTGGACATCACTGTAATACCGACCTCTAAATCCACTGTTGGCCAAGCCGTACCTCAGATTATCAATGTTACAATCATTACCATCCATCACACATCGCACATCCTCTGACCTCTAGGCCCACGGTACCGAAAATGCACCTCGGCCACACCGTGCCCTAGACCGTGAGAGTCACAATCATAACTATGCTATTGACCTCTGGGTCCATGGTACCGAAAACACACCTCAGGCACACCGCGCCCTAGACCATCAATATCATAATTACAACCATGAATCTTATCCATATAACCACATTCGATATTCACAACACACAATCACATAATCACAATGGCTTACCTCACTTGCCTCTGCAATCCAGAAACCTGTCCACAATCTTACCAATCCATATTTACAAGATAACAGATACTAATAGCAACAACATGCCTAGCAGCAACATAACAAATCATACATACACATAATTCATGCAAAAATAGAAAATAAGGTAAAACACTCCGTAAAATAAAGTCAAGCACCTCTCACCTGAAGTTTCATATCTAAAATTCTTCACCAATGTCCTAGCCTCTCGTTTCCTCAACAACTGTAGTTATAAGATTCCTAATCAACAAGGTACATATACATATGGGTTAATCATCAATGTAATTATCCCTAAAATAATCTCCCTAAATTCATTAAAGCCTATGTTTAGGTTCAGCCATAACTGAATTCTCCCTATTCAGTTAAGTGGGCATCTATCAAACCCACACAGCCATTTTGCTCATCTTTGGGTTACTGGGTTGATCCTAAAAGTTTCCAACTTCTATCTATCTACTCGGATATGTTAAGATGGTTTTTACCACCAAAAATTACTTGCATTGGTGTAGTAGGGGTAAATTGATCATTTTCCTCCTATATTTTCTCTCTCTTCTTTGCTATCCTTTTCTTCTCTTTGACCAAGTAAAACTTCATGCTTATAACTTGTTCGGAGTATTTAAATTAATTTGGAATGGTTAGGTTTGATCAATTACAAACTAAAGAACTCAAAAATTCCATTATGTCAGGCTCTTACAGGCAGGCCTGTCAACCTTGAACTCTCCAGCCGGTTGGACTGGCAGAATTGATCATTTTGCAGTTTTGTAGGCCAATCTTGATGACAGAATTATTTTAACAAATTCTACTTCTGAAAACATGTTTATACTGCCTATTTACATCAAATAGAACTATTTTCCTATCCAAATTGAATTCCTATACTTCATATTAACTTCAAAATCCCTTACGTAGCCCAGATTTTGTTTCTTAGAGAAGAACAGCTGGGTTTTTCTGTTCTAGGTGAAATTATCACCATGCATGTGAAATTCCCACCTTGCATGAGTGTTTCCCACCTTCAATTTCATGTTAATTTACTGAAATTGGGAAAACCCCATGGATTTGGATTTCTTAGAACAGTAATTTGGGGAATCGGTTCTCATTTTGGGTCCAAATTTAGGAAATCCAACTGTGGAGAGCTATTCTAACTTCCACAAGCAATTTTCCACCTTAGATTTCATCTTTACCATGTCCCTATACCAACCGATTGTTACCCTAGCTGAAATTTACAAGTTAGAGTTCAGATTTCTAACCTTTTTGTACTCTCTTGTTGCATGCAGCTCAATCAGCTATTCTTTTCTCCAATTCTTCAGCTGAACAAGACTAAGGCAGCACCTTCTTGAAGTGGAGAGTACATAACACTTGCATGCACTCTCATTCAGCCGCATCCATGGCTGAACAGCAGCAGCCGAAGTAGTGTACAGCAGCAGGAAGGCTGCTGCATAACTCCTTTCTCTCTTCTTCTTCTTCTTTCTCCTTCTTTTCTTTTCTTCTTTCTCATTTTCCTATCCTCCTCCCCTCCCATTTTGTTTTCTGTTCATAGCAATGAGAAGAGAGGAAATAACAGTCTTTCTTCTCCTTTTATAGGCTAATGGATTAGGGTGCGTTTGGTTGGGTAGTTTTCACAAAGATCTCATTTTTTCCTCCTAGTCATTTAAAATTTAATTACTTAAAATAGAAAATGCATTTTGATATAATCCCACCTACATAAGTACTTCTAAACACTTCCTTACTCATAGTAAAAAGTGGGTGAAAAACCCCTTTCAATTGGTGGGGCCCACAGAGGAAAATTGTAAATTCTGGGCATTCTGTTACCACGACAGGTAGGCCTATTAGCCAGAACCTTCTCTAGCCGGTTTTGCCTTCTCCAGCCTGTTGTTGTCCATCTTCTACCCAAAGTTTACTCACCTTATGTGAGACCCTTTTATCATTATGGGAACTCCTAAGCCCCCTTCAAGACCTTCAGTTGGATTCTCAATTCAATCTCTCTCTCCTACTCCACTAATTTATAGTTTATTTCCATCAAATACCCTTTTTCATAAAATTCCATCTCTAGGACGGGGGGTTATCAAATCAGGGTGTTACAGAAATGGTCTATGTTGAAGGTTGAATCATGATCATCTCAATCTACCCTTAATTTACACACGAAAGACCAAGAGATAGAGTAGAGTAGTCTGAAAATGAACTCCAGAGGGTACTCTCCGATGCTCAACTGAAAAATCACTTCAACTGATACTACTGTTCGGGTTGCAAAGAAACAAAGAGAATCTAGCTAGTAAAATATATGTCCAACCTTACTTCAGTATTGCCATTATATATATATATATATATATATATATATATAGGTCAAGGATATCGTTCCCTCCTCATGGGAAAAACTTTTTAATCGAATGCCATGTGGCCACATGAGGGAGCGTACCCACGTGAAGGATCGTCACCTATGGTTGCCTAAGGATTACTTGGGGGCCACATCCCACCTGTCCGATACTGCCGTAAATTTCTTCAAGCTTACTTCGTTTGCAGTTACTCAAGAGGGGACCAAGCTCCAACTTAAGGATGTGAATTTGAAACTCAAATTGTTTATCAAAATTGAATTGAGCTGTTTACACTAAAGTCGTGAAGTCGTGAAATCGTCCTAGCAGGTTAACTAAATTGTTCGATTCGGTTTTAACCATTTATCCCGTCGATTTCAAACTATTCAGCACCGTGAAAATCGAAACTGTTTATACCGTTAAATAGAACTATTTAAATCATGTAACGACTAATGACTAAATAGAATAAGTGAAATTTAAGCGATAGAATCGATAGATGCTAGATATCTTTAGAAACCCTAAAATGGGAAAAGATTAGGGTACTCAATTAGAGACAGCAAAGGGCACAAGCTGCAGCTCGCCGCAAGGCCCTCTTCTTTATCTTCCTTGTGCTCTCCATTGGTCACCGAACCCATCTTCGATTGTGATTTTCACCTCCTCTTTGGATGCCCCTGGCAGTTCAAATTGCAATTTGTTCCCAGAACTGTAGACAGTGAAGAACAAAAGAAGCTTGAGAAACAAAAAACGAAAAAAGAAATAAGGAATTTCGCATTTTAGATCGTTGTTAGTTAATTTGTTATGATTTTTATTTTAGATTGAAGCTCTTATCAATAAAGGCAAATTTTAATAAACATGCGAATAAACTATCAAACTGGTTGGAAATCGTCTGGCAACCATTGGGACTAAACCACGATCTAATCATGTAGAACCATGAAATCGACACCATTTAAAAACGGTGAAATCAGAATCGTTTATTAAACATTATGGTTTTAATAAGTGTAACCATTTAACAAATGGTTCGGTTTTAATTTCAGCAAAAAAAAGTGTGAACCGAATCTAACAGAACTATATACACTGGAACAGAATCGATTAACTCCCTTACTCCAACTTTGGACAGTGATGTTTAACCTATTTGGAGACTTGGGTCACTTTCATGCCACATGGTTTTCATCCAATGATAGGGTGATTCCAGGAATATACTTGAAGTCAATAATGTACCCTCACATATATTGGCATCTCCTTTTGTTACTTTCAGTTGTTATTTTTCTTTCATTGAATTTTCAAAGATTTATTTTTTCTATAGCATCCATGTGGCAAAAAGAGCTGTCATTGACTCCTCTTACCTCTTGGGGCCACTCACACAGGAGTGTTTAGTGCTCTTCACAGCTTATGGTGAAAGTTGAATGGTCCTCATTCAACCTCGGTATGATTTGGTCCATGCGGTTGTGGGGTTAGTATAGCTAGTCAAGCTGAAAGAAAAAAAAAAAAAAGAACTGTCAATGTAAAAATGATTTCTCATACCTAAATAGTGTAGGAATAAATTCTATGTGGCAAGTTGAAATAAACTTCTATAGGTAAAGGTTATGGTTGCCTTAAGATTACTTGGGACCACATCCCAATTGTCCGATAGTGACGTCCAACTTCTTTGAAAGCGTACTTTGTCTATGATTACTCAAGTGGGGACCATGGCCCAACTATCCAACAATGACTTTTTACCCTTTTGGAGATTCAAGTCACTTTCATGCTACGTGGCTTCCATTCAATGACGGGGTGATTCCAGGAATATCAGTTTGGATTTGCCAAATGCCTAATTTAAACTCAAAGTAAAAAATATATGCGAGCATATATTAGCATATTTACTTTTACTTTCAATTGTATTTTTCTTCTTTCATTGAATTTTCAAAGCGTTATTTTGTTTATGGCATCCATGTTGCAAAAGAATTGTCGATGTAGGAATGACTTCTCATACTTAAATGGTGTAGGAATAACTTCTATGTGGTATCTTAAAATAATCCCACAAAAGAAGTGGTTTGTTAAAATAAACTTCTGTAGGTGAAGGATGGTCACCTATGGTTGCTTTAAGGTTACTTGGGGGGACCACATCCCAATTGTTCAATAGTGACATTCAACTCTCCAAGCGCTTACTTCGTCTGTGGTTACTCAAGAAGGGGCCATGGTCTAGCTATCCGATAATGACGTTTAACCTCTTCAGAGATTAAAGTCACTTTCATGCCACGTGACTTCCATCCAATGACGGGATGATTCCAGGCATATCAGTTCAGATTTGCCAAATGCTTAATTTTAAATTCGAAGTAAGAATATATACCCTCGCATATATTGGCACATTCCATTTTGCTTTCAATCGTTTTTTTTTTTTTTTCATTCATTCAATTTTCAAAGCATTATTTTGTTTATGGCCTTGATGTGGCAAAAGGATTGTTGATATAGGAATGATTTCTCATACTTAAATGGTATAGGAATAACTTCTATGTGGTATATCAAAATAATCTCCATAAAAAAGTGGAATGTTAAAATAAACTTCTATAGGTGAAGGATCGTCACCAATGGTTGCCTTTAAGGTTACTTGGGGGGACCACATCCCAATTGTCTATTATAATAATCCCATAAAAAAAAAAAAAAAAAAAAAAAAAAGGTGGTATGTAAAATAAACTTCTATAGGTGAAGGTTTGTCACCTATGGTTGCCTTAAGGTTACTTGGGGGAAGCACATCCCAATTGTTCGATAGTGACATTCAACTTATTCAAGAGCTTACTTCGTCTATGGTTACCCAAGAGGGACCACGATCCAATTGTCCGACAATGATGTTTAACCTCTTTGGAGATTCAGGCCACTTTCATGCCGCATGGCTTCCATCCAATAACAAGATGATTTTAGGAATATCAGTTTGGATTTGTCAAATGCCTAATTTTAAACTCGAAACTAATAATATATCCTCACCCATATTCCTTTTTTACTTTCAATTATCTTTTTTCTCTCATTGAGTTTCAAAACTTTGGTTTCTTTAGCATCCATGTGGCAAAAAGGACTGTCGATGTTGGAATGGCTTCTCATACTTAAATGGTGTAAAAATAACTTCTATGTGGTATGTTGAAATTTGACCCAACCCAACCCAGCCCATGGGTTGTATATTCCATTGAAATGACCAAGTCCAAGATTGAACTAAACTTCTGGCGATGAAGTCTTTGTTGGGCAGTTGAAAGCACCTCTGTTAAGAACTTACCCAAGTGACACTTGTGAAAGAAAAAGAGAACAAGAGAATAGGTGACGCATGGCACGCGATCTGATAGGGTAATAGGTACTTAAAAACACAATATTGGGAGAGGCGAGTTAGACCTCCCCTTTTATTTATTTTTATGATCATGGCGTCCCCTTACAACTATAAAGGAAACCTTTGAGAAAGAAGCCAAAGCAATCAGAACTTCACAAACTCATTCTGTAAAGAAGAAAAATGGCTTCAGTTGGAACTGATATCATTGCAGCATATCCTCATCTCACCCTTCAGGAGGCCAGAACCTGGGATGAAGGCCTTTCCTCTAACTTCTCCACAACTCCATTGAAGGATATCTTCAAGGATAAGAAGGTAGTCATCTTTGGGCTTCCAGGAGCTTTTACTGGAGTTTGCTCAAAAGCCCATGTCCCCAGTTACAAGAACAACATCGACAATTTCAAAGCCAAAGGGATTGATACAATTATCTGTGTGTCTATTAATGACCCATATGTCATGAATGGATGGGGAGAGAAGCTTGAAGCCAAGGGACCTATTGAGTTCTATGGAGACTTTGACGGGAGTTTCCATAAGAGCTTGGGCTTGAGTGTTGATCTTACTTCTAGCTTGATGGGAGTTCGTTCACAAAGATGGTCAGCCTATATAGTTGATGGGAAGGTTCAGGTTCTGAACGTAGAGAAGGTACCCTCTGATTTCCAGGTTTCGGGTGGAGATGTAATCTTGGGTCATATCTGATATATTTTACTTTATCTGGTCTGGTTCGGTTCATGGTTCGCATGAAACTTTTGGGCCAGATCAGACTATTGCCATTTGGTCGGGATTTTCCTATGGTTGGTAATAGGTTTCCTTAAATATGAAATTTGGTTCGCGTCTTGTGTGTGACAAAATAAAAATTTACTGAAAATAAAATTTTCCTCTTGTTTTTTTAGTTTCACTATATTTTTTTCTTTATGTGGTTTAATGATTTGTAATTTTTGTTTTTTCTGTTGGTTTGTGTCTAAAATAATATGTTTAATATATATATATATATATATATATATTTGGCTAACAACGGGTATCTAGGCCTTTAGTTTAACTAGTCCTACGGATCAATAATGATTCTACAATCGCATTGATCATGTTATAGTGGGATTAAATGAAAATCATTCAACTTTCACTGAAAATAATGAAAAGTACTAAGTACTTCGTATGAGTGACCCAAAAAAGTAAAAAGTTGAATTCAAAATCACACGCTTTCTGAGACGAAGATCTCTTTACCGACTTGATTACCCCCAACAATTTTGATACACGTGGTATATGGTAACAATATATGGCAATGATCCATAAGCTAAAACTCATGCAACACAAGATTCAAACACCTAGCAAACCAATGAAACGTGTCAGATGACTCTGACCTAAACTCATGCAATTCAACACCTCATCACTAAAACAATGGGCAAAGTGTTCCTCTATATATACAATTTGCAGAAGACCCTCAGAGCAAGATAAGGAATTAAGATGGCCTCGGTGGGAGCTGATATCCTCAAGGTAGCTTCTCACGTCTCACTTCCAAAGTCTAGGACTTGGGACGAAGGCCTTTCTACCAACTTCTCAACTACACCACTCAAAGAAATCTTCAAAGGCAAGAAGGTTGTGATCTTTGGGCTCCCAGGAGCCTTCACTGGTGTTTGCTCGAAGGCCCATGTTCCAAGTTACAAGAACAACATAGATAAGTTTAAAGCCAAAGGTGTTGATTCAGTGATGTGTGTCTCTGTTAATGATCCTTATGTCATGAATGGATGGGCTGAGCATCTAGGAGCCAAAGATGCTATAGAGTTCTATGGTGATTTTGATGGTAGCTTTCATAAGAGTTTGGGGTTGGAGAAGGATCTTACAGAAGCTCTGCTTGGGCTTCGTTCACAGAGGTGGTCTGGTTATGTGGTTGATGGGAAGTTTCAAGTTCTGAACGTGGAGAAGGACCCGAATGATTTCAAGGTCTCTGGTGGGGACGTGATTTCAGACCAGATTTGATCATGGAATTCGGGTCAGGTTGGGTTGGGTTGGATATCCACACTTAAGGTTTTTGATTCTTGTAATAGATGTCTCTTGACTAGTTGCAGTAGAGAATGTCTGTCTTGAATGGAGTACTAATTTCTACCCAAAAAAAAAAGTACAAGGTTCTTAGGTGGTGTGGCTGTAGTTTGACCATGCTTCGTCACAAGCTATGTTTCAAAACTTTAAAGTACATGTTGTCCACTCTTTTTCTTTACCCCCACCCCCACTCCTAACAAAAATAAAATAAGATAAATTTAAAGTACATTTTGCCCACTCTTTTTCTTCCACCCCTAATAAAAATAAAATAAAATAAAGCCTCCCCAATCAAACAGGGAAAAATAGAAGATTTTGGTAGAATTATTTATTTATTTATTTGTGATGAAAATAATTAAATCTACCAAAATCTACTAAAATGAATGAATGTTTTTATGCATTATTTTTTGGTTGATTTTAACTGTCCAATTTCCTGAAGAAGGAAATGCTTCAATTGGTTAAAAGTGATGCAAAGACACTGCGTTTGTCATTCACCGTTCTTATATGAAATAAAAATTTCAATGGATATACCCTTTTGTGGACTTTCATTGGCCGCCACTAGCGTAGCCAATTCGAGCAGCAATATAACAATCTGACGGGGTATGCCACTGGTATGTTTTAGAAGGGTAGTAGTCTCACATTTTGAGAATGTCAATTATAGGAATACTCTCCTGTTTAATATCAATTTGTTTAGAAAATATCAGTAAGAATATCAGTATTATAGGAACACGTTCTGTTAAATATTAAATTATGTTTAGATCCCTATCATTAGTCTCTGTTAAGTGATGTTATAAAATGACTCTTTAGCCTTTATGATTAATAGATTAATATGTAATTCATTTTTATTATTTCAAAAATACCCCTCTTTCTTACTATATTCTCTCATTTCGGTTTCCTCTTCTTTCCTTCTCTCCATACCTACGAGTTCAGCTCCATTCGTCCCGGCTGAGTTCAGCTTCAATTGGTTTGGTTTCGATGTACACGGTTTGGTTTCGGTTTTGTTCACATTTATCTGGTTTGAAATCAAAATCGCACCATTTTGTACTTTTTGAAACTACAACCGTTTAGTTAATGGTTTTGGTTTTGAGATTTTTAAATGGTGTCGGTTTCACGATTTTAAACATTTTGATCGCAGTTTATTTCATACGGTTTTTAAACGATTAGTAATCGATTTACTAGTTTATTTGCATGCTTACAAAAATTTTCTTTTGTTAATAAACACTTCAATCTTGTATCAAATTAAATGAGGCATTGAACAAGCAAGGATTTAACTACAAAACAACATAATAGGAGTAAATTATTGAATAGACTGTTGGATAGCCTATCCTTAATTCTTCCCTAAATTAAATCATTAAGTTTTGTTAAAACAACTAAATATTTAATCGTTATATGTTCTTTCCTAAATTAAATTAATCATTATATGATTAATCAGATTGGTTTTGACGGTTTAAACGGTTCAATTTTTACGGTGACAATTCGGTTTGAAACCAACGGGTTATTGGTTAAAACTGACTCAACCCATTTAAATAATCGGTCTTAAACTTGAAACCATAATTGAACCATTTACTAAACGGTTTTGCGGTCTTGAGTTGGTTTTGATAAACGGTTTCAGTTCCAAATTCACATCCTTAAGTACTGCTACTTCCATCGCGGTGAGTACTACTCCTTCCATCGCCGGCAGAAGTGCTCCATCGCTCGCTGCCATCTTAGGTCTCCTAATCGTGCTTGACGTCCCTCTAAGCGACTGTGATTGTCGAGATGGGTTCATGCTTCTCCTCAAACGTCACTTGTACCTCCGATCCATCCACGCCCAAAGTCATCTCTGCTATTGGCAATCTCCGTGAGTATCCCCTACCCGTGACAGTATCCCAAGTCCTCCAAATCGAGACCTCTTCTTGCTTCCTCTCCAATTTCAATTCCCCCTTATTAGACGACTACACTCCCGCTCTCGATTCCTATGAAGAACTTCAGGCAGGTCAGATCTATTTCCTCCTTCCCACCACTCATCTACACTATCGCCTCCTTGGTCCCGACATGGCCGCCCTCGCTGTGAAAGTTAGTACGGTGCTCTCCCAGGAAAAACGTTTGACGGAATAAGAAGATACAGATATCTCCGGTTTTGGAACTCAACAATAAGAACCAGAGATTCGAGATTAATGGTGGGTTTGATGGATATTATGAGCATGATGGGTTTAAGACTTCCAGAATCAGGGTTTCAAGATCTGATGGTAACATTAGGAAATTGCAGAGAAATTCTTCCCGACAAACCAAGTTCGCTATTTCATCGTTTTCAAATAAGGTTGAGCACCATTTCAAATTCATTTTTCTATTTATAACACTCTATGGATCGTGGAGCCCTGACCACTCTTAGCAACAACGCGTTTAAATGCGGTTGCCGTTTTTGTATGTTTAAAATGTGTTTCTCCGTATGCTATTATACAATGTGGGAAAAAAAGGGAATGGTTAGAAAATCCGTTTAAAACGCGTTTTAAATAGACCTTTTAAACGCGTACCCGTATTTTAAGGGTAAAATTGAAATTTTTCATATTCATTAAAAAAAAAAAAAAATCCATTCGTAAGGCAAGTGGGTAAGGGTAACTAGGGTTTTGTTTTTGTTTTTTTTTTTTTTTTTGTTTTTCACTTTTTCCCAGCCGCCCAGCCCAAGTTCCCAACCTCTTGTCTTCTACTCCTCTCCTAAGTGAATTGAAGTGCTGATTCTACTGAACTTAGCTGTTGAAGTGCTAAACTGCTAAGCTCGCTGCTCACCTTCTCTCTTCAGGAGGTGAACTTCCATTCAATTGTTTAGACATCTTGGATGATATGTATGGAGTTTTTTCATATTTTGGACATTTTTTTTTATTATGGTGTATTAATTTTTAATTCGGAATTTACATTGGATGCTATATTTTGGATGATATATGCATGAATATTTGATGTTGTTGTAGTTTAGAACATTAGATGTAGGTGTATAGGTAATAATCTCTCAAATTACATGTGTATACTGCCCTTTTTTTGTTTCGTTTTTTTGAAAACTACACGTTTAATACTCGTACCGTTCGTTTCTGTCCGTTTTTCATTCCCATTTTTTTTACCTTTTTTAACCGTAAAGTTCATCGTTTTTATCTATTTAAAACCTGTACCGTACATCTCTATTTTTTTTTCCATTCCCTTTTTTGGTAACTTATTTGGAAGCCACTTAAGAGAAAGAAAAAGCGGATCAATCAGTCTGTACTGAGAGATCTGTGTCTTCTTCTCTCTCAAAAAAAAAAAAGGAGTTGTTGATGTCAGCATTTGAGGTATATTCTATAACAGATATTGACAGCAGGGGGTCTGAATACAATTTTGTATAAAACATGGGGTGTTCCTATAATACTGACATTCTCTAGGGGGTGGCACTGTAAATTACCCTTTTGAATATGTCATTTGCATATTTTATTTATTTATTTTTCTATGAAAAAGTCTTTTATGCCCTTCATTCAGTCCTATTGACCGAGTCATTAATTTTAAGGAAGTTGATTGTATACCTAATCTCTTTTTTATAAATATGCATAAAAGGTTGGAAGGAAAAGATATTTTGAGCTGTTTCTTGTTGCCGTTCTATATGCGATATCTTATTACTGCATTTTTCAATGTGGGTAGCTGAACCCTAGGGCTTGGTGGACTACTATAGGTAGCCTCTCTATGGTCCATGCAGTCACATTACGTGACACACAGTTACTCACAAAGCTGTGAGATAAATCCATGAGGGAGACTGCAGAAGACCGTAGGGAATTGTTTGTGGGACCTATATTCAAGAGCGAAGAACCTTAATTCTTGATCTAAACTAATGGAGGCTTTACAAACTACATTACAGCTGGTATGGTTCTAGTCCCATTAACGATGCTTAATGCATAGTTTCTTCCCTGTAACAATTTTCAATTGCTAGTGCGTGTTCTAATCACTATGAAGGGACAATCCTTCAGATGATTTTCCCAGCATCTCTCACCTTGTCAGGCTCCAAATTAAGTCAAAGCAATAGTTTTAGTCTCTGAAGTGATGTTTCTGATTTCAAAACCAAAATTTTGGGGGGAGATTGTAGATATAGTTTTTCAGCTCTTCACGTTGAGCCATGGTTTGTCTTTGTCATTTCTATTTAATAATACTAATGAAGGCAAGGTGTAATGCAATATAAGACATTAATATATTAAGATATCGTAATATATTAATATATATAGTAGTAAAAAATACACGTGCATTGAAAAATAAATGATTAATATTAAATCAAAGTTTCATGTGTTGTCTTATTTTGAGAGAGAGAGAGAGTAAATTTTGCCACATAAATACATTAAATTATGTTGCATAGATACATTAAAGAAAAAGAGAGCTATATTAGTAAAATATTGAATAGAAACAGTCTCCAAACAGGGGCATTTTGGAGAATCTCAAACGTATCAGACTCTCGAGGTTCCAATCAAAGAGAAATATATGCCAGCACAATCTAACAATCAACAACAGTAAGGATGCCCGAGAAATTATTCTGATAAGGAACTGACCTTGGAATGATCAACCTAAGGAAATTATAAGAAATCAAAAGCTTGAACTTTGAACGGAATTAAACTTTATCTCATTAATACATTAAAGAAAAAGAGAGCTTTATTAGTGAAATATTGAATAGAATCAGTCTCCAAACAGGGGCATTTTGTAGGAATCCATCACCTATTTAAAGAAGTAACAATGCAATCAGGATAACGGATTCTTAGGAACAAAGAGTTTTATTAGTGAAATATTGAATATAATTAGTCTCCAAATAAGGGCATTTTATAGAAATTCATCACCTATTTAAAGAAGTAACAATGCAATCAGGATAACAGATTCTTAGGAACATAGTAAAGCAATGACGAGAACAAAATATAGATTTGAATGAAAATAAGCAACTGAAATGAAATATCCAGCAACAATATAGCAAACATTCAAAATGGTTCATAAGCTGAAAGACTGCAAACTGTGTTTATCAAGAATTACATAAATTTTGAAACCAATCATGAGAGAGAGACACATAAATAGGCATTGTTAAGTACCTTATGATCCTTCACAACAGTAGAGTTAGTTGATTCCGAAATTATGCGTTCTATAACTATAACACCCCCATAAATTTCTGGCTTAAAAGCATCTTCACCTTGATTTTTCATTTCCAATTGAATATTGACGTAGCTGCAAGAAAAAAAGAAAGTGTAATATTTTTAACTAGGAAAGATAAAGCTATCCGATGGATTACAATTATATTATTTTGAAAAAAATAGGCCTAAAACGAAGCATGGCCCTTACTCCCGGACACATTCACCCTCATGAAAGCTGGAAATCAGGAAACACATAAAATGTTGTGATTCAAAAAATGGGGATGTCAATCCCTTTATTCTTCTCATCTCTTTTTTTCTTTTTTTAGGAGGGCGTGTTTAGTATTTGACAAACAGAAAAACAAGAGCGCATGATGAATTTATAAACCTACCACTCTCTCCAGCAATTCCAGAGAGATTGGTAATTAAGTCGTCTAGAAACATGTCACCAAATAGGTATAATTAACAGGATGGATTTCCACGTTGAGCCAAGTTTTCAGGCTTTAAAACACCAGCTCAGTCAAAGGAAAGGGAGCTTTCAAAAGCAACTTCAATTCATCAAGAATGATTATTCAATCTAAACAGTCTACTTTAAAATCCTCTACAATATGCATGTATCTTGGAACTTTAAATTTCGGATTTTTTTCCTTTTGGCTTTGTAACAATTTATCTCTATTTCCTAGTTGTTGTTAGGAATAAATACAATTAAGCCCAGCGAAGGAAGAAATGCATGATTAATCTAAACAGACACCTGCACCCATTCTTTATGAAATCCTTCAGTGTTGAAGCCCTTTGGGTCGCTTAGCTTGGCAACCGAACACACAACACACAATGCCATCAATATTGCACTTTTTCCTGCGAATGAAACCAAAGGAAACGAATTTATAGATTTAAGACACCCAAACCAAAAGGAAAAAACCATACTTTAAAAAATATATACAATTTGGAAATACATTGATTATAGAGAATTAATCAATCACTATAAAAATCCACTCGACTTAATCCCGTTCTGCCCAATAACAAAATTAACATAATCACCGAACTTGATCTCTAAGCTATTATGGCACATGAAGTTTTCCAAACAAATCTAAACTAAATTCACCAAAAACTTGAACTTTGGATGAAATTAAATCTGCCGCATAAATGCATTAAAGAAAAAGAGAGCTTTATTAGTAACATATTGAATAGAACCAATCTCCAAATAAGGGAATTTTGTAGAATCTCAAAGGTATCAAACTCTCAAGGTTCCAATCAAAGGGCAATATATGCCAACACATGCTAACAACCAACAACAGTAATGATACTAGAGAAATTATTCTGATAAGTAAATGACCTTGGAAGGATCAACCTTCTAAAGCTCTTGACGACATCCAGAACTATTTCCATCACTTCTTCCCTGTCGGGATGATCAGTTACAACTCTAACTGAAATTAATAAAAGAAAAAAAAAATTAAGTTCCATTACCTGTCTTTGTAGAGTTTCAACATCAAACGAAATTGAATATAAAGAGCTTGAAGGAAATTACTTGTCTTCATGGATTGGATATCCTGAGAACTCCTTCAGTATTTTCTTTGTTGGGTCTTAGGCATTGTGAGATGGGATTGAGGAGAAGAAATAGAACAAGAACAAGAAGAAGAAGAAGAATGTAAGGAGAAGGTGAAGGTAGCACGAGAGAGAAGGAGATAGTAGGAGAAAGAAAGTCGAGAGAGAGAAAGAGTATTGAATTGAGGGTATTGAAGCGAGTAGGAGAGAAAGAAAAGGAAGGGAAAGAGTAGAGGAAAGTTGAGAGAGAGATCTAATTCAAACTAAAAATTGGAAATTTTATGTTTTTTTTTTTTTTTTTTTTTTGTAAAGAAACTAAAAAAGATTAGGAAACCAATTGATGTGAGATAATTTAAAAAATATAGATTTGCTCCTGCCCTTTCCCAAATAATACCACGAGCTTCATTTTAGTAGATTCCTTAAAAATAGGAAAGTAAATTAAATAAGTTCTCCAAAATAGGAAAATTACTATTAACCTAAGGGTGGGACTGGATTTTTTTTTTTTTTAATAGTAGGGGTGTGAGAGTTTGAAAGAGTGGAGAGTGAGAATCAACTATAAAAACTATTAATTACGCTGATCAAAAATAATAATAATAATTACTGAATAGAAAAGCTAATATTAGAATGAAAGAGTAGAGAAATAAGGAGAGAGAGATGATGGTGTGAGAGTTTAGTAAATTTTTTTTTTTAATTTAATAAAGAAACAAATATTAGTTCTAAATATTAGAGAGAGATGATGGCGAGAGAGTGAATTAATACCAAGAGTTTCCATTTCATTTTTAGAACCATGTAAGGAAGATAAAAAATTTAGAAATAGAATAAAATAAGACAAGACAATGTTGAAGTGTGAAATCATTAAAACGGGAGAGAAATGAGTGATTACTTATTCCCCTTGTGAGATCTAATCAACTATTTTTAAAATGGAAAGACCAAGTTAATTTGTTGTTTAAAAAGGGAAATGAATGTCCTAACCTTAAGGTATATCTAGGGGAGGTAAAAATGTTTGTCATGTAGAGATGAGACTAAGGGCCCATTTGATTTTATTTCCAGAAATGGTTTTTTTTTTTTTTTTTTTTGTGCTCAAAAACTGAAAAACACCTAAAAAACCATTTGATTTTTCTGTTTCGTTTCACTTGTTTTTGGAAACAGAAATAGAAATTTATGTCTATTTCTGTGTCTGGAAATAGGAATGGAGAAACAAGTTAGACTTATTTTTCTGTTTCTAGAAACAAGTGGGACCGACAAAAATTGTGAAAAATCCAATACTTCAGTTGAGCTATCCAAACCCTAAGCCATTGTTGAAACTTCTCGCTATCCAGATGTAGTGGTTCCAATCTAATTGTGCAAAGCTTATAGTTTCGGATTGCCTTCATCCTTCTGAAGCGCATCTCCATGAAGCATACCTACAACTCCAACGTCATGCCTTCACTTGTGAGTTACATTCCTACAACACCGTTCCTTCACTCATGTCTTGAACTCGACTATACTGTTGAAAAGTTTCGGGAAACAGAAAAATCAAACACCTTTTACAATTCCAAAAATCTAGACACAAAAATAAGAGAAACAAAATCAAATGGGCCCTAAGTGTTTATTGGGTCTTCACCACATGGAAGCATGTTTCAAGAACTCGGATCTGATCGGCTGACTTGTATCAGAATCAGCCAAAGCTAATCGATTCTAACAATTCTGGCCGGTTAGACCTTGCATAATAAAAAAATGAATAATAAATAAATAAATAATTAAAAAAAAAAAACCTAGGTTCCAATAATATATCAATTCTAGGGCCAATTGGATCAGAATCTATCAAGATCAATCTGAAGCCCGATTCCATGTTTTGGATCCCTGTAAGGAAGTTATCAACCCAAAAAAAAAAACCTGCAGGAAGGCATAATAATAATAATAATAATAATAATTTTAAAAAAATCAATGTTAATGTATGAAATCATTAAAATAGGGACATATGTGTGATTATTTATTCTTACTTGTGAGTTCTAATTAATTAACTTTAAAATGGAGAGGTCATCTTTATTAGCTTGTCAACAAAAAGACACCATGGATCATAGAGTGGTCTCACGGTTGAGAGCGTCTTGAGGTCACCCCAACTATGAGATCACTCTATGGTCCATGGGCTCTATGGAGGGGAATCATATCCGGTAACTTTCCTTTCTGTAGTGAAGGGCCCTAACTTTAAATTATAACTTGGGAAGGCAAAAGAAGTTGTCAAGTAAAGAGTAGAGATGAGACTAATTAGGCAAAACAAAAAATGAATGCTAGACTATGAAAACATTACAAGGGGAGACAGGTTATTATTTATTGTATAAAAATCTTCTCCTGTGCTGTATTGGGTGTAGTGAGCATCCCATAGTTGGGAGCACCTTGGGGTACGTGCCCTTATGCTCCCAATTGTGAAATGCTCACTGCACCTAGTCCAGCACGGAGAGGATCTGAATCCTTGAAAATCAGGATAAGTTTTCTTTATGTCATCCATTGGATGTGGAATAAGAAAAATTGAAAAAGAAAATAAGTGAAATTACCTAATTAAGCAATGTGCTCCTAGATTTACTGAAATTGATAGCCTACTTGAATATAATTGCCAAATTATGCAATAAAGAAACCATTTCAATAATACAGTTTTTTTTTTAATGGACATTTCCTATCAAGGCCCATAGGCTAGCTAGGAAGGTATACAGGTGGTGTCTCAACTCAAGGAGGGACAGCCTATGAAGGGGGTATTGGGGGTGTGGACTCGGATTCAAGACATGAAATGATGGTAGTTTTTTTTTTTTTTTTTCGCTAAAATTTTATTTCATAAGATGAAAAAAGGAAAAAACAGATACAACGCAACAACCAAGCCAAAAAAGCAAAGAACCAACAGCCTCCCTATCCTCCCATTTTCGGCATTGCCATCAGCAGGAGAAAAGGAAAAGTGCTAAGGGAATCTATAGTTTGGTCTGCCCTCGGCATCTCTAGAAAGAAAGTCTCCTATGTGAGGCGGCAAGTTCACGTCAACTCCTGAAGTGCCGCTCTTAGCCTCATCTCTTGCCAAAAGTCTGCTACTGAGTTCCCCTCTCTGTAATTGTGAGTAATTTTCCAAGAAGTTCTTCTCATGTATGTCTGGAGATATATCCACCTTTGCAGAGCAAACCAAAGAATCTTCCCTTGCTGGATCAGAGACACAACAGCACCCGAGTCTGATTCAATCAACAAACGTTGAATGTCCATGTCCTTGGCCCTCATTAGACCCTCCATCGCCCTCTACTTCAGCGCAAATACCCTCGCACTCCCATATATTTTTATATGAGCATGGCACTTTACCAAAATGATCACGAAGATTCCTCCGCCCAAATAGTGCCTGTGATTTCCCAAAGAGCTCCCATCAAAATTTAGTTTAATCCAATTGATGGGGGTTTGCACCAAGAAACCTCCAAAATGCCTCGATGATTATCTTTTGAATAGATAATCCCAATGCTTAAAGACATCATGTCACACCCGCTCATTTAACCCGGGAGCGGTGACCAGTTAACACCTTAACCCAAACTGCCAGATCATCGACATCAGATTCCATCACAAAAAACACACTAACATCAATTCATCGATCAAAAGACTAAGTTTTACTCAGAATAATTCTATATACTTGATACCCAAATGATGATACCATAATTATATACATTTGGGTTCAAGGCATGATATTTAACAAAAAGAATAAAGTTCAAATATCAATATATACAGAAATCATCAAAATCATCGAGTACACACCTCCTAGATCAACCGGAGCTCATGCCTCCAACGGGCCCATAGAAACCCTTCACACGCCACCACGCCATGCTCAAACTCTTCAGGTCCACCAACCTTTCGAAATTGACGGGACCCACCCCATGCTCCTCGATGAATGACCCGCAAAATCATCTAAAAAGGTGTACAGGGATGAGCTCACTACCAAAAGTAGAGAGGTGGACCACACACAAAACACATCACAACACATCATATGCACTATATACCATGCTATTCATTTTAAATCACATACACCTAATCAATCATTACTAAGTCTTTGGTTTAAGTGCTACTACAACCAAAAGCCGATACCCGACGAGCCGGAACTCCCCTCGACACGCCCATAGGGTCATGGAGAAGGCCCACCGTGAGTACTGGAAAAATAAAGACAATGCCCCCACCCCTCAAAAAATGTAAATAAATTAAATGACAAGGCCGACTCCAAAGAATTTAAAAGAAAGACGACGTCCTCTTGAATATACCCCGGGTTTCTGTCCTACATGACTCCCGGGCGAATGCCTAACCGCCCAGGTCCGGCAACCCGTTTCCTCAAATGGCAACCCAACACCTTAACCCCTTGGAAGGGTCGAGTACGGATGGTGAGAATCCTAATACCGCATGCTCCTATATGTAGTACGATCAAGATAGTGCCTCCGTCCCATACCACGGGCCACCAATGCATTCGCTTCCAAGCCACCACGCATCTAGTCTACCAATGCATTATGCATCATGATGTACACATTCAACATATAACATCTCATTCAATTTGCATTTGAAAAGTAAACATAGCATAAATGCACATCAATGGGTGAAATGACTAATCTATATAGCATATTCATGATGACATGACTAAATTAGATATAGTGATATGAATGCCAAACAAATGCCTCAACAAGGCCAAATGTCCTCTCTCCACTTACTTGTAGGCATAAGGATTCCTGCTCGACGGGTGAGATCCGGAGCGAATCGGGTAGGATTTGGTGAACCTAACATAATTGAGAGGGTTAGTACTTCACCATTTTAGAATCAAAATTAATGAACCGACGCCAAAATCGTGTTTAGAACGTCGAAGAAGGTCCCACGTCCGATTTGGGCTCGACGACATAAGGGTCATCTTGGGCCACGAGGTGGGTCGAGTGGGTCCCACCCACCGGTCCTACTCCGGTTTGGACCGGGGTCCATACCGCGGGTAGGACCCACCGGTCCCACCCACGTTTGGCCAGAACCCCCTGGTCCTCTCGTGGGTACTCAGGGTAGGGACCCCGGTCCCACCCGGTTTGGCGTAACCCCCGGTCCTCTGGTGGGTACTCAGGTAGGGACCACGGTTTACCGCCGTTTTCGGAAAACCCCAGCTTTTTCTCAACTTCCTCCATTCCTTGGGGACCCAAATAGGGCTTTTCTCAACCCATTCTTCACACCTTTAAAGTCCTATAGGATAGTTCTAGCTTAGATCTAAGTTAGATTCAAGTGAGAGGAACCATCTTACCTTCTTTGCTCAAGAATGACTTCAAACCCTTCAAAACACTTCCAACTCACAATGCTCCTTCTACCGTGTCAATATCTCTTCAAATCCTTCAAGATCAACACATAAATCATCTATTAAACCTTAGATTCATCATTTCAAAGGGTGTTTACAAGATCTTAAGAAACCATACTCAATCAAGGGTTTAAAGCTTGGGTATGGTGAATGTTTATAAACCCAACTTTTCTTACCTCCAACTGTAGATCTCGAGTTGAAGATTACTCTCCGCACCGAATGGCAAGATCGAGCTTCGCGCCATCAAATCCTTCCTTTCTTCCTCTTCCTTCCTTCTTCCCTTTCTTTTCTCTCCTCTTTACTTTTCTCACCAAACGTATGAGGGTAATAAATGGAAAGAAAAGAAATCATAAAGTCTTATATACTATTCCTAATTAAGTGAATAGTGATGGATGGGTCATCGTGGGTGGGTGTACCCACCGTTATACCCACCCGAGAGTCAAGACATGGGATTTTAACCGGTTCGACCTCGCTCGACCCCACCCCAAGCATACGATGTAGCATACGATATGCCTTAAAATCTTAATATAATACCTGTTTTATCCGACATAGCCTTATGATAGGTGCACGACACGGTTTGGGCACTCCTGCCTCTTCCGCATCGCTCGGACTTGTCGGGCCAGCCGGTGTTTAAGGTCACCCGTGCATCATAGCCCATAAGGAACCTGCTCTAATATCCTCTGCTCGGTTCCGCATAGTTAAACCTGCTCAACCACGAATCAGACTGGCTTAAGAAGCGGATATTACATTACCCTTCTCGAAAAATTTCGCCTCTAAATTGCGACTGGTTGATAAAAAGATGAGGGTACTTGGCTCATTTCTTCTTCTACCTCCCAAGATGCTTCTTCAAGTGAATGGTCAGCCCATCGCACCTTTACATAGGAAATGGAGCGTTGCTAAGGGTTTTCACCTTCGTCTAAAAATCTCACTGGTCTGTTCTGTAGGTCATATCAGCTTCTAGGTACTGTTCCACGGTAGTACATGAGATGGATCATGCACATACTTCTTAAGATGGATACATGGAATACATTGTGAACATTTCCAAGCTTAAGGTGGCGAGCAAGCATGTAGGCTACTGAGCCAACCCGGACAAGATCTCAAATGGTCCCATGTATCTTGGGCTTAACTTCCCTTTCTCGTGAAACCTTTGCAAACCTTTAGTAGGAGAGATCTTGAGAAATACCTTTTCTCCTCGGCTGAAATTCAATCTCCTTCCTGGGTGTCCGATAGCTCTTTTGACGGACGAGCTGCTTTAATCCGCTTTCTAATAACGCCGATTTTGTCACAAGTCATTTGGATCATCTCAGTCCTAACATTCGACGCTCACCTACCTCATCCCAATACAAAGGAGTTCTGCACTTTCGCCATATAACGCCTCATAGGAGCCATCCCAATTGTAGCTTGGTAACTATTATTATAGCAAACTCCATAAGAGGTATATATTCTTCCCAATGCCACTCATCTCCATTGCACATGCCCCGAGCATGTCCTCTAATATCTCAGATGGTTCGCTCCGACCGACCGTCCGTCGTAGGTGAAAAGTCAGACTCAAATTCAGCTGTGATCCCAAGGCACTGTAAGCTTTTCCAAAATCTGAAGTGAACCTTGGGTCCCTATTCAAACAATGCTCACGGCACTCCATGTAAACGCACTATGTTATCCATGTAAAGTTGTGCTAGTTTGGGTATGGAGAACTTGGTCTTGATAGGAATGAAATGAGCGGTCTTGGTAAGCCGTCCACAATCACCCATATCGCATCCATTCCCTTAGGCGATTTGTAGTCCGTGACTAAGTCCATTGTAATCCTTTCCCACTTCCATTCTGACTGGAGGGCTGAAGGGTACCATAAGGTCGATGCCTCTCACTTTCACCTTCCGACAGTAAGACAAGTCGCCACATACAAAGCTATGGTGACTTTCATGCTTGGCCACCAAGAACTCGTTTTGAGGTCTTTGTACATTTTGGTACTTCGGTGGAGTGAGTACTTGAGCTATGTGCTTCTCTACGATTTTATCCTCAGATATCCAAATCATCGGTACACACAACTGCTCCTCAAACATCAATTCCCCATCACCGCTAAAGTAAAACTGGTCTTTCATTGTTTGGTCTTGAACCTTAACTCGATCCGCGCAATTCAGATCCAAGGGTTGCTTCATTATCACCTCTTGCCTAATTGCCGGATGCACCAGAGAGCCGATAAGGATACCGCCAACCACTTAAGGTTTTCTCGTTGAGGTTCAAGCTCTAAGGTTGCCCTTCATACAAGAGGGTTTCATCCATTAGCATCGCTCTTGCACAAGTGGTGAGTCGATCGCTATATGAAAGCTTACACACGTGTCTTCCGACTCAATGCATCCGCCACTACATTAGCCTTGCGGATGATATCAATATCACACATAATCCTTCATGAGTTCAAGCCATCTTCTCTGCCTCATGTTCAGATCCTTCCGGTGAAGAAGTATTTGGCTTTGTGGTCATCAGATATCTCACACTTCTCCCCATACAAATAATGTCGCCAGATCTTAAGGGCAAAATGACTGCAGCTAGTTCCAAGTCATGAGGGGTAATTCTTCTATATTCCTTTAGTTGTCGGATGCATACGCTTATTACCTTCCCGCTGTCATGAGAACACAACCCAAACCAACTTTGAAGCATCGGTATAGATCGTCATTCCACTGCGCTTCGTGAATAGTCAAGACAAAGGGCCACCAACTTTCTTTCAATTTTTGAAGCTCTTTCACACTCCCCAATGAATTTCACACCCTTTTTAGTCAACTTGGTCATTGGTGCAGATCCGAGAAAATTCTCGATGAAACGCCGTAATATCCAGCCAAACCCAAGAAGCTTCTAATTTCAAGAATATTCTTGGGGCTTTCCCATTCCATCATCGCTTACCTTAGCAGATCTACTTGATTCCAGCTTTAGACACTACGTGCCCTGTGAATCCAACTTGTTCAAGCCGTAATTCACACTTGTCAGATTTGGCAAACAATCGTTGATCTCTCAACCTCTCGTAACACCATTCTCAAGTGTTGAGTGTGTCCTCTTCGGTCTTGGAGTAGATCAAGATATCATCAATAAAAACATTACCCATTTATCGAGCACATCCCGAATACTCGATTCATTAGATCCATAAATGCGCGTGCATTGGTTAACCCGAAGGACAACACTAAGAACTCATAATGGCCGACGAGTCCTAAATGCTGTTTTGGGTATATCACTACTTTTATCTTGAGCTGATAATAGCCGACCAAGGTCTATCTTTGAAAATACTCGCCCTCAGAATCGATCAAATAAATCATCAATGCGGGCAATGGATACCGTTCTTAATGGTTAGCTTATTCAACTCCCGTAATCTATGCACATACGCAAACTACCATCCTTCTTCTTGACAAACAACACCGGGGCACCCCAAGGTGAAACACTTGGGCGAATAAACCCCTTTTCTAATAGTTCTTGCAATTGCATCTGCAACTCCTTCAATTCAGCTGGTGCCATCCTATATGGAGCCTTAGATACTGGAGCTGCTCCAGGAGTCAAGTCTATGGCAAACTCCAACTCCCTATCAGGTGGTAAATGCATCAGATCATCCGAAAACATCAGAAACTCTTTAACCACCTTTACTTCTTCTAGAGGTGTAACTCTTGCATCAATGTCGAGTACCGAGGCTATGAAACCCTGACATCCATTTTCTAGCAACTTCACCGCTTGGAGAGCGGAGACGAGGACCTTCCTCACTCTTTTCATTGTATCCGCCGTACACCCACTCTTTCCCTTCGACATCCGTCACCTTAATCAGCCTTTCCAAGACAGATCACGTTAGCTCGATGAGCCGACAACCAATCCATACCCAATATAACATCAAAATTCTGCATATTGAACTTAATGAGTTGTGCATCAAAGTTCTTCCCACTAATCTCCACGGCACGCCCATACACTTCCTTCAATCTGTAATTTTACCAAGAGGGCATACTAACAATCATTCCATGGTCTAGGATCCCGGTGACATCCCAAGTTTCCTACAAATCTCTTAGATGCGTAATGAATGAGTAGCTCCTAATCAAATAAAACATAATGGTATACCCGATATGGGTAGGATACCTAATATAGCAATGTATATTAACTTCAAAGAGTCATCATATAAATCATAATGAACTTTTAATTTGAAATGTACTGCCAAACTTCAGATTAGCCTCACTTCCTCACCGATAGGGCATACATCCTTCTCGCGTTGCTGCCGAGGTAAGGGAGGTCAGACGCAGAGGGTCGATCGGAGGGCAAGGTGGTCGGGCCCGAGCCTTTCGGATAATGCCCATAGGAATGGCAGCTTGAAACAACGAACTCGAGACGCGGAATCGAGCGGGCCCTCTGCACTTGACCCTGGTGATGGAGGTCGAGGGGGCCCTTGGAGTCAGAGGTGCCACACTAGTGTTCGGCAAAAGAGGTAGAACCCGAACCACCAATCGCCTAGAAGGGTAAATCAGATGGCCTATAGGGCTGCCTATACATAGGCCCGAATCGTATGATCCACGGTATGCTTTGGAGGAATTTCCCAGATCCGGAATGGATTTGTTCTCTTCCACACCCAGAGTGAGGGACTGTCACCCTTTTGCTTATCTTCCATTGTTTTGGCCTTCTGCATAACTGCCATATTCGTCAAATCCAAGACTTCAAGCATGCACTCTAATCGATGCTTTGCCTTTTAGGAACCTTGTCGCTTTTCTTCACTGCTCGATATGCCTTGGGGTAAAATGGAACAAACTCTCAATCTGCTTGGTATTCAAGGACGCTTTACCTCCTTGAGTTAAGGCCATGAACTCAGCCTCCTTCCGATCTCAAATCCATGGATAATGGTTATCCAGAACAACCCTTAAACCGCTCCCAAGTAGGTTCTCGATGAGCAGCCATCAATATAGGTTTGGAGGCTTGCCACCAAGAGTTTGCCTCTTTCTTGAGTTGTAACCCGACACAAATGAGCTTCGGGCATCCGCACTCAAGCACCTCAAATATCTTCTCCAACTCTTGGATCCATTGATCCGTTCCAGAGGATCACTCCCCACCTTAGAGAATACCGTGGTAAGTTCCTCTTGAATGACTCCACTACCCTTGACGATACTGTCAGCCGGAAATTAGGAGCGAGGCGTGATAGTAGGAGTATGGATGAGGCATCCCATGCCGAGGAATACCGAATGGTGGGATTGGAGGTGTCCCCACTTGTGGTCCTGCTCCTACCCTAGTGGGTCTCATGGAGTGAGTACCTGTGGAGGTTGACCTGCTGAGAAAAATCCAACTGCTGTCGGATGGCGCATAAATGCTTGCCGTTGTCAAGCATTTGTTGTTGGAAAGCTTGTTGGGACGTAATTATTGTAGCAACATCCCCCGTATGATAACCGTGGAGGGTCCGGAGTGCTATAGGTGGGTCCCCATGTGCCCCACCCGACCAAGGGTCTCGGAGGTAGTGGAGGTGAGGTATGCCTCACGTAACGGGACCTCTCGGATTTTGTGGTCGATCAATTCGACGAGGACCCGCGAGGTACCTCGGCATTACTACCGGATCTAGTACGCACCATCGTATCCTCGCACTGGAACATATCACACACCATATTGGTTAAACACATAGAACTGATTTAGGCACACAATCATATGCCATTATATGAGGTGTTGTAGTATGATAGCCTCAGAATTAATCATAGCTCAATTCCAAGGTCAGCAAAGTCCACAACATACATGCTAATGGTCCCATTTGACCATAGCATATTGATCATAGGAATAATATCCACCATAAAAATCAATGAAAGCATAATAGGAGAAGAGAAGGGAAAAGAAAAGAAAAAATTTCAAAATTTTCAAATTTTCCCTTCTGTCCTAACCGTGGATGAACTCGGTAGGGACCCCGTCCCAACACCCCAAACTGGGTGGGGCACCGCGGTAGGGACCACGGTCTTGCCTCAGAAGAAATTTAACAGGCCCTTCAGCCCTGCTTTGCCTGCCACTCCTCTCTCTCCTCTCTTCCTTCCTTTTCCTTTTGACGACTTGGGAGTCTCCCGGCGCTTCTACCCAGGGTTCCACTCATCCACTGGCGCTTTAGAGAAGAGTCAACCTTCTTCATTCAAGTAAGTTCTTCTTCTTCTCCTTTTCCGAATTTCCATTTGGGTGAAATGCTTGAATAGGGTTTACTTTCTAGGCTTTCTTCTCTATTTTTCACCATAGAATAGTCTTTCCATGTGTCTATGATGATTCTCACGTAGTCATTCGTAGTTTATAGGAATTTGTTTCTTCATTTAGAAAACCCCAATTTGTGCCCTAGGTTTCCAAATTTGGGGATTTCTTACATTGTTGATCCTTTTCTCCAATTGGTGATTCCTTTGTAGTACATTCCACTTGTTTTATGCTTAATACGCTTTAGATCGCATGAATCATCCATTATGCTTGGAATCCCTATGTTTTCCCATGAAAATTCCTATTTTGGCATTGATTTCTTGATTTTCATTCATACTAGTATTCATAGAACTCTATAGTCTATTTGGGGATGTTCTTGCATTTCCATCATCCCACTACTATGTCATTTTGTCTTAGTCCTATGGTTTCCGTTGTTTCCATTATATTCAATTTGCACCATAGACTTGAATTCCTCATTTTACTTATACTCTTTGCTTTTGCCGTCTCTTTGCTGTTTTGACATGTTCCTATGCGTTGTCAACTACCGTGCTTCATGTCAAAATTTTCCTATCGTCTCGGATTGTCGCTGCTCCTGCTTTGCATAAACCGGTTTTGGGTTTCTTCTTTAATGCCTGTCTTTTCTTGTCAGACTAATCCCTACTTCCTTTTCTTATTGCCGGATGTCGCCACGCACGCAAAGGACCATCTTCATCCGGCTCGACGAAGACCACCGCTTCTAAGCGGAAAAGTGTGGAGACCAAGACTTCAGCTCCTCGCACAGGAGACTCAGACCTACCCACCGACCTTCGACTATGATGAGGAGCACTTCACTAGTACAGAGGCCGCAGCCAATCGGCCTAACTTCCGAAGGGGTCGTTGATGGAAAAGACCGTGGTAGTCGAGGACTTCCACAAGGCCAGCTTCAGAGAGGTTCTCAGATTAGGCCGACTCTATTCTTCAGTGGACCGACTGATACGAGCAGCTCGTCCCGGTTCTATTGCAACCTGGAAGTGTCGTATCAGTACGGGAATTCACCATCAGCAGCCTGGTGAAGGGAGTGGATATCCAGCTGACGGTAGGCACTTTGGCCAAGATTCCGGCATATCGCAAGTGGATACCGATACTAAGCCCCCTGGAGTAGGCCCGTGGACCATTCATGAGCCTGGAGACGCCGGACTTCATCTACGAGACCATCTGCGGCAGCAGCGGTCGCCCGGAGTCCGAGACATCTTTCTTCCCTGAGGTCCGTCTCTTCGCCCGGTTGATCCAGTTCAACCTGCTCCCCAGAGGAGGTCATCGAAACTAGGTGGGTTTCATGGCGGCTTTCATTGCATTTTGTATCTTCACACAGCAGAGGGAGGCGGGAGCACTTGTGCTTTCCCTATATCATCCTCCGAGCGATGGAGCACCATGCTTCCCACCCAGAGGACTGGAGGATTCCATACGGCAGATCCTCACCAGATCTTCGAAGTTCTTCGGGGTGAATCTGAGGAGAGGAGGGAAGACTCGCCGATAGGTCTGACGAGCAACCTCTTGAAGATGGGTCTCCATACCTCATGGATTCACCTCCTAGATCAGAACTCTGAGAGGTAGGGGTAGGAGGGCTGCCCCTATAGAGGATGTCCTCATGGAGGAGGAGTCCAAGGAGGAGGATGAGGACTCACGCCTCAGACGAGGAGGAGGATCTCGATGGGCGGCAAGATTCCCGAGGAGGCGCTCAGAGTCGAGGAGGTCCTGGTCCTAGTTCTTCCAGAGCTGCAGCCCCACCATATGGAGCCCCACCACCTGGGAGTGGTGACTACGACTATGAGGGCAGGACAGCCTCCATGCGGGCCTTGCAGGATGGCCAGGTTCAGATACTGAGGCGGCTGGACGAGATTGCCTCCAGTGCACCACCTTGAGGATTCCTTCCGTGAGGTCGGGTCAGGACTTGGACACTGTGGTTAATGCTATCTCAGCAGACTATGGCCGGCTTTGGAGGGAGGTACGGGTGGTGAACGCGAGGTTCGATTACTATGATCACCACTTCAACGTCAACTCCAGGCCTCCGGCGAACGTGGTGATCATCGACGACGATGACGACGACCAGTGAGGGCTTGGCTTGCCCACCCAGCTGTTTATCCATTTTCTTTTTTTTGTGTAGACATTGTATATTTATTTATTCTCATTCCTTGTATATGTATTGTAACTGGTTTCATTAATGGAATAACATATCTTTGGATAGTGGATTATTTTGTGGTGTTTTCTTATGTGGAGGGCTTGTGTGATTTTGTTGTGATGTAATTTCTCTATCTGTGCTCTTTTGTTATTTTATTATCGGTTGTTTATCGTGTTTGTGTAAAATTTTGAAATCCCTTTACGTCTATGCTCTAAATTTCGTCAAAATAGTACTTTATAGGTTATAGTGCCAACCTAATTACCATTTATCTACACTCACGCATGCCATGAATGCAATGTATATAATGTAATCCTTTTTTTTATACTTTCTTTCTTTAGCTTTTTATCTTTAAGCTTTTATATTACCCCAACCCCATTTTCCTATTATAGAGTCTACGGGATTCTAATGGTATGTCAGGAGGGAGCAGAGCATCACGCCTCGATACCACCGCTTGTCACACCCTGCTCACCCTGAACCGGAGCGTGACCGAGTTAACACCGTTAACCCAAACCGCCAGATCATCGACATCAGATTCCATCACAAAGATACACACACTAACATCAATTCATCGATCAGCGAAGACTAAGTTTTACCAGAATAATTCCTATATACTTGATACCCAAATGATGATACCATAATTATATACATTTAGTTCAAGGCATGATATTTACACAAAAGAATAAAGTTCAAATATCAAGTATATACAGAAATCATCAAAATCATCGAGTACAACTGCCTCGTATCAAGGTTGAGCTTAGCTGCCTCGTAATCGCTGTCCAAAGACATCTCTACACGCAGCCCACGCCATGCTCAACTCTTCAGGGTCCACCATCCTCTTCAGAAATTGACTGTGGGACCCACCCCATGCTCCTCGATGAATGACCAGAAATCATCTAAAAGGTGTACACGTGGATGAGCTCACTAGCTCAAGAAGTAGAGAGGTGGACCACACACAACATCCACACATCACAACACATCATATGCACTATATGCCATGCTATTCATTTTAAATCACATACACCTAATCAATCATTAC
The DNA here is from genome assembly GCA_022985045.1 of Macadamia tetraphylla. Lineage (NCBI taxonomy): Eukaryota > Viridiplantae > Streptophyta > Magnoliopsida > Proteales > Proteaceae > Macadamia > Macadamia tetraphylla. The sequence goes on along the minus strand of CM040963.1, from coordinate 23,162,717 downwards.
TAAGTCTTTGGTTTAAGTGCTACTACAACCACAAGGCGCAGATACTCCGGCACGAGCCACTAACTCCTCCCCGAACGCCCATAGGGCTGTTGAGAAGGCCCACCGTGAGTACTCGAAAAATAAAGACAATGCCGCCCACCGCTCTCAACAAAATGTAAATAAATTAAATGACAAGTGACTCCAAGAATTTAAAAGCAAGACGATCGCCCTCTTGAATATACCATCGGGTTGCCGTGTCCTACATGACTCACGGGCGTAATGCCTAACCGCCACAAGGTCCGATAACCGTGACCCCGCTTCCCCCAAATGGCAACCCAACACCTTAACCCCTTGGGAAGGGTCAGAGTACGGATGGTGAGAATCCTAATACCGCATGCTCCTATATGTAGTACGATCAAGATAGTGCCTCCGTGTCCCATACCACGGGCCACCAATGCATTCGCTTCAAGCCACCACGGCATCTAGTCTACCAATGCATTATGCATCATGATGTACACATTCAACATATAACATCTCATTCAATTTGCATTTGAAAAGTAAACATAGCATAAATGCACATCAATGGGTGAAATGACTAATCTATATAGCATATTCATGATGACATGACTAAATTAGATATAGTGATATGAATGCCAAACAAATGCCTCAACAAGGCCAAACGTCTCTCTCCACTTACTTGTAGGCATAAGGATTCCTGCTCTACGAGTGAGATCCGGAGCGAATCGGGTAGGATTTGGTGAACCTAACATAATTGAGAGGGGTTAGTACTTCACCATTTTAGAATCAAAATTAATGAACCGACGCCAAAATCGTGTTTAGAACGTCGAAGAAGGTCCCACGTCCGATTTGGGCTCGACGGACATAAGGGTCATCTTGGCCACTCAGTGGGTCGACAGTATGCCTACCCACCGTCCTACTCCGGGTTTGGACCGGCGGTATGGACTCCGGTAGGACCCACCGTCCCACCCACCGGTTTGGCCAGAACCCTTGGTCCTCTCTGTGGGTACTGCTGGTAGGGACCCACGGTCCTACCCACGGTTTTGCATGAAAACCCCAGCTTTTTCTCAACTTCCTCCATTCCTTGGGGACCCAAATAGGGCTTTTCTCAACCCATTCTTCACACCTTTAAAGTCCTATAAGATAGTTCTAGCTTAGATCTAAGTTAGATTCAAGTGAGAGGAACCATCTTACCTTCTTTGCTCAAGAATGACTTCAAACCCTTCAAAACACTTCCAACTCACAATGCTCCTTCTACCGTGTCAATATCTCTTCAAATCCTTCAAGATCAACACATAAATCATCTATTAAACCTTAGATTCATCATTTCAAAGGGTGTTTACAAGATCTTAAGAAACCATACTCGAATCAAGGGTTTAAAGCTTGGGTATGGCGTAATGTTTATAAAACCCAACTTTTCTTACCTCCAACTGAGATCTCGAGTTGAAGATTACTCTCTCGACCGAATGGCAAGATCGAGCTCGCGCCACTGAAATCCTTCCTTTCTTCCTCTTCCTTCCTTCTTCCCTTTCTTTCTCTCTCCTCTTTACTTTTCTCACCAAACGACGAGGGTAATAAATGGAAAGAAAAGAAATCATAAAGTCTTATATACTATTCCTAATTAAGTGAATAGTGATGGATGGGTACTGTGTGGGTGGGTGTACCCACCGTTATACCCACCCGAGAGTCAAGACATGGGATTTTAACCGGTTCGGACCTCGCTCGACCCCACCCCAAGCATATATGTAGCATACGATATACCTTAAAATACGGATATAATACCTGCTTTATCCGTACATAGCCTTATGGTAGGTGCACGACACGGTTTGGGCACTCTGCCTCTTCCGCATCGGCTCGCACTTGTCGGCCAGCCGGTGTTTAAGGTCACCCGTGCCATCATAGCCTCATAAGGAACCCGCCTAATATCCTCTGGCTCGGTTCGTGCATAGTTAAACCGGTTCAACCACGAAATCAGACCGGGCTTAAGAAGCGGGATATTACACATAAGGTCTGCCAAGGAATTAACTCCCTTTGCTATAGGAGCGTTTCTTCTTATTTCTTCAATCACCATGAGCGCGATGTATTTTGTTATCCGCTCCATACCCTCATAGATTCTATTATTTCTTTCCCTCCACAGGTGATCTATAACAATACCAAAACACATGGTCCACGCCTCCTTGCAGCTCACACTTTTAGTATTTCTTTTCCACCATTGGGCTAGCTCCAAAATAGAAGCCTGGGCACTCCATCTAAGATTAAAACACTGACATAGATCATTCCATATTTCATCGGAAAAAGGGCACATTATGAATAAATGTTGCATTGTCTCTTCTGCTGCCTTACAAAGAACACATCTAGAAGCAAGAGGCACCGCTTTCTTTTTCACCATGTCATCAGTAGGCACCTTTCCATGAAGCACCCTCCAAGTAAGAGACGAAACCCGAGGTTGTTGCTTCTTACACCAAATGAGCGAAGCCCAGGGAGCAGTCGGCTTTTTTTCTCTAATATCCTCCCACGCAGATTTCAAATTAAAATTCCCATCATAAGATAGGCTCCAAACACATCGGTCAGCACACTCATAATTTGGAATTTTAATTTGCAAGACAACATTAAAAACATCTGTCATAAAGCTTGAGTTTACCATAGGTATGTTCCACCTATGATTGTTGATAAATCTGTCCACCTTTCCATCAAGCATCGATCTATCCACATCTTCCACACACTCTTCCAGCGCAAAGCCTCCCACCCAATTATCCTTCCAAAATTTTATGGAGCGACCATCACCAACTACCCATCTTTCCTTAGAAGAAATAAAATTCCAAATTTTTCTAATGCCAGGCCATATTGAAGAAGCACAATGTCCCTTCTTAGGAAGCCCCTGTTTATTTAGGAATCTAGCTCTCAAGAATCTACTAGCCGAGGAATTATCATGCTTAATACGCCATGCTGTCTTACAAAGCATAGCTTTATTCAAATCTCTCAATCTTCTCAATCCTAACCCCCCTTCCTCCTTAGGCTTACAACATTGGTCCCAATTAACAACAATTTTTTTTGTGGCATCTATCTCTTGACGCATAAAATTAGCATCCATCTCTCCGTAGTTCTAATTAGCGATTTACGACCACCAATACACAAGAAAACTATGAGCGACATACCATAGTCCCCCGATCTCACTAACTCAACTCTTCCTGCCAGGGATAGCATCTTGCCCTTCCACCCAGCCAAACGGCCTTTCACTTTATCCATAATAGGCATCACAACATCTTTCTTAACTCTACCTTTAAAAATCTCCACCCCCAGGTATCTTGTAGGAAATGAACAAAGGGGAATCCCCAATTCTTCTACAATAGCCCTCTTTCTCTGAGGAGAGATCGAGCCCACAAACAATTTACTTTTCTCCAAATTGATACATTGGCCAGAAAATTCCTGATACATGTTAAGAAATTTCTTCAGATGTCTGACATATCTGATAGATGCATTAGCAAAGATGAAGATATCATCAGCGAACAAACTATGGGCTAGCGTAATCACACCACGAGGACCCTTAATAGGCTTTAATTTATTTTCTTCCACAAGTTTATTCAAGCCTCTGCAGAGAACCTCTTCAACCAATATGAACAGCATAGGGGAAATAGGATCCCCTTGTCTCAAACCCCTCTCCATACCAAAATACCCAATCGGACCACCATTGAACATTACTGAGATCTTTGCAGAGACCACCATCTGGTACACCCATCGAATCCAGGTCTCTGAAAACCCAAACTTTCTCAATACATGGAAAATAAAATCCCAGTCAACTATATCATAGGCCTTCTGAATATCTATCTTCACCCCCATGCCACCCCCTCTAGTCACAGAGAACATCATATTAGATAACTCAAAGGCAAGGGTGATATTGGAGTGAATGATTTTCCTTTCTGGAATGCTCCCTGCTCCTCCGAAATAAGCCGAGGCATCACCTCTGAAAGTCTTAAAGCCATTATTTTAGAGATAATTTTACAGAAAAAATTGCCCATGCATAGAGGCCTAAACTTATCTAAAGAGTTTGCCCCGTCGATCTTCGGAATTAACACCAAAAAATTGCTATTTAGACCATAGGGCATTCGACCTTTACTGAAGAAGTCCCTAATAGCATTACAAACATCATTAGAAATTATAACCCAACAAAATTTATAGAACATACTAGGAAAACCGTCTGGACCTGGAGAGCTTTCCGGATCAAGGTCCCAAACAACCCTTTTGATCTCATCATTGGATGGCATTACGTCCATCCTCCATCTATCAATGTCCTCTAAAACCTTCGGAATATAGTCCAGCATTTCCATGTGGTCAACAGTAGTAGATTTTTTGAGAAAGTTTTCATAATAGCTCTTAGTAAAATCCTCCATCTGCATCTTCTCAGTGATGATCTGACCGGTATCAGTTTTCAGATTTCTAATGGCATTCTTCATTCTTCTCACCTTCACAGCCATATGAAAGAATTTCGGCCTTCTATCTCCCTGAATTCTCCATCTAATCCGAGCTTTTTCAGCCCAGAATTTTTCATATCCCTCCATCGCCTTCAAGTACCTAGTTTTCTCATCAGCTTCTCGAGCAAAATTTTGATCGTTCATACCAATCTCCTCTATCTCCTTTTGAATATCTTCCAACCCCTTTAGCGCCTCCTCCTTTTCCAAGTTCACGTTGGGGAATGTTTCCCTAGCCCACTCCTTAATCACAATTTTCAATCTTTTTATTTTATGACTGTAGATATAGAGAGCCAATCCAGAAATCCATTCATCCCAAGATTCTTTCACAATTTTTAGGAAATTTTCGTGATCAGTCCAAGACCTCTGAAACCTGAAAGGACAATTAGAGGGCTTCACCGATGCTTCTGACACCACCAACAGGAGAATGGTCGACGACAATTAGATAGCACCTTTGTTGGCAATCATGAAACATCAAACCCAAGCATCTCGCAGTAAAATTCTATCCGAATCGCCACAACATTACCTCTTCTTCTATTATTGGTCCAAGTATACTTATGCCCTGAAGGAATCAATAAGGGAGCAGCTATCCACCATCGCCCAAAATCTGCCATGAGTCCAAATTAAAAGATCCTCGACCTCTTTTTCATGAGCCCAAGATAGCATTAAAGTCTCCAATACCACCAAGGGTGCCTTGACCGGTTCGATGTCGCCAAATTACTCCATTAAGTTCTCCTTGCTGCCCTCAAAGAATTAGCATGAATAAAAGACACAACAAAAATGTTCGACTACCACTGCACACGTAAAGTAATATGTTGATCAGAGCAAGAGACACCTTGCAGCTTAGGGATGCTCCTTCTCCAAACCACCCACAGATTTGGAACCTTATCCTGCCTCTCATTGTGAATAAAATCCGTTTCAAAATCAAGATTATTGAAAAACCTCTTTGGAAATTTCTGCACCTCCAGCATAGGTTCAGCTAAGCAAATAATTTCCGGGGAATTCATCATAACAATATTCCCTAAGGCCAACCTAGCAGCCTTCTTCTTCATTCCTCTGATATTCCAAATAAAATCTTCATAGTCACTTTTTTAAAAGCGCCAATCTATCAGACTTTCGAGCAGCCTGCTCATGAAGGGCGATGAATTTTTCATTTTTCTGTCTTCTACCCTCCATATTGCTCTCGAGGACTCTCGCCGCTATATCGACCTCTGCCACGTCTTCATGATACACAATCATGACCCCATCCTTGTACTGCTGATGAGTTTTTGTATTATCAGGCTGAGGCTCGAACCTCACATCCCTGCCTTCTTCGAGATCACCATGCTGCCCTTGATCGATATGATCCTCCCTGCAATAGACATCCTGGTCAAGAGCCTCATCCTCCTCTGTGATGAGAGAGTTGCATCTACGCTGATCTATCTCAGCCTCCTCTCCTGGTTCGGATATTTGATCCATATCCGCTCTATCCACCGACCCAGATTCCTCATTAAATGTAGACACCAATCCAGTCCCCTCCATACCATTAGTGCATCCATGTGATTGTGATTTGTTCCCATAATGGTGGACTTCTCTAAAGGGATAATTATTGCAATATCTCCCTGCCCCTGCACACCTTCCTTAGGCGTTGAACTATTGTCCCTATTAGGATTTCTTAATATGGTAGGATGCTGCCTCATATGGGTAGGATTTCTACCCAAATTGGAAACAAATCCTTCACCCAAACCACCGCCCTCTGAGCTGGATCTCTGCCCTGCATCACCTTCATTCACCATGGCCGCCGCCCCAATATCTCGAGCATCCACCTCCTTCTTCTCTCTGCATTGGAATAGAGCGTGCCCGATTTTTTTTACAAAAGCCACATTTGGCTAACCCATCTTCATATATGATCACCTGTTTAAACCAAAAAACCTCTCCCGTTCCTGGTTGCTTTCTTTCCACCTGAATCTCTTCCACTCTTTTATCCCCAATTATCACTTCTACCTGAACGCGAAAATTCCCCATTGTTGTCGATCTGGTGCATCTGTCCAGGGCCACAGGTCTTCCTGCCCCCTTGGCCATTGTCAACAGGATCTTCTCATGCCATTCGTGGGAAGGTCTGAAATCTAATCCACACCAGCCATAATGTTCACCACATGCACATCAAAATCTGGTTTCCAACGTGAAGCGAATAAATTGTCCTCTAACCTTGATTAGGTTCCTTCTCCAAATGGCGATATATCTCCTTCCAACTCAAACGAATAAGATGAAACCTTTCCCTATAGGAGACAAGGAAATTCTCCCTTCAAATTCCATCCTCTCCGTAGCTTTACTTAATATCATTCAAAGATAAATCAAGTTTGCCCGACCTATCAAAGCAAACTTGAATTTTCCACCTCTCCTCATATGCCTCCCGAGGATGATAATCTTGGTGTGCGACCAAGATGTATTGGTTCTGGCAACTGCTCCACGTCTGTAGGGCCTTACCCACGACCGTAGAAAAAGTTTTCACACCATCCCCTCTATCTTTCTGATGTCTGCTATCATCCACCTTAGTACCCAGATCTTCTTTGGATTGAAGCTCAGTTTCTTCTCTACCCACATCCGATGCATCCTTTGAGTTAGGTTTCTAGAAATCAGTAAGGCATAGTTGCCTGCCCCTATCCGGCGGTCTTCCTCCCCCTGGGTCGTGATCCAGATCTAAACCATCATCCACCAAGCCATTCAAAAACACCATACTTTTCAAAAGTTCGATGAAGGTTATCTCTTTCCTCTCCAGATGAATCTGAAATGATGGTAGTTACTTCAACAAGCAACACCTCAACTAATTGAGCTAGCATTTGTTAGGGTGACCTTCATTAGCTATGATAGCACAAAGGAGGCTATTTGATTGAATTTGACTTTGTAATTTGGGATGTAATTGATGTAAATCATATCATCTCTATCCGCCAATTAAAATCTTCGAAGCATCCTTTGTGACAAAATAAGGTAAGTCTTGCTTGAACACCTTTCTGGAGGACGTCCATGAAGACATTTAGCTATTTTGTCTTTATTGGATTGATCTCACTGATTTGACCTTTATTTTGTCAATATATATCAAAACATGATTTTTTTTTTTTTTTAGTATTGAAATTCAATGAATCAATTTGATCGAATTTTCTTTGGGGCTAAATTTATTTATTTATTTATTTTTGGTAAGCCCAGTGCCTTGATGGATTAATTTTTTTTTTTAAATAACAAAATATTGTGGAGAAATCTACATGATCTCTCCACTTCTGAAGAAGTTGGAATGTTTATTGGATTAACGATTGTTTAATTGAAATTTCATCTATTTTTAAACTTGGTTCCTTGGAAACTATTAGTACTAGGCAGGTATAGTTTCGCCCGAAGACTAGTCAAGCCGAAGGCTTGAATACTCATCATTAGCAAAAAAAAAAAAAACAGGTATAGTTTCCACTGAAAAGTCGTCAAATCTGTTAAACTTGAAGATTACGAGATTTGTCCAACTTGATAAACTTGAAGCCTCTAAACATTCTTTACACTGCTCCTTACTAATTGAGTTAGAAGGTCTGGAGAAATTAGATTTTTTTTTTTTTGAGGGAAGGGGTAGGGTGGGGGGAGGGGTTGGCTAAAGAAAATATATAGAAATCACGGATATTAAAGAGTTCTCATCTATACATAGAAGATTGTCAGATCTGTCCAACTTAAAAAGATAAAAGCGTCTTATCCATTGCACATAGCTACCAAGTGACCATGGACACATTGGAATCCTTGAAAACATTGACTATAGATAATTGCTCATTTCCTAAATATCTAACAAATGAAATTGCACATGACAAAAGTAGGAATGTCCATCCATAAATTCTATATGATTAAGTCCATCTCCAAAAACTTTTACCAAAAATTTAAGTACTTAAATAGGCTCCGTTTGGTATCGTTTCTGTTCCAAAAACTCCATTTCGTGTCAAAAACGAAAATTTCAGTTTCTGTGTCAAAACGCGTTTTTAAACGATTTAGGGCTATTTGGTGAATTGCTTTAGAACAGCCAGAACCAAGAAACGCATAGCCTGCTTGGTAATGCTTGTTTCTAAACGTTTTTTTTTTTTTTTCTTTTCTTTTAAGTCAATAATTACAGAAATAACATTAAAATACTATAAGCATATAAATTCTTTTGGGACAATAAAATATTACATACCAACTAAAAAAAACATGGTTTCCAAAGGATGAATAAAAGACAGTATTAACAATGCCTTGTGCAAGTTAATTATTACATAATTCTCCAAATTTTCATTTTTTTTCCAACTCTAAAGACTTGAATGCATGGAGGATGTCTTTCATCTTATTTGTTTGGTCCTCTAATCCTTTAAGTGTCCCTTCCAGATATCCTTTCATGTACTCGTTTGAAACGGATGGTGGTGTGGATGATGTTGATATTGAGCTTGAGCTTTCTAAACATAATGTATGTTGTATGGTAGAGATATGTGTTTCATCTTTCAACCATACAAACATACCACATCCACGGTTATTAGCCTATATCAAATAATAGATGTGATTAGGGTCATTGAAATTTAACATCGAATTAAAAAAAAATCTAAAATTATCTATAGGTATAGGTCAATCGTAGAAATAAATTACCCCAGTTGAATTTGGCAACATAGAAAATACTGTCCCTTGTTTGGACCTTTCGTCACAGTTCGTACTTTACATTGACCTTTACCACATCTACATAGATGTAGTTGATCCACCCACATGAAAAAATTACATGAATCTTGACACTTGAAAAATTCTCTTCCAATTTTTTTACCCGACTTGGTTGTATATTTACCACAACTCTTCCCACAAATTTCATAATTTGCTATCATGAGTGGGGGCATAGAAGAAGTCATCTGTAACATAAATTTAAATATCAAAAAAGTTAATATAGCATCCAAATATATGACATTCATAATAATATATCAACTTGTACCACATATATAAATGTAACATAAAACAAGTACTACATCACTTGAAACATCAATTTAGATTTTCATTTTTGTCAAAATAGTTATCGGTTTTAGTTTTCAACTAGTTCCGGCATCCTTTATTGTCTAGCCATTGTATTTGTAATTCTTAGCCTAGTGGCATTCATCTCTTTTACTCGATTTCGTTGACTTGATTGTATTGTAGAATGATCAACGAAATCTTCATGTGGCGGATTCAAGCCATCTTCTGCAACGTTTAAATCATCACTCATCCCCACGAATTCAGCATCAGCAATATGCTCTTTTCGAATATAGTTGTGTAGCCCACAATATGCCAGTACGATTGATGCCTGAGCTTCCATTGGGAACTGATGCATTAGCCTTAAAATTTGAAATTTGTTCTTCAATACCCCAAATGTACGTTCAATGACATTCCGAAGTGATGAATGTCTATAATTGAACAACTCTTTCGCTGTTCTTGGGGATCTTTTACACCATTTGTAGTCCGGTAGATGGTATCTCTCACCCCTAAATGGTGTCAAAAATCTAGATTGGCTAGCATACCCAGAGTCGACAACATAATATTTTTCTACAGACAAAAAATAATATATATTATTACGTATACACTCAAATGAAAATCTAATATATTAGTATAAAGTTAATACCTGGAGGTGGATGTGGAAAACTCAATCGAGGATCACTTCTTGCCTGTTCAAGTACTCGACAATCATTTGCACTACCTTTCCATCCCGCATACACATATGTGAATTGCATGTCAAATGAACATGCATACATCACATTTCGAGTTGTGATCCCCTTCCGATTCTATATCGAATTTGATCCTCTCTTGGAACTACCGCATGGATGTGAGTATCATCTATGGCGCCAATACAATGCTATGACATATAATGACAATTAAATGGTCAGTACATATAAGAATATAAACATTAATATATTTAATTACAAACATGTATCATATTAACATATTTACCTTAAAAAAAGGGTAGTATTTCGGGTTTTGTGCAATCTCTATCGGTATTATATTGACGTCGGCAGTCTGATTTTCGCCTTAGCCAGGCATTGCATTGCAATCAAGACAACATTAAATGTTCGACTAACTATTTCTCCTGAGTGGTTGAAATGATTTTGGGTGTCCCTATTACTTGAACCCTTCCCAACAATCCATAGGAACATTCCAAGCTGTTCATTCACTCGGATGTTGGTTGTCTCTTTCAACCACCCCCTATGTCTAACATAATCACATAGGTTAAGGAAGACATGACGTTCCATCATAAATTCTTCATAGCATCTGTCGGCATGCCCATTCAATACCTCATGCATCATGACAACACCTGAAAATACACTATCCCTACATGGTTCTCGAATATATACCGCCTCACTCAGTAATTCCATTCCCATGTTAATGATCGTATCTTCTTCATCACTAGAAGTTTCACATAATGCATTTGACATAACTGCAATAAATAAACAATTACTACTCAATTTGAAACAAATAACTGTAAAACATAACAATCTAACACATCGTCTCAACCCAAAACACATGTTCAACATTACACACATCAATAATAGAAAAAAAAAAGTAGCATTTAATGTATCTCCAAAAGTAACATTATACACATCAAAAGTATTGTCTTGAATCCAAAATTATCAAAAGTAGCATTCAAACACAACTTCAACTACTCCAAGGCATCTAAAAGCCAAGTCCTCTTAATGTGCTCGCATGCATAAACAACTCCCTCCAACTAGGATCAGCACACATACGACTGGTGGCCTTCAAATATATCTCATTTGATATATCCGGTATGGAGGATAACACCGCCTCACATGCACTCACACTGAAATCTCGAGGACAAGATGCACCTTCCCCACCACGAACAGGAGATGTAACGGAAGTACTAGATGCTTTCTCAATTTTAATGGATAAATGTTTCCCATACAAGTCCTTCACATGGCTATCTCCCTTATTGGCGCTCTTTTTTCTTCGTCCCGTGGGTGTCCTATCAAGACTTCGCTTTTGTTGTGGTCTCAGTTAGAGTATGAGTATCCTCATGAAAGGAGTCAGTCATGCCTATATGCACTGGGGTACTACGGGAGTCAACGACTTGCTCAATATCAACTGTATTAACAGCTTCGATGCCATCCAAATCTTGAGCACTATCAACCCCTAAGTTACCTCTAACATATGCATCCCCAAATACCATGCTCAAATCTGGCCAATTGTTTAGCCCATACTTCTTGTATTTCAACCAACCTGGATTTGCCTGCATAAGTAGTCATTGTATCACTCAGATGTACTACTCATTGTAATCTAATTTTTAAATAATTCAACTAGCTAGTAAATCTATTGTACATGTATTGCCCTATCCCATACGGACTCATCATCAACTGTGACTGATTTTATCATTGAGTTCCACCCAAATCCAGTTGTGTCAAGAAATCTCTTGAATTGTTGATACTCGTGTTTCTACTTGTTCATCTTGTTGTGCAATTGTTCTCTCCCAACTGTATGATTTAAAACCTGCTAAAATTACTTTGTAATGTCCTCCC
>CM040963.1:23125600-23150646 GCA_022985045.1 Macadamia tetraphylla | reverse complement strand
CAAATAGGTCATCAATTTAGGGCGATGGATACCGGTTCTTGAAAGTCATTTTGTTGAGTTCCTGGTAGTCTATACACATTTTCATGCTCTCGTCTTTCTTCCTAACAAAGAGCACTGGTGCTCCCCATGGAGACACACTAGGTCAGATAAATTCCTTCTCCAAAAAATCTTACAATTGTTCCTTCAACTCTTTCAATTCTGAAAGTGCCATCCTCTATGGAGCCATAGACACAGGTGTTGCTCCAGGGACCAAGTCAATAATGAACTTTGTTTCTCAATCCGGAGGTAATCTATTCAGGTCTTCAGGAAATACATCTGGAGACTCTTTCACTAAATCTATTTCTTATAAAGGCCTGTTATTTTGGTTGTATCCACAATGGGTGCCAAGTAGGCTTCACACTTTTGATCCAACATCTTCTGCAGATTTAACCAGCTTCTTGGACTTCTTTACTCTTCTTCCCTTTGAATACAATCTTTTTCTCAGCACATAAGATGCATGCTCTATAGGCAGATAACTAATCCATTACTAAAATAAAAATCAAACTCATGCATATCCAGCTTGACCAGGGTTAGCAATCATGTCCCGTCCACAAACTTTTATGGGGCATGGCTTATATATTTCATACAATCTTATTTCACTTCCCGTGGGTGTGTTAACAACTAATTTGTGTGTCAACACCTCTGACTTAATACTGATCTTAGCAACTAAAGTTGGAGATACAAATGAATGTGATGTACTAGAATCGTATTTTATACTAATTTATCATTATGCAAGGCATATAGTATATTGTGGTTAAGTTGCACTCTCTATGCTATGTCCTCTTGCCAACAGGGGGTAAGGTGTTGGAATGGCACTACCGCGGTATAGTGTGATTGTTGCCAGAGGTGGAAAATAGTCTGGCATGGCTGATGGTGATTCCGGTGTTGTGACTACCAGGTGGGGATTATCAAGAGTTTTCTGGGTGACCGATAGTCGCACTCCAAAATCGGCAAGCTCCTAATCATGACTAGGGTTTGTATCATTGGGTGAGTGATGTGCGAGTTCGGGACCAAGGATACAACTTAATACGTCATAGTAGCATACTTAGTTGTATGTTAGGTGGTTTAATAATTAAATTGATTGCATCATTTGCACCATAGACTATGTGTTTAATTTTGTACTCATGACATCATGGATTATTGTGTATGAACCCCACCCTCATTGAGCTAGTTGGAGCTCACCCCACGTATATGTTACTTTTTAGATGAAGATGTAGATACGGTAGTGCCGTTGGGATGTGACTCTACTTCCTCTAGACCCGAGTACGGATTCAGTGACTGGTGGATGCTAGAGGCTGAAGAGCACAACCCAGACTATGCATGTCACACCTATGCCTATGCGGCACCTTGAGATGCTTGGTTGCCTTTTTGTTATTTTGATACCGAATTATGGAATGATATTCTTTTGGGCTTATTATATGTACGTCTTGAACAAATGTAAATGGAATAACTTTGTGATAATAGATGCACTCACAAAATTGAATGAATCCATGTAATTTTTAACTTCATCAAGCCCCTTGTTTGTATTCTTGATCATGTGAGCCATCTTTGACTTAAAAAGCAATTGAAATTGAGTGCAAGAAGTTGCACACTTTATTGTTTGTCACCTGCATCCTTGTAGTTTGATAGCCGAATTTATCAAAACATCTTCAGCAGCATAAGCTACATCTAGTCTTATGGGGAATAGACCTTTTTCTTCATCTTGTCTTTCGGCATCCCATAGTAATGCTTGGACAGCAGACACACTGCGTACCAACTTCTCCAGCTCTTCCTTGACATTCCATACAAGCCCAATCTCCTCGGTTGCCATGGAGATGAGCTTCTTCAGGGTCTCACCCACACCACTAACAAAAATTCCCACCCTCTCTCAGAAGAGGTTTAGAAAGCAAAAACACAACACAAGGATTTGGGACAAATTTCAATTCAGTCAATATAGCTTTGCTACTTCTCGTGGATCCATTTTTCATCATACACGTGTGGATACACCATTAAGGGAATCTTCTTTAAGAGTCACTCCTTATATTGGGCTGGGGTGACAAAAAGCAAGAAAAGCATATCTCAGGTGATATATCTTGGCCCATATCACCATATGGCTAGCAGATTGAAAATTCCCACTTTGTGAAAGAAAGGGTTGTATAGCACTTTACAATGGGGTCTACTCCAATATAAAAATGCAAAATCATTGATTGCCTTCGGACGAAGGAAAGAGGAAGATATGTGAAGCTGTGAGTTGGCCGCTCCAAGAAAACATGTAATGCAAATTCCCAATTTTCCAGCTCAAATCCCAACTTTCATCAAAAAAAAAAAAAACACCTAATTGTCACCACTCCTCTCTTCTCTTCTCTTTTCAATATCCTCTGGTCATTTGGTAGGGTTTTGCTATAATTGAAGATGGCCTTTTGTTGCAACGTTCCTATTTTGCTTGTGTACATTAATGGTGGTCCTTCATTGTTTCTCCTTGGGATACTCAATTCTTACAAGAGAATGAGACTCAGAACAGGTTTAAAAAGAAAACAAAGAATTTTGGGACATAAAGTTCAACTCAAGTCAACACGGCTGTGCTACTTTACATCCTGTGGATGCATTTTTCGTCGTCTTTACGTGTGGATCCAACTATGGGTGTCAAAATGGAACCAGAACCAACCGTTTATGATCGAATCAAACTGGACCACAAAGAAATTACTCTATTTTGATTCCATAGGTTTTCCTCCCGGTTTGGTTCAGTTCAAAACCAGAAAACTGATGGTTCTAAATTGAATAGGAATCGTTTATACAAAACCGAATAAGAATTGTTTCACTCAATTTTTCTGTACTTCTTTATTTTCAAGCAAATTCTGGTTCTGTGTTTCTAAGGAACCATATTTCTAAGGTGCCTTTTTATGATGTTAGAATGTACGGTAAGAGAATGTGGGAGCCTCCCTAAACCCTGCAGTGGCGGGAGCCTCATGCACTGGTACGCCTTTTGTATGTACAATAAGAGAATCCACAATATATATTGAGATGGTTTATTATGTAAGGGTCACAAAGGGTTGGTGAGATATGGCACGAATAGGGCAACTTCAAAAAGTTTTGGAAAAGCATCTCAAATTCTTCAATTTCATCATATGATATTGGAAAAGAACCAAAAGTGGGGAGAAATTGTAGTTCTTAAATAAGAAGCCATCATAGGTTGTATATCACATGGTGTCTCTAAGACATCAGGAGGTTTAGTTTGCTATTTAGGTTTTTAGAAAGCATAGGAATTTCAAAATCAATAGTTTACATGATATACAGTTCATCTTACTGTAGAGTTTGGGCTAATTCTTCATAGCAGGTAAAGTACCTCCAACAAACAAATAAACAAAATTGTCTAGCAAGTACAACTCATGAAAAAAAAGTAGAAATTCCAACAAAAACCAACATCATTTCATGATCCAGAAGGATTAGCAGAAAGAAGGTGACATTTTCACCACCATCCCAATCTTTTATTTCCAATTTGAACATTTCATTCATGTACACTCTCAGTTGCCTTTTTAAACTAATTACACCTGAGATCTACAGATGTACAAACAACTGATAGGAGAAATAACAATTGGAACAAACAAAAAAATCATAAAATTAATTTCACTCAACAAAAATAATACACACCTTACTCAATTTAAACTTGTCAGAAGTAGCTTGATTGAGCTTGCAAGAGCTCAAGATGTGCCAAAATCTTAGCAATCATTGATTTTAAGGTTGGAGAACCATTTTGTGCTAGTTCAATAAGCAACACTTGAGCAGGTTCCCGTACTGCACCTTATTATCCTCTATTCGAAAAATCCTTTCCAATATCCAAAGTGCTTTCTCTTGGGCCTTTATATTCCCTAATTCAAGAACTTTCAAGAGGGCATGAACACCCGATGCTTTGACAATGAACTTACTTCCATTTTCCCAGATCTCATCTTGCATGATAGTTGAAAGGGCACCAAGAACAGTTTCATCTGCTTCTCTATCTTCACCTTCCAAAATTTGGAATAATGGTGAGAGAGCACCAGCCTTGACAAGACAAAACGTGCTTTTGACAAAGCAGTAGCCTTCATGAACTTCACAAAATCCATCTCCAGAGGGAGGCATACAACGCCACCTCAATGCTCTGGATTTGCTAAGGAAAGTGTATTCTGTGACAGCTGAGCTAACGAAGTTGCAGCTCTACATTTGGCAGTAGGTGAACCAATTGAGAGCAACTTCACAAGCCAGCGATCACCCCATGTTCAGCAGATAGTTGCTGAAGTTTCTTATCTGAAGGAACTGTAAACCGAATCAATATAGCTGCAACACTCTCTACTAGCCATCTTCTTGTGGGTGTTGAAGTTGGGGTGCATACACCCAGCAATGAAAGCAGAATGGCCAGTAAATTCACCTTTTTGAGAAAATCAGTCACTTTTTTGTTTCCAACAGGGATGTTGCTCAATAGGCCAACAGCAGCAGCTTTTTCATCCTCAGACACTGATTCTGAGACAATATTTACTATAACATTGAGATGGATCTCTTCCAGTAGTTCAGACAAATCTCCTGGAGAATCTTTAGAGAGATTGTATAGGAAATTCAAGGCAACTGTTCTGATTTCCGTATTTCGGTCAGTTAAGAAGGGTAGGAGAAGCTGAAGTGCACCATTTTCTTTCATCTTGAATTTAACCTTGGATGCATTGGAGTGGCTGGCAATACTATTGAGTGCTCTTAAGAGGTTACACTGAATTACTGGGCTGGACAAGTTTAAAAGTGGGAGCATCTTTTGCCACATCTTGGTTCACAAGAATAGATTCGGACTGAGCAATACTGGCAAGGATGGCTGAAGCTGGTTCTCGAAGTGTCATGAGTACAGAAGTGACACAGAAAAGGAGCTGGAGCAAAGAAGTAACAATGCCTGAATTAATTAAAATCTGAACATTTTCAGTCGAACTAGAGAGATTCTGCAGGGCACCCAACGCAGAGAGCTTGGCTTCAAGTTTTTCAGAACTAAACATTTTGACAAGGGGTTCAATTGCTCCTCCTTCACCAAAAGCAGCTCTACTCTGGTCCGTGAGCTCCATTCTTGAAAGTGCTGTTGCCATAAGAATCTTACTCATGTCGGAACCTAAAAATAGACAATATAGCCCATAAATAGCTTATTCAGATAGATGAATTTTTTTTTGCAATATGCAAGTGCTTAAACAGGAAGGGACTTCACATACAATTCTAATAATTAACTGTCTAAGATAAAGGGCACACACTAATTACAGTATTAGGACCTCACATGCTTAGCGAGCAAAAATGAGGACGGGGTGCCACATATACACCTATTGCTTAATAGCCAATGGGTTGTGAAAAGAGGAACTGATTTTTTGTCAATTTTAAAGTGCTCAATGTCTTCAGAATAAACACATAGAAACTGTAGAGAATTGTCAAGTTTACAGCCATGAACCAGAGGAAAGTAAATTGCAGGTATATGGAATAGGAGAGAGTCCCCACAGGCATCAGGGCTTGAACACATAATTAAACTAGTAATTTTTTAATCCCAACCTCGATATTGCAAATTAACCTAAGGTTAACTACCAATCAACAGAAAAACAAAAAAGATATATTCAAAGTTCTCTAAGAAGGATAATATGAACGGCAGATCCAATATCGTAATTTCATACCGTAGAGAAAGCTCAAGGCAAAGTGGTCTTTGTCTATCATGTTCAAACATAGTATGAAATACTTTATCCTGCCCTAAGATATAACTGTTCTCATATAAATTGTGAAACATATTGTCAGGGAAGGCTTTAAAAATTAAAATAGCAAATTTGCACCTTCTCAAACTTATCTAATTCCTGTGAAGCTAAAATTTAATGAAATACGGTACAAAGATGGACATGCCAAAGAGGAATAGCAAGGACTTTGACAGTTGTAAGGCTTTCACAGCTTACGGATGCAATAACATCATTTTCAAATATCCAAGTACATAAGTATTTTGGATCCAAAGCAAACACTGAGACATAACCCCCAAATCCATCTTTTGCGCATTCCAGAAAATTGATCACAATCATATGATAATAAACAAGTTAACAACAGAACTGGGAAAAAAAATAGATGCTAGAGCTGAAGGAAAGCTTTATAAGTACCTTCCCTCAGATATTCTATTAGAGGCTTGAAGTAACCTGCCTCTGCCATATGAAGAGCATTCTGAGTGTTACTTGACAAAACATTCAACAATTTCCCTGCATCATGTGAACAATAAGGGTCGTAACCATTATGCACAGCGACCAACATAAGAATACAACCTTGTATTCTTCCAAGTCTCCGACGGACTGCTGGGACCTCTGAGAGAGCCAGCAAGAGCCCAACAAGCTTCCCGACGCTCTTCAACATCCCGAGTCAAAGAGCGCACCAACATTGCCAAGGATCCAACATCCACCATTTTCCCCTGTACACATAGTAGCAGTCTAAGATGCCAAAAAAATTTATAGTCAAACCCCAAAATTAAGAAGAATTACATAAGAAAATTAATTTCTACCTACCTTGTTTTCATCATTGTCCAGTATAAAGCTCTTCAGTATTGAAATTATAGTCAACCGATCATTCTCCTCACTAGAAGCCAATCGATTCAAAAGAATTGGAATAATACCTTCATCGCTTACCCATTCATTCTGAATCATCTTCTCGCTAATTAGTGATCTTAAACCGGAAAGTGCAAACCTGAATTCTTCGTCATTTCCATATTTAAGGTGCAAGGCAATATTGTTAATATCAAAAATGGTTCTTCCATCATCCTCCCCCTTCACTTCCAGGTCATGAACAAACTCCAATTCATAGTCAATGCTTGCATTGACCCTCACATTCATCATTTCTTTATGTAAAGCTCCAAACTTTTCTTTGATATCAACTGACACATCAAGGCTTGCCAAAAGCACAAGGCCTAGACATCTACCAAGGTCATGGATAATCTCCTCAACCTTCTTAGCGGATGTTCTTGAATTGGAAGCCTTGATTACAGTCTTAGCATGCCTAAGCTCGTTTTCTAGTGACTCAACTGCTTTTTGAATAGGAAGTGTGTCCATGACTGTGCTATTATCCCTTAAATCAATAAGAATGGGTGAGAATTTTTCTACAAAAACAGCAAATTCTGTGAAAATCTCTGGTTCAGTTTCGGAATCCTTGGCAAGTGAAGCAACCTCATCAGCCAATTGAAGTAAATCTGAAAGTAGTTCTGCAAAGGTTCTTAAATTTGTTTGATACATCTCTGACCTTGATGTCTCAATCCCAGACTCTGGAAATAATCAGAATAGATGGTTAGCAAAAAGTGGAGTCAAAAACTCTAAAGGAAGAATGCAAGATGAAATAAGAAGAATCATTTTTCCCCCCTTTTTTTTTTCCAGGTGTAGGCGGGTGCAGGGTTGGGGGGTTTCAGGTGTTGTTCTTCTGTTACCTGGAGAAGTAATGAAAGAGGCAACTCACAGTTGCATTTTCCAAATCTTCTCCTTTTCTGGTTCTGCTGCTTTTGCGCAAGCCATAGAACTATTTAGATACTCATATTGTTGCACACAAACCTTGAAACTTATGCTAGTAAGGGGAGAAAGAAAACATATCCTACCAAGTAAAAATAACTATAATGAAAGTCATAAATTTCTATCCTTTTGTTCCCAAAATGTTTGGAAAAATTTTGTATTAATTATCTTCTCTGAAAAGTGAATTTATTGATGAATCTCTACCGTTGCTACAACCCTTGTATATGCTTCAACCTTTGTGATAACACAACCTTGAAGAAACTGATGTCTTTACAACCTGTACAATCTTTGATCAGCAGCTGGAAAATTGATGTTTTGTTTCCCATAGGATCATTCTTGGCCTATATTGTTAGCTTTGTCTAATGCCCTTAAGGTGCCTTTAGGCATTTTCTTTTTTAGAGCTGTTACCGGCCTTTTGGCATTGTATTATTTTATTTTTTTCTTTCTATTAGTCACCAAAAAAAAAGGATTGTTGGTAATGTGATGACAATCGATCACATGACTGATCATATTTGGACTATGCTGGATCAATTCTTCTATTGATTAGGGTGCCATCCAGCTACTACACAGTTCAAAAGGAGGATGGAAGAAAAGAACTCTTCTATGAAAAGAATTGGGAAAAAAATATCAACTTTGCTCACATGGAAATCAAGATTTTTAGACCAACTTCCTTTGTCATAATGTAGGGAAAGCTAGGCTGCAAGAGCATAACACTAACTGATCTAAAGTAGACCAGAGTCGTAGTGATTAAATAACAGAATACTTGGGACAGAGTATCAACTGAGGAACAAACAGAAAAAAGAAATACAAAGAGGATAAAGGGGATTAGGAACCATCTCAGTCCAGGATCTCTCACCCTTTAGAAAGTACTGTAAGAATCCAGTAGTAGTTGTTGAGCATCTTTTCAAATGAACTGGTTCTATTTCACAAGAACTCTAGCTTCCTCACTAACAGCAGCATACTTCCTAATCTCTACATCAAACAGGACCCTTTCTAAGCATATTGATTCAGAGCAGATCAAAGAGAACTGCCATTAAACACCCAATAGAAGTACAAAGATGTACTTTATTCAAGTAGGTATACCTATACTAAAGATTTAAGAATTTCAAATTCCAATTTTCGTGTGATTTCACCAGCTGCACCAGTACAGATTTAATAAAATAATAATAATAAATATAATAAAATAAAATAAAAACCCTAAATTAACCAACATGAGAATCATTGGGTCATACAAGTCACTGAACATGAATTTTAGTGAATTCTAAAACACAAATTGCACATGCTTTCATAATCTCAAAATGCTTGTATTTCTTAAAATATAAAATATAAGAGGATCACAGGGTACCTTATAATATCACCACTACCTCATCTTACACCAAAGAAGACCTCAACAGACCTCTTCACTGATGCTCCAAAGCCTCACCAAGTCTCATGTCTCAAGAGAAGCAACAGCCCTTGAACTCATATGAGTCCCCAGTTTACATGCCTTACCAACCAAAAATCCAACCTTCAAACCAAAACCCAGTCTCCCTCCAGAAACCTAATAACAAATTAAGGTAAGAAAGAAGCAGCGATGGAGAGAAGTGGTTCTTTTCAATATCTCTTCTTCTAGCACTCCTCTTATGATTTTCTGTTGCTTTAGCTTGGTGGGCTTGTTTCTGTTAACTTCAAAGATAATGGATTTCGTGTTTTTCTATCTGCACGAAATGGCGTTTTGTTGTTTGTAAGGTTGCGGAGGATGACATATTCTTTTCTGTATCGGTCGTCTTTGAAGCAGAGAATTTTTTATTCTTCCATCGAAGACTCCCTCGCCGATGAGGATGAAGACGAAGTCAACTCTCTCTCTCATATAGACTGCAAGTCTTCATCAGCTCACCCATCTCTCTCTCTCTCTCTCTGACTCTGTGGCTGAGCTTTTTTTTTTTTGGTAGAATCTGTGGCTGAGCTTTCATTTCTGATATGAACCGTGAAACACATTTCAATCAATCTGGACTGTCAATAAATCATTTACCGAAAAACAAAAATCGAAAATGTAAATGTGGGCCAATTCTCAGTTTTGATTTCCATGCTAGAACCCTTCAAAGACTTCTTCATCAATCTGGACCGTGCAAAGTCTCAAATGTCGGCCAGCCATTTTTACATTGAGAGTACCGAACATGATCATAATATACACGGTGACTTGTGCCAAGATGTTATTTCCATTCACCCGTATGTTAGACGGTGAATTTGGGGTTCACAACCCCTTTTTGCCTATTGGTCCTTTGATCCTCCCTTTTATTGTGGTAGGAGGAGAAATTAACAAATGTCTAGCATACCCTCACGCTTGATGTCAATGAGTTTTTTTTGTTTGTATTTGAGGAAAAAAAAAAAACTATGCATTCACCATATGGAATAATAAGTAATAATAGTATGGAATTTCGATTTTAATAAAAACAAACCTTTATTGTTTTTTCATAACATGAGATTATATATCGAGAGAGTAGTATGAAACAAAGGTTACTTCCGATTTGATCATATCTATCGGAGCTCCACTTCAGTGTCACAAACTTTTTTTTTTTTTTTATTTTTAAGATGAAATATCACTTTCCTACACTTTCGTAAGATGATTTCTACTGCTATTTAATCATTCTTGCCCTCAAAGAGGACTATGCGTGGGTTTCAATTCATAAAGGGTGGGTTTCAATTAATAAAAGTCAAGTCAAGTCATCATAAGAAACGACAGTCAAATTTGATACATTTGATGTTGGCCTTCATCTCGATATTTTTTTTATATTACCAGAGGTATTGATATGCCATAAAAACAACAAACCAATGGAGAGGTGCCATGTCGACCCTTAAGGAATGGACCAGATGAACAAGAAATCTCCTAAAGACTAAACGAATAGGAAGGCACAAGAACACGCACGTGACCAAAGACCAGAGTGAACAAGAAGTCTCCTAAAGACTAGACGAACAGGAAGGCATGCGAACATGCATGTGACCTAAAGCCCATACGAACAGGAATGTACGCGAACACGCACAGGACCTAAAGACCAAATAAATAGGAAGTCTCCCAAAGACCAGATGAACAGGAAGTCTCCTGAAAACTAGACGAACAGGAGACAAGCAAGCACGCGCGAGACACGAACATACAGGGAGACCACAGAATGAACAACCACACTTAGCCTCTGGATGGACCACCCTCCTCCCACCAACCCCGATCAAGTCAAAACTCAGGATCAGGGCTTGGCTAAAGAATGGACCTTGGTTCCTTAGCCAAGAAGTAATCGCGGGATTAGGTGCAGATTCCCCAATTGCGTGACCACAGGGCAACCACGAGTCAGTTATCAATAGCCTAACAGACAGAAGAAAAGCCTTGCCAACCAATGTATGAAGGGTACCTACCAAAATGGTGTACGGAGGAAAAGACTTGTCAACCATTAGGATCTCAATGGATACGTACGGAGCCCATGAGTTAATCACCAAGATCGGACGTACAGAAGCAGAAGCCCACCCACCATTATGGTCCTAATACGCACACGAAGGTCCACCATACCGGCCAAGACGACCACCTCGGGAAAAGGAGGCCCTAGGGCCTCCTTGAGAGTTGAAGGGAGAAGGACCATATAAAGGAACGGTCCTAAAGATAGAAGGTATGCAATCTTGGATCCTTAGAGCTTGTATAACCTTTCCCTTCTTATTACTAACTTGAGCTTCGGAGAACCTTTCCTGGAGATTGGTTTCAGGTTCAGTATTTTATCTATGACTTGCGAGAAAGCGTGTGGAGGATAACCGGAATTTGCAGTAATAGATTGGCACTGTCTGGGAAGAGGGGCCTAACAGAACATGGACTGGTCGAGAAGAAAATTTAGCTTCCCCCTCTTCATTGAAAAGAGGGGTCGAATAGGCTCAACCATCCAAACAGAACACAGACTGGTTGAGCAGAGCAC
The DNA here is from genome assembly GCA_022985045.1 of Macadamia tetraphylla. Taxonomy (NCBI): domain Eukaryota; kingdom Viridiplantae; phylum Streptophyta; class Magnoliopsida; order Proteales; family Proteaceae; genus Macadamia; species Macadamia tetraphylla. The sequence goes on along the minus strand of CM040963.1, from coordinate 23,139,191 downwards.
TTTGCTTCCCCCTCTTCACTGAAAAGCCAAGTCGAACAGTCTTGACCATCCAAACAAAACAGGGACTGGTAGAGCAGAACACTTAACCAGAAAGCTGTGCCCCTTCTCAATTGAACTCAACCATTCAAACTCAACTATTTAAACAAAATGCTTAGTAAAGGTAGCGTCTAATTACACACAGGGTGGAGTCCACTCCCATGACCATTTTTTAAGCGACTACTACAACCCGTTGCATCACGTCACTACCCCTAGCGGCTCGACTGCTTATATATAGTGGACCTGTCCAAACCTCCAAAAGTGGGCCTAGCCAACCCCCAAATAAAAAAAAAAAGAGGCTTGTCTACAATGACAGATGCAGAGGAAGAAAAGAAAAATCACTTGCAAAAAGAGAAGATTTCATTAATTCCCAGACAAAGTCACTTACAAGAAGGAAAATATGCTATTTCACTTACGAAGGGAGACTAGAAAGAAAAGGCTCCATAACAAAATAAGGTACAAAAAAAAAAAAAAAAAAAAAGAAAGAAAAATCCCATCGCCCAACACAATCCTTTGGGTTGCCTGCTTGGGAAGGAGGATGGACAGAAGCATCAATGATCAATTGAACAAAAGGGGAACAGGACGGTGAGGGAGGCCAGCTTCAGATTTCTTCGCAAACTCTTACTTTACCACGGTGAGGTGAGGGGAGAGCTGGGGGCAGCCGTGGGAATGCCAGGCTTGGAAGAGACCACCTACAACTCAGGCTCATCGGAAGACAACTCCACCACTTGATCTTGGGCCTAGAGGCATTGTCTAGTATAGGCGGCACCTCAGCCAAGGAATAGTACTCGTAGGGGCAATATGAACTTCATTCTGTCCCAAGGGGGCAGGAGGGACTTCACCCTACCCGAAGAGATGGCGAGGGGAGGTCTCGCAAGCATGTTGGTAGCAACATCAACCCCCTCGTGACCACCGAGCCTTTTTTCGACTTCCCTCACCTTAGCCGCCTTCTCCTTTGTCTCCCTAAGCCTTCAGAATCTCCAACATCACCCACTCCTTCACAAACATACTGAAGTCAAAGTCAGGATGCACCTTCTCAACCTCTCCATGCAGAGTGGCAAGCCCCACAAGGTAGCAATCAGCCCCAGCCTTGGCCACATCCCTCTCAAACGTTTTGAACTTCCTGTACTTCTTGATGGTAGCCAATACCTCATGACGAGCCTAATCTTTGAGCCTATTAGGTTGATCGTTTAGGGACTTGTAGTTATAAGCATTAATGGTTGGGGTCTTCTGTAAGATGTCAACCTCATTTTGAGCCTTCAAGAGCTCCACCTTGTTCGTCTTCAGATCCACCTCAATGCCAAAGCCCACTTGGCCGTGGCAAGCGAGGATGTAGAGCCCTGCTCTTTAAACCCAGTTTATTGACCAGTTAGTTTGTTTGGTCTTGCAGGGTCCGAATCGGAGAGGGTCAATGCTGGTGCCCTATGGTACATGACGACAAATGTGACTTCAAATGTGTGAGGGTAGTGGCTAGAGAAGATGCGTGTATGCGTTCTTCCCTTTGTGGGGGAGGAAAGAAAGGGCTTGCATCCATTATGTCCTCTCTTCTCTCTCTCTCTCTCTCTCTCTCTCTCTCTCTCTTTCATAAGGGAGGGGTGTGTCATGTGTGCTTACCCTATGAGCCCCATACCGCTGTATTGTCGTTCAGAGATACGTGGAGGCCCATTTCGCAGGAGTGTAAAGTTCATCTTTCAAGACAGGGATTTGATGATGGTCCAGTACGAGGATTGGGATTATACAAAATGGTTTGGAGTCGTCACCTAAGATTATGGGCCTAGGACCCAGGGGTGGGCCCAATTCTTGAGAAAAGGGCCCAAAAATTGGTCTGGTCCAGAGATTTAGGATAAGTGTCAGGTTATAGAATTGGAAGGTATTAGGCACCTAATCTACCCAGTTTGGCTGATTTTCCTACTAGATGCTTAAGAACGAACATTTTCCACAATTATTCCTATTCTGCATGTATGGCTAAATTATCACACATGTATATATCGATTGAATTTAAATGTCTATGTATACTAAAACAATGTCTATATAAAGTCTACATTATGCTTATTTGGGTAAGAAATTATACCTATGCTTGACCCCTGTTTCGGGTCAAGAGGGGTGGGACCCCGATTAGTGCTGGCACGAGCTGTTTTCTAGATTTTTCTGGCTCAGGGAAAGATGGTCTTGACCTCCAACTTCCTTTCTAGAGAGACATTGAATATGATAATATTTGGACAGAGTTTGGCTAGGAATAGTTACTTTCGAATTTGAATTCGGATAGAACTTCAGCTAGGGAAGGCTAATTCAGGCTTAGGCGGACAAAGCTTTCGCTGGGGATGAGCCACTCCTGGGTTTTATCTGAGGTTGCACTCGGGTAGAGCTTCTACTAGGGATAGGCTATGGGAGGGCTAGGATGAGGTGGCACTGGACAGAGCTTCCTTTAGGAATGGGTTGAAAATTAAATGGTTGAAAAACTTCAAAGGCCCGAAGAACACTTCGAAGATTCGAAGGAATCTTACGAAGATCTCTCTGTTGACTGGAAGAACCTTAAAAAGGGGGTGGGAGACTAAGGAAAAATTTTCCTACACAAAAATCTCATTGAAAGAAGGCGAAGGATTGAGAAGTTTCGAAGGCTCGAAGAACACTTTGAAGATCCAAAGTGTTCTTCGATCTTATAAAGATCCTTTGAAGACTTGAAAAATCTCAAGGGGGGAAGGTGAGGAGAGAGGGCAGAGCTTCTCTCTCTAGGATGCTCACTTGGAGGCTTGAAACCTTATGGTGTTGTTGTGTAAAACCAAAGGGAGGGGGTATTTCTAGGAATCTTAAACCAATGGGGAGAGAAAGGGAATTCCCTTGGCCAATAGCAGAAAAAAGTAATTTTTTTACACCAATAGGATTAATGTATGAAAATTTGGGCCGATGGGGTGGGAGATAGTTTTTTGGACTAATAAGAAAAGTGAGTCTTTTTTTTTTGGGCCAATGAGGTGAGAATATTCTTTTTTGGGCCAATGGGAGGTTACGGCGTAGGGTATGCTAGCACAAAAGGCGAGACGGGTAGTGGAACTCAAATCCTGACTATTGACGGTGGCAGACAAGGCTGGCCAGGGGTGCACGGGGCATGCATGGGTGTGTGGGAGACGGGCAGTGGGGGCATACTGGCTGACAGGGTGCACGTAGGTTGGCCTACTGCTGCACAGGTTGGCTTGCGTGCCCGCATAGGCTGGCCTATGGCTACAAGCGGGTTGGCCTACATACGCCAGCTTGTGTGCGCATGAGGGCTGGCCTACGTGCATGCATGGGCTAGCCAGCGTGCGTGAGCGGGCTGGCATATGTGTGTGCATGCACAAGCTAGCCTGCTGTTGCGTGCATGCTGGCCTACAGCTATGAGTAGGTTGGCCTGTGTGTGCATGTGGGCTGGCCTACGACTGTGCGTAGACTGGTGCGCATGACATGCGTGTGAAAACATACAATTTTCCAGGGAAGATTGTGGGAGATCCGACGATTTGATTTTAATGTACCATATATTGTTGGAATTGTATTTTCGAGTACTATCCATCTGTCTAGTCATCTTGATCGGATTCCTTCTGATGAGCACATTTATATGTGAAATCTACATAGTAAAACATGCATTTTTATATATTTAGAATAGCGCTACCTTGAGTTTTACTCTCTTTTCGTAGGTTTTGTTTTTGAAAGGACTTGAGCATTATCGGACGTCATATTTCTCCAACAACAACTACCTAGTGTAGTTGGTGAGCTATGGTGTGCAAAATTCTCTTGTTCACCAGAAGGTCTCAAGTTCAGATTGTCCAAATCTTCAAAGCAAAGAAAATGGTAGGAGGAGTGTCTTGCGCAAGAAGAAAAAAAAAAGAAAAAGGAAAGAAAAAAAAGGGAGAAATAAATCTTGTCCAAATCTTCTGTCTCCTCTACATCATTACCAGAAGATTGTCTAAATCACACAAAGCAAGTAGGAAAATCATCGAAGGGAAAGAAAAAAAAATTCATCCAACAAGGGTTCTGCACAAGATTTGAAGAGAGGGAGAAAAAGAAGAGAAAAATAAATAAAACAGAAAAGAAAATAAACAAAAAAAATTATAGGAAATTTCTCCAAGTTTATTTCTCTCTTTTCTCTCCTCCACCTTAGCACTTTTTGTTTCAAAAGATCTCACCTACCATTTGTGGATTTTTCCCTTTTAGGAAAGAGAAATTTGTTACCCTACCTCCCCATTCCCTATAAATACAACTCTTTAAGAGGAGGGGGGGCACTTCATTCTTCTTATAGGGTTTTTTTAGTTGCTCTCTCTCTCTCTCTCTCTCTCTTTAGTTTTAGTTCTTCTTTGTTTTTTTCTCTAATCACTTTTGTAATAGCTTTTTATTTCAATTAATGCAAGTACTCTTTTATTTTTATTCAGCCTTTTATGTTTATGATTTATGTAATTGAGTTGTAATTTTTAAAGTTATAGTTCTAGGCTTAGGTCTAGGTGACAAGATCACGAGTCGTGGAGCATCTCTTTTTTTTTTCAAGATTTATTTTCTCCAGGCCTAGAAATTTCAGATTTGGTTCATTCCAGATCTGGATTTTAGGGTTGGCAGTATCTCAAATCACCCAAGCTCTCACGTTCAAGCATTGATTCAGGTAGGTAGGCTTCTTCAATAGTCTTCTCTCCCCCCTCTCATTCCCTTTTCTGACTACCCTTTCTTTCTTAATTTAGGATTTTAATTTCAATTGTTACATTATTGCTTTCCCTTTTCCCCAAGGATCATGGTAAGTGTATGTGTTGGCTTTACCCCTCCTAGCCATAGAACCATCATTTTATTATTTTTATTTTAATTGCCTCCCTTTCCCTAAAGCCAAGTAGAGTAACCCTTGTAAGAGTGACTCTTTGGTCAAGTAGGGAAGCTTATATTATGATGCATCCCTCGGGCTAAGTAGAGAAACCTACTTGTGAGCCTCTCACTAGCTTTATCCCCTTTCTTTTACTTTATTTTTATTTCAGCATTTTTTTCTTCATTGCTTTTTAATTACATGGGTTGTTCATTTTCAATTATTTATTTATTTGATTTTATTTATGTGGCTTGCATATTTAAATTCTTAGATGATGAATGGTTAGGACGTTATTTTAGATACATATGTTTAGGACGGTAGTTAGAATTAGATCACAACCATTAATCGGTTCACTTTCGCATTATTAAAAGAAGCCAAAAATAAAGTGGCTGGTCTCCCTGTGTTCGACCCATAGCTACACTGATCCATAAGCTTGCAGTTACATTTTAAATCCTAACACCTTCATATATAAAAAGTAAAAATTGGATGCTCTTTTCTCCCACACGGGGTTTTTGGGGTTTTTAGGTAGGGGATGTTTCTAGGTTTCCTTAGTCAATCATCATCTTTGTTAATCGAAAGCAAGAAGTCAAGTCCAAGGTCTGCATTTCACCATAGCCGGAGGGGATGATAAAATTGGGTGTCTATAAAATGCCCCACTTTCGTCAAGGTCTGTGCCAACGACCGAAGTGCAAAGAAAAGAACGACCACATTTTGTCACTCGGAGCATGTACTGTCGATTTGTAGGAAACAAATTCGCTACTCTTCCAATCCTGTAAAAGACGTTAGTACTTGATCTTTGTCTTTTCCTATGCAGGGCTTCCATGTGCTAGTCTAGGGAATTTGGTCTCCAGGCTGGGTCTTTTGACCCAATCTGGGCTATCTGGGACCGTCGACTATAAGAAAGAAATTCACTGCTCTTTCAATCTTACAAAAGAAAAATATTTGGATTACTGAATTTTTCTTGGTCGGGCTTCCATGTGCCAGCCAAGGGAATCAGTAATGAGATCAGGCCACTCGAAACCGATTCAAAGAGATTGGGCCACCTAGGGCCGGGTTAATGACATTGGGCCACCTGGGGCCGGTTCAATGAAATTAGGCCACCTAGGGCCGGATAAATGCAATTGGGCCACCTGGGACCGGTTCAATGCAATTGGGCCACCTGGGGCAGGTTCAATGAAATTGGGCTACCTGGGGCCAGGTAAATGTAATTGGGCCGTAAGGGGCCGGTTCAATAAAATTGGGTCACCTTGGGTAGGGTAAATGTAATTATTTCTTTTCTTGATTTTTCATTGATTCTTGATTTTTGGCTCTTTGATTTGGAATCTTGCTTTTTTACTTTTGATTTGCTTCTTACTTTAAATTTTGACTATGAAAAATTCTTTACCTACCAATAGAATTTTAACCTTTATCTTCCTCTTTTCCTTGTGATATAATTTTCACCTACCATATGAATTTGAATTTTACTCTCCCTTTGATTTTTACCTTCCATTTTCATGTGACATAATTTTCACCTACCACATGAATTTGAATTTTACCTTCCCTTTGATTTTTACTTTCCATGTTCATGTGATATAATTTTCATCCACCACAAATAAAATTTTGAACTTGGTATTTGGTGGTAAGAACTTTTGATTTGTACTTTGGAATTGGAATCTCAATTTTTTTTTTGGGAAACAAATTTTTTACCCATAAAATGGTCCCCCCATTTGTTTATTCCTCATTCTGACTTTTTTGAGTTGGGAACAATTTGTGAGTGAGTGAGTTCGGGTTTTGGAATGTTCTCAAAGATTTGAAACTTTTTGCATTTTCTCGGGTTTCTTCAAAATTTTTCCAAAGATCTTCAGGTTTTCCTTGAAGTTTTTCATAGTTCTTGAGGAAGGAGTCCCTTGGAGAATTTAACATCTTTTTGGGCTTTTATGAAAATTGGGGAACTTCTTGGGGTTTTTTTGTGATTTTGAAAAATATGGCTGAAAAGAAGAAAGAGAAAGACGTGTGGAGAAGTCCAGCTGGATGGTTGTAGCAATTCTTCTCAGAGGGACGAGGGCTTTGCAGATTGGTACTATGGACATACCCTCCATAACACTCGGAACCATATCTGTAACTCAGTATGGGGCTCTTTGGTAAGTCTTTACATTTCATTCATTGTTTGTTCATTCATTTTTTTTTATTTTTTTATTTTTTTTTTCATTTATCATTTTTATTGTTACCTTTATTAGCATGAAGGGGGGGGGGACCACCAACCTTGGCCCTGTATGGCCATCCGAACATGGTTTGGGCATGGTACAAGATACTTCCCCGTAAAGTAAAGGAGATAGTTGACTCATCTTACTTGAGTCGATTAGCTTTCATAGGAACTAGGAAATTCAGTTCGACATTGGTAGGGGCCCTGATGGTGGCTGAGTACCCACTCCTTTTATCTTTCTGTTGGTGAGATCACTATCACGCTCCTGTGCTTCTATGCCTTGACAGGCATACCATTTGGGGGGAGACCCTTGACCCTTCCTGAGACTCTGACAGTCAGGGAGTTTGCAAACTTGATAGGCATTGACATTACAGCTAATCAGACACATATCTGCCTTGGTGAGATCAGTGCACGTTGGTGGAGAACTGGCCTAGGGTAAACCCTGGTAACATTGCACAAGTGACCTGCTCTTTCCTTTTTTTTGTTGTGGGTCAGTGTCTCTTCAGTGATCTCTGAGGAGGGGTGGATATTCACCCGGTAGCCTTCTTTTAGAATCTTTGGGAGATAGACTCTTGGGATTGGGGTGGGGCCGCCTATGCATACGTTTTACGGACCCTAGACATGTTATCATATGGAGACCGAGGTCTTAAAGGAGTGGGCTACATTCTCCAGTTAATTTTTGTACTCATTTCCTTTCATTTGGTTGCATTTCCTTACTTTGATCTTTTAAATCAGCCCTGGTGCTTTAAGCATTTGGAGATTATAGCCCCCAGGTTGAAGGACCCTCGAGTATTGCCCTTTCCTATAGTCACGAGATGGGGAAACAGTCAGGTACTTAGGGGCCGGTGCCATCCTTCAAGGACCACTGCTTGTTCTCTTCTGAACGACCTTACAGAGGTATGCCACATTTGTCATTAAATTTCCTTCTGTCCTGTGCTGTACTTACTTCTTTTTAGACTCCCAGGTCACTTGGAGGCCATTCCAGCCTCTTACATTCCCAAACCGTGATGAAGTTGCCTTGGCTAGGTACCTATCTAAGAATCGGGTCCTATTTAGGGGCATATGGGGCCACGCCTGGTACTAGGGGAGAGACTTGTACCCCAGTGGTCTGATTTCGAGTCACGAATTTCTCCTTGTCTTCCTCCTCCCACCATGCATTGTCCAGAGTGCATTCCTGAGGTCCAAATTGAGAGGCTGGCCAATGGAGTATGGGATGATTCATTACTTGACCGGGATAGGGACTACAAAACCTTCCTTGAGGAGGAGATAGTATGCACCCCTCTTAGCTCTGATGGTCCAGTGGCATGTTGCCCTTTCTTGAGTATTTCCTTCATGTTTTAGTTTCTTTTTACCTTAGTCTTGACTGATAGCCCTTCAGGGAGAACATGATGTGTAGATCTTTCTACAGTTCAGTCACACATCAGTGCTGCTAGTCCATCACAAACTGGACCCTCTACTAGTGCGGGTGGGTCTCTCAGGATAGCCACCATCCCCTTCCATGGCTTCCCAGGTTGGTGCTACCTCAACGCAGCCAATCCTAGCCTCCCTCATCTTCTGGACTAGAGAACAGATGTAGTTGCTTCCCTTGGGCTGCCCATTCCTTATGACTATGTAAGTATCTAACCATCCTTCAGTTGACTTTCGACCTCCTTTGACTGATACGCTCTTTCTCAGGTGTATCCGGAGGTCTATTCTAAGATCAGGAGGATACATCATGGCTTGTGTGAGGCGATGATCGCCAAGGTATTTTCTATCTCTTTTTTTCTTTTTTCCATTCTTCTTTCATTACTTTTCTTCTTGATCCTCTCCTATATTTCTTAGGATGGAAGGATTGTCACCTTGGAGAGCCATGTTAGCTCCTACCAGCAGAAGAATGCCCAGCAGCATGCATTGATTCAAGATTTGACCAAGAGACTAGAGAATACTGGCCTGGCATCCTCGAGCTCCTCGTCATTCCATGAGGGTGACTCAAAGTATAGTTCAGATAAGGATTTTGGCCCTTAGGGATCTGTTCCTATAGTTCCTGCAAGCACAAACACATGTATATTTTTTCTTTTTCTTTTCCCTCCCCCTGTTTGTTGAATTTTTTTTTATTTTAGCATTTTAGGGATGGAAATCTGTCTTTGGCACAAATAAAATTTTCTTTTATTTATGGTTTGGGAATGTTTAGGAAAAATTGATTCTACAAGTGAATTACAAGAAAATAACTTTCATACCATAAATGGGATAGATAGGTAACAACATAGGGAGACAATTCTTGGGGTGGGTAAAAGTTCACCAACTGCTCGAGGTCGCCAGCTTCCAATCCATACTGTCGGCTGATGTAAGTGGGCAAGCAAAATGATGTATGAGTCAATTCCATTAACCTGATGTAATTATATCCAGGGGTCTTCATCAGAAAATCCTCCTGTAGCTTCCCTGGGCATTTCCATGTAATGTCCTTTGTAGTTCATCCTTATAGGTACTCTTTCCAATCAACAATGAGCTTGAACTCTGGGGCTTCCATCCTTTCCTAGTAGCAAAGAGCTTCGAGTTGGCATTCTTTCAATGGCCTGTTTAGCTTTAGCTTATCAAGTAGCCATAGTTGGAAAATGGCGGGGCTTCCGCGATAATGATCAAATCTGAACCTATGGCTATGGCTCATGTCATCAAGTCCTTTGAATGTCTTCGCAAGGACTGTGGGAATGATATCTCTTATTTTCTTCAATTACTTTATCACTTCTATTAGGATAGCTGGTGCACCACATCCCGGAGTTTGAAGAACATAGCGAGCTATCATGCATAGTAGATAAGCATCCTGTGATCTTTGCTGATGGATTCCCCCTAGTGGTAGATATTGATGGAAAATCCTGATCACCTTCAGAATATTAATTTTCCATATCTGATGAACTACTTCATTTCCTTCTTTTCCCATCTGAAAAAGTCCTGATTCTTTGCTGAGTGATCTTTCTTCAAAGATGGTTGAATCAACTTGCTCTTAGGTGGAGATAACATATAAACTCAGAATTCCTCGAGAGTTGGACAAATCTCAACTAATCCAAACTGAAACATATGAAGATTGGTATCCCAGTGTTGAGGCACTTGTTGGAGTACATGGTGATGTAGCTTTATGCACCCGATTCAACCAGGCATCAACATATTCATGGATTCTAGTAGTCCTGATGTCCTTATGTTTATGTCCGAGGTCCATTTTCTCATTATCTCATCCAACGAGTCCATAAATTTTCCTACAACCATCACAAACAAAAGGGAAGATGATGATTTACCAAGTATCACTCATTAACTAATGACTCAGCCAAACCTTCACCATTGTTGTATCAAACATACTCTTTTTTCTTTTACTGATCAAGGGTGAGGACTAAACTGGCCTTGATAAACTGGTGCCAAGTGGCAACTTTCGGGAGATAGAATTCTGGATACAAATCTACAGGACCATAAATGGATGATGGATGTCCAATGGCCTTGCATGCCAAATGGCGATTCTTGGGGGATACAAGCTATAATGATCTTTTAGATGCCTTGATTATTAATTTAGGAACCAATTTATTGCCTCGACCTAGTTGAGATCACACTTGCACATGTCAAGTTGCCTACGTTTCCCTTGAGAGGAATCAGGTCTGACGTAGTTCAGGCTATTCACCCTTTCAGACATAGTATCTCTTGAGTTGATCCATAATGACCAGTCTGGGTATTTCTTCGTCGTTATGGTCTATGAGTTTTACAACTTTACCTAGTAGAATTTCTTTGACAGTGAATGAGTCACTCCAGTTGGGTATGAATTTCCCTCTTGGGTCATGAATTGGGGTTCTTTGCTCTCAAAGGACAAGTTCCCCCTCTTCTATGTGACAGGGCTTCACATTCTTGTTGAAGGCCCTTGCCATTCTCAGTTGGTATTTTTTTAAATTATCTATGGCTTTCATACTTCTTTCATCGAGGAAGTTGAGCTCGTTTTGTCTGGCCTTCACCCATTCTCCTTCAGGTAACTGACTATCAAGAAGCACCCTTAGTGACGGTACTAGGATTTCCACAGGTAGCACCGCCTAAACTCTATATACCAAAGAGAAAGGAGTTGCCCCTGTCGAGGATCGTACAGAGGTCCGATATGCCCATAAAACAAGTGGCAACTTGTTTGCCCAATCCTTGTGTGTTTCCGTCATTTTCTGTAAGATCATCTTGATGTTCTTGTTAGCTACTTATACTGCCCAATTGGTCTGTGGCCAATAAGTGGTAGAGCGATACCTTTTGATACCGAACTTTATGCAGATTTTGTTAGTTTTGCCCCATAAATGGGATCCTTGATCCGATATTAACCCTTGAAGTACTCCATATCGACTAATGATGTTTTCTTGGATGAATTTTGCCACCTTAGTAGATGTAAGGACTACATATGACTGGATTTCTATGCACTTGGTAAAGTAATCTATGGCTACCAAGATGAACTCTTGACCATTAGATGCCTTGGGGTTGATCTTCCCAATGATGTCAATGCCCCAAGTAGAGAATAGCCAAGGAGAACTGAGCAAGTGCAACTCCATCAGCGGGATATGTATGATATTAGTAAATATCTGACATTTATGGCATTTCTTAACAAAGGCCACACAATCTGCTTCCATTGTATTCCAATAGTATTACAGCCTAAGAATCTTCTTAGCAAGCATCTTGACATTCATATGGGTCCACAGAGGCCTTGATGAATTTTCTCCATGATAGTTGTTGCTTGTTCTTCATCCCCACACAGCAACTGTATTCTATCTTAGGACCTCTTGTACAACAAGTCTTCTTGAAGGATAAACTGGGTGGCATATCTTCTCAGAAATTTCTTTCCTCTTTCTGTGCCTTCAATCGGGTATTTCCTTTCTTTGATGAAATCCACAATATGAGCGAACCAAGACCGAACTTTTATGGTGAGAGAGTTCACTGAATTATGGTAAATGGGTCTGCTTCTTTGTTCTACCAAGAATGGTCGGACCCCTAGTTATAGGGTCCTGGGGCAGTCTTCAAGTACCAATGGATACAGTACACAACTTCCATATGAGAGGAATATGGATTGTGCATGTACTGACTCACCAAGCTAACTAAATGAGCTATGTTTGGTCTAGTGTGAGATAAGTAGATGAGTCTTCCAACTAGCATTTGATATTGACCCTAACATACTAGTCTTAGAGAGGAGGTCCAAGGTAGATTATGCCACCGCAATGCTAAGAAAGTATTTCAGCCTCCCAAGGTCTTTAATCTCAAACTCCTTACCAATATAGGCCTTGAGCTTAGAGATCTCAGCTGCATCATTGTCAGAGACAACAATGTCATCCACATATACTATCAACACAATAATCTTAGCACCAACCCTTTTTATGAACAGGGTGTGATCACATTACCCTGAGTGAAGCCTACTCTATCATAGCCTTGTGGAACCAACCAAATCATGCTTTAGGAGATTGCTTCCAAAATCCTTAAAGAGCCCTCTTTAGTCTGCAAACCTTGCCTTGAGTCTCTAAACTAGAATACCTTGGTGAAATATCTATATACACTTCCTTTGTCAACTCCCCATGAATAAATGCATTTTTGACTTTCAATTGTTGTAACTCCCAACCCCGGTTCACTGCATAGGAGATAATAACTCTAACAGTGTTCATTTTGGTAACAGTCTCCTTGTAATCAATCCCATATGTCTGGGTAAAGCCCTTGGCAACTAGCCTTGCTTTGTTGTCCATAGTTCGATCAGTATTGTGTTTAACTGTGAACACCCATTTGCAGCCAGCTGGTCACTTCTGTAGTAGAGGAGCAACTAAGTCTCATGTGCCATTTTTGTGAAGAGCTCTCATCTCCTCATTCATTGCCTCCTTCTATCTAGGTTCTGCACTTGCTTCCTGCCAAGTCTGAGAAATGAAAACAGAAGACAAGGAAGACACAAAAGCACGAATGATGGAGATAGGGCATTTTATGACACAACATTGGATATGGGGTGCTGAGTACAAGTCCTATGACCTTTTCTATGAGCAACATGAACATCAAGAGACTAATCAAAAGTGAGGGGAAAGAGATAACTAGAAGACTAGACTCAGAATCAGAGGGCAGTTGAGTAGTAGCGGCAGTATGAGTGGTGGTGTCTATCCGTCTTTTCTTATGAGAGAACACTTGTATCACTGGACATTCTTGTGTTTTCTATTGAACCTGTGGCTCCCCTTGAATGGGAACCTCTTGACTAGTAGTCGTCTCTCCTGTATCCCCCTCCCCTTGTCTTTTCCTCCTCATCCATAGGGAGAAGTAAAGGAACATCAAATGAGGGAACCTATAACAACTCTTCACTATGAGAAGATCCCCCTTGAAGAGGTGAGTAGTAGGTCTCTGTTTCACGCAAGATCACATCCATGGACATGAAGAGGTGCCGAGAAGGAGGATCATAACACCTATAACCCTTCTGAGTAGGTGAGTAGCCAATGAAGATGTACTGGAGATCCGAACCTGAATACTTGATGATTTTGAACAAAATAAACAAATCTAATTATCTTAGGTGGAACAACAGAGGTACTTGAACCAGATAACATCTCAACAAGGCACCTGAA